>CM038144.1:441580007-441987507 GCA_021437245.1 Aegilops speltoides
GGTCGCCAACGCCCGCGGCCTCGCCGCGTCGGCCATCCTACCCTCACCCGCGCCCCCTCCGCGCCATGCCCGCTCGCCTCGACCTCGTGACTTCACCGGCCACTGGCGCCGACCATGGCAGTAGCCCCCCTGCCACTGCCGTCGTTCCTCCTGCTCTCTCCGCCACGCATCGCCCTACCACCGCGACCTCGCGTCTGCTGCGCTTCGTCGCCGTGAGCCCCGCCTCCCCTCGCCCCGCGCCGCGCGTCGCGCTGCGGCGCGTCTTGAAGCACCCTCGGGCTCGCGCCCGTTCGGGCGCCCCACCCCGTTGCTCGCCCGTAACCCTTAAGGCCCCCCTGGCCCAATGACAAACAGGCTCAAATACTCGAAGCGGTTTTATAAAAAAGGAATTTAATATATATATAATAAATAAAATATTAATTAATTAAGTAATTAACTAACTTAATTAATTCCGATTAGATTAGCCTAATTAACTAACAAAACTAATTAACTATAGTTAAATAGCTAACAGTGTATGACATGCGGGACCCACGTCGTCAGTTTGACCCAGTCAACGTCCCGTTGACTGCTGACGTCATGCTGACGTCATGATGACATCGGCATGCACTATTCTGGATAATGTTAGAATTAGTAATTAAATAAATTCTAAAAATGATTAAATCTTTTAAAATTAATATAAAATAAACCGTAGCTCGGATGGAAAAACTTTGTACATGAAAGTTGCTCGAGCAGCGAGGCGATTCCGGATCATAACCCGTTCGTCCGCCACACCCCCTAACCTATCGAACTCGCAACTTTTCCCTCCGGCTCCTCTCAAAACGCAGCAGGGATACTTTCCCGGATGTTTCCCTCTTCACCGGTATCACCTCATACTGCGTTAGGTCAACCCTAGCACCGCGTATCACCATGTTATGCTTTGTGTTGCTTTGATTGCTCTGTTATTTATTATGTTCCCCCTCCGTTACTTCTTTCCGGTAGACCCGAGACTGCCGGCAACCCCCAGATCGACTACGGAGTTGACGACCCCTCTCTCTTGCCAGAGCAACCAGGCAAGCCCCCCTTGATCACCAGATATCGCCTATTCTCCTCTATACTGCTTGCATTAGAGTAGTGTAGCATGTTACTGCTTTCCGTTAATCCTATTCTGATGCATAACCTGACATTGTTGCTACATCTGTTGATACCTTACCTGCAATCCTAAATGCTTAGTATAGGATGCTAGTTTATCATCATTGGCCCTACACTTTTGTCAGTCTGCCTTGCTATACTATCGGGCCTTGATCACTTGGGAGGTGATCACGGGTATATACTATACATACATACATACTATCTGAGCGGTGACTAAAGTCGGGTCACTCGAGGAGTACCCGCAAGTGATTACGATGAGGGGCCGAAAGGACAGTGGCTCCATCCCGGTAGAGGTGGGCCTGGGTTCCCGACGGCCCCGATCGTTACTTGTTGCGGAGGCGGCAGGCAGGTTGAGACCACCTAGGAGGCAGGTGGGCTGGCCTGTTCGGCGTTCGCGGATACTTAACACGCTTAACGAGATCTTGGTATTTGATCCGAGTCCGCCATTTGGTCTATACGCACTAACCATCTACGTGGGAGTAGTTATGGGTATCCCGCGTCGTGGTATCGGCCGAAGCCTTCTTGGCGTCGGACGAGCGCGCGCCTTGCCCGGATTGGACTGCGTTAACGCAACTTCCTTTGTAATGGAGGTTGCTAGGTGCATTTCCGCCACCCTACTTAACGTCTGTGAGTGTGCTCGGGCGATGGGCCCGGACCCTGCGCGCATAGGATTTAGACCGGCGGGCTGACCTCTCTGTTGTGCCTAGGTGGGGCTGCGGCGTGTTGATCTTCGAGGCGGGCATGACCCAGAAAGTGTGTCGGCCAAATGGGATCAAGCGTGTTGGGTTATGTGGTGCACCTGCAGTGAGTTAATCTATTGAATAGCCGTGATCTTGATAACAGGACGACTTGGAGTTGTACCTTGACCTTATGACAACTAGAACCGGATACTTAATAAAACACACCCTTCCAAGTTCCACGAACAACCCGGTGATCGCTCTCTAACAGGCGGACGAGGAGAGGATCGCGGGTAGGATTATGCTATGTGATGCTACTTGGAGATGCTACTTGGCGATGCTACTTGGATGACTTGGTCTACTCTCTTCTACATGCTGCAAGGCGGAGGCTGCGAGCGTAGTCTTGACGTGATTAGCTATCCCCTCTTATTACGGCATTCTGCAGATTCGGTCCCGATATGGCCTCCTTACACATATACCCATGCATATGTAGTGTAGTTCCTTGCTTGCGAGTACTTTGGATGAGTACTCACGGTTGCTTTCTCCCCTTTTTCCCCTTTCCCTTCTTTACGGTTGTCGCAACCAGATCTTTGAACCCAGGAGCGAGACGCCACCGTCGGCGGCGACTACTACATCGGAGGTGCCTACTACTACGTGCGGGCGGCGGCGACGACCGGGAGTAGTTTAGGAGGATCCTGGTAGGAGGCCTGCGCCTATTCGATCTGTATCCCAGTTTGTGCTAGCCTTCTTAAGGCAAACTTGTTTAACTTATGTCGTACTCAGATATTGTTGCTTCCGTGACTTCGTCTATGATCGAGCACTTGTATTCGAGCCCTCGAGGCCCCGGCTTGTATTATGATGCTTGTATGACCTATTTATGTTTTAGAGTTGTGTTGTGATATCTTCCCGTGAGTCCCTGATCTTGATCGTATACATTTGCGTGCATGATTAGTGTACGATTGAATCAGGGGCGTCACAAGTTGGTATCAGAGCCGACTGCCTGTAGGAATCCCCCTTCCCAACTCCTTGGCCGAAGTCGAGTCTAGACATTGCAAAAAACTTTTACTAACTTGGTTGTGTCCCTTACGGGCCCACGTCGCCATTGGGTGGCACTAGGATCTTTTACTCCTCGACCTTTACTCTGGGATTCTGAACTCTCTTCTATTCGGGTTAAACGATTTTTACTAAAATCTAACTTTAGGTTCTCGAAAATACTTTCTCCCGGAGAGGCCCTTCAGTCCAGATGATCACCGACTGCACCAGAAGATTTCGGAGATACTCTTTGATATTCTCTCGAGACTTTGTGCCCATCACTTTGCTATTCTCGACCACCGATAAATCCTTATGGATAATAACTTACACCTACCATTCATACGATCATCCCCCATTGATCTTGTTATTACAAGATACCCCGAGAATATTTTGTGTCTACTGCCTTGCAGTTCTTTGCCACCTAAATACCCCTAAGAATAAATTCTCGCACCTTCCGAGTATCCGCTCATCCCAGTTGTTCAAGTGTTTCACAAAAGTCTTTGA
The DNA here is from genome assembly GCA_021437245.1 of Aegilops speltoides. Lineage (NCBI taxonomy): Eukaryota > Viridiplantae > Streptophyta > Magnoliopsida > Poales > Poaceae > Aegilops > Aegilops speltoides. The sequence continues at coordinate 441,583,349 of CM038144.1, forward strand.
AATACTATTCAATCCTCCGAAAATCCTTAGCAGGTTTATTGCTCTGCAAATACTTGTCTACTAGCATTATGGATGCTTCCCATATATCTGGCAATATTCACTAGTATCTTTTGACACTATCATTTTGATCCTATTGATTCAAGATGTGTGCGAATGCACAAAATCATCAATTGACCCTTCTAAATTATCTTTCCGGCTCAGACGTCATTTTAAACATGAGCTGGATCTCGACCAATCAAATTGCCATCGATTGTACCCCTAAGCCTACTCAACTTATCCATCCTTGATCGGGCGTTGCTTGATCCCCGATTAAATCATAATTCTTTTGCAATTGAACTTTGTATTAGTCGATGTTTCTATAATCGATCTCCTTGCATTGTTTCTTCCTCCGGTTGAGTACCGATGCTCACATGAGATCCCTTGAGGACCACCGGATCCTTTGATGGGTTTCATCCGATAACGTCCTCCATATTCAATCACTTTAGAAGTTCTTTCTCCATTGGTAAATCCTATCCTTTGATTGACCAACCAGGCTCTGCTTTCGAGCTGGTGATATTTACTATTAAAGTTTGTGGTATATATTCCTAATAGACCCTGATGGGTTGAACCTATGCCTTCCTTAATATGTGTGAACTTGAATGTTTTCACGAGCCTTACACTCCTGGTATTCTGCCAAATAATATTTCAACACTACAACTTCCACGAAAGTGAGAAGTGAATGAAAGGTTATGCATTGGAGAAGTGGGAGTCGACCTTGAACCTTGCGTTCATGCCCATGGACACGATGTAGATCGTATCATTAAAGCTTCTCTTCAATGATATATTCCTTGGTATAAGTTTATCTTATATCGGGATCCGCATTTTCAATTATGGTTCCGACCATGTTCTCCTGTAAATACCATTTTCGATGCAAGTGTAAGCACTTGTCTTCTCGTGGATCAATACCCGGTACAACCTCTACTTTGATGCGTAGTGAATATCACCCCCAGTATCTCGAGATTATCTTGGGCGCATAACTACCTATGAGATCATCATCAAGTACTACATTCTCACTGATTCCAATTTTTCATGGGCTCTGAGTTGTTAATCACTCAAAGACACCGATAACTGACTCGAGTCCGCATCGCGATTAAGCTACTCTTGGTAACCTTCATTACTTACGAGTTTGAACTCCATCACGTAGCTCCTAGCCTGATCGGCTATATCATTATCATGCTAAACCTTAACAGTGCTACATGGTCCTTAATCCCGGAGCACAACTTTCGATGATGAGCTAAGCTTACGTCGAGCTTCCTCGTCCTATCAATTCTCCTTGAACAACAAACTTGATTCCAAGTTTGTGTCGTACCCTTGGTTCCAATAACCTTTCGCTTCACCATTCATTTGACTTGATGTCATCGCCGATCGATTACATCTTGAAATCTCTCGACAAAGTGTGTTGTGATCATCATCAACCTTATGAGCTCTTCCAGGATATCTATCGAATTCTTGATGAGAAATGGCATCCTTTGCCCTCGATGGTTTGGGTTATCATCCACAACATTATTGCATTCCCTCCAACACAAAAATTGTTCCTGTTTTGTGTTGTACCTTGAGTTCCTTGTTATCCAACTTATGTTCTGATTCTACCGCGAAGTATTACCATCTTTGATGTCAAGAATGTTGTGAGGATGGCTCCACCTCTTAAGAATTCTGGTATAGTGATACTTCTCATCATCACCATTCTTTCTTGGTCCTCGCGTTGATTCGAACCGGGGTACCAACAAGTGAACGGTGCTGTTTGGATTCTGCCTTTCTAGCAACCCTATTGCTTTGAAGTTAATGGTCGGCCATTCATTCTTAGACTATTGATTATTGAATCACTATTCTGACATTGGTCGTGCAGCCCAACCCATATTTCGGGCGCACCTTTCTACCAATGTTTAACTGTGTATGTTTTCCTCCAGCATACCTCATTATATCATTTGATCTGACAAATGTTATCTCCTTGTTCACATAGTTGTGGAAATCCATCCTTTTTGGAAATGTCAATGGATTGTCGCTGAGTCAATCAGCCACCTCCTCACCTCTCCTTGATTAAATGATGAACTTGTGTGTCGGAACTCGCTCCATAGCTCATTTCCCGAGAAACTTACAGTGTCATCTCGTCAATTTGTGTTGCACCGTTCTTCTCAGGCATCCTGAGTCTGAGGTATCCTGACACCAATCAGATCTGAATCTTGGTCAGATATGATGGTTGGAACATGTTTCCAAGAGTTATAACATTGGTCTTTTATGACCCGGTAAGGTGATGTCATTCCTGGCACACCTGGCCGGAGGACCTAGTGTTATAGTTTCCTTTTTGACAAGGTTAACCATTTTTCCATGAGGAAATTGAATGCCTTGTTTAATAAGTTTATCCTGATGGATCCTTTGTGTATCCAAAGCCTGGTCCTTGATTGAAACACCATATCGTTGCTACCTTGAAGCATGACTATGATACCCCGCTCTTTAACAAGAACATTGCAGGCGCGATCCTAAATGGTTTTTGCTCAATTATCCACACACCGTTGTATGGGTAATGTCATGAAATTTCTCTCCCCTTACCTACCGGGTTTTCTACATTATATCCTGTCATGGATATCATGCTCTGCTTGTCCTTGGGAAGGATACACCCTTGTAAAATGTGTGTAAACACATTTTCCTTTCCATTGTTTTGTTTAAACCTTCTTGTGATCTATATAAGCAGTAATATTTCCCTGCTTATGTAAACACCTCGGTGTACCATCTTGCCTGGTGTAACCTTGTTACTATTGTTGATGACGTTCCAATAGCCATTGATGGACGAGAACTTTGCCTTTTGGTCTGCCTCGTTCAACGAGCAGGAAATGGATCTCTTCGTCCCTCGCCCTTGGTACCGATGTTGTTGCCGACATAATTGCCAGGCTATCCTCTGACATGCCTTGCTTACATGATCATGCAAGATGTCACCACTCCTACTTTTAGCCCACATGGTGGGCCCATAACCCACAGTTCCACAGGATCAAAACCTGACTCTCCGGTAAACCCCCTGTTGCCAAGGTTGTTCCTCGCGCGTGGCCTCATAAGTAATTTACGAGCCACCTTCCGAGTGATCACCGAGCCTACGCTATCGGACATAATACTTATTCCCGTTGCTTTGAACCCCGTTTCAGGCATCGAACGTTTGTCTGCCCGCTTGAAACTTCACATGATATCTCCTTATTTTGCTCTTGATATTTTCTTAAGTTTAAATTCGAGAGTTACTTCCGTCATCTTCCTTGATGTTATCGACCGGATAATCGACCTTGCAGTCCGTACTCCGAATACCCACCCTTTATTCTTCCGTAAGTACGATGGAGTTCCCGAAGAAAAGAATGCCGACTTCATCATGATGACTTGAAGCATAGTAATGAAGTCATCAACGCTATGGATCGACCACTTCCAGAAGAGCAACCAAGACCGACAAGATCCATTAGATTTCCCGTAACCAAAACATTTCCCCCTTTCACTACCTCTTAAATCTCGGGACGAGATTTCTTGTAGTGGAGGAGATTTGTGACACCCGGATAATTAGGCTACAGTAATCCCGCGTTAACGATGCCACGTCACCTCGGTTACAGTTGCTAATCTCGCGCTAGTTTGAAATCGATTCGAATTCAAATTCAAATTCTAGCAAATAATAAAAGTTTTCAAAAAACAAAACTAAAATGTTCATAGTGAGCCAAATAATGCATAATTAGTAATGGTGGAGCAACCACATTGTTACAAAAGGTTTTGATGCAATTAGGTAATTAAAACAATAGTTAAAACAATTAAATAAATACATATTGGATTTTGTTAAATATTAAACTATTTTGTTTTTGGTAAATAATTGTTGTGGCAGTAGTATAAATTATAAATGCAGGTTTAGGTACTAGTTGTAATTTTTTTAAAACACAAACTTAGAGGAAACAAAATAAAATAAAATAGAAAAGAATAATAACTAAAAGGAAAAGAACAAAACTGAAAACAAAATAAAAGAGGAGGACCCCCACGTTAATCGGGCAGACGACCCACTAGCCAACCCATCTGGCCCTAACCGCCCACCCCATCCCGTTATCCCCACTGCCCCAAACCCTAACTTTGCCGCCCCCCACTCCCTCTCGCTTCACCCTCCCGATCCGATCTGGATCGGGGCGACGACCCCGACGACCGCGCCCCGTCCGCTGCCGCTCGAGGGCCTCCTCGACTCGCCGGACCGCTCCGCCGTTGCCGGAGCCCTTCCCCACCGGCCTGCTTCTTCCCCATCGCGTGTTGTCCCCATCATCCTCCTCGCCGGACTCCATCGTCACCGACCTCCACCTCGCCGGACCACCCCGCGCACGCTGCCCGAACCCTACGACCCCAGTGAGCGCCTCCCCCTCTCCTCTTGCTCTCCCTCGCGCAGCTCACGCGCCTCGTCGCACCCGTCGCGTCAACGCCATGCTACCTACCCGAGTACTGCTGTAGTTGGTGCGGCCTGCCTCCCTGGCGTGCTGGCCGTGGTCGCCAATGCCCGCGGCCTCGCCCGCGTCGGCCATCCTACCCTCACCCGCACCCCCCTCCGCGCCATGCCCTTCGCCTCGACCTTCTTGACTTCACGGCCGGCTGGCGCCGACCATGGCCGTAGCCCCCACTGTCGCGCCGTCGTTCCTCCTGCTCTCACTCCGCCACGCATCGCCCTACCACCGCGACCTCGCGTCTGCTGCGCTCGTCGCCGTGAGCCCCGCCTCCCCTGGCCCTCGCCGCCGGCGTCGCGTCGTCGTCGCGCCCAGCACCCTCGGGCTCGCGCCCGTTAGGGCGCCCACCCGTTGCTGCGCTCAGAACCCTTAAAGGCCCCCGCCCAATGACAAGCAGCCTGGCGCCTCGAAGCGGTTTTATAAAAAGGAATTTAATATATATATAATAAATAAAATATTAATTAATTAAGTAATTAACTAACTTAATTAATTCTGATTAGATTAGCCTAATTAACTAACTAAACTAATTAACTATAGTTAAATAGCTAACAGTGTATGACATGCGGGACCCACGTCGTCAGTTTGACCCAGTCAACGTCCCGTTGACTGCTGACGTCATGCTGACGTCATGATGACGTCGGCATGAACTATTCTGGATAATGTTAGAATTAGTAATTAAATAAATTCTAAAAATGATTAAATCTTTTAAAATTAATATAAAATAAACCGTAGCTCGGATGGAAAAACTTTGTACATGAAAGTTGCTCGAACGGCGAGGCGATTCGGATCATAACCCGTTAAATCCGCCACACCCTAACCTATCAAACTCGCAAATTTTCCCCTCGGCTCCTCTTGCCTTGCTAGCACGGGATACTTTCCGGATGTTTTCCCTCTTCACCGTATCACCTCATCTGCGTTAGGTCAACCCTAGCACCGCGTATCACCATGTTATGCTTTGTGTTGCTTTGATTGCTCTGTAATTTATTATGTTCCCCCTCCGTTACTTCTTTCCGGTGACCCAGGTATCGGCAACCCCGGATCGACTACGGAGTTGGCGACCCCTCTCTCTTGCCAGAGCAACCAGCAAGCCCCCCCTTGATCACGGATATCGCCTATTCTCCTCTATACTGCTTGCATTAGAGTAGTCTAGCATGTTACTGCTTTCCGTTAATCCTATTCTGATGCATAACCTGACATTGTTGCTATATCTGTTGATACCTTACCTACAATCCTAAATGCTTAGTATAGGATGCTAGTTTATCATCATTGGCCCTACACTTTTGTCAGTCTGCCTTGCTATACTATCAGGCCTTGATCACTTGGGAGGTGATCACGGGTATATACTATACATACATACATACTATCTGAGACGGTGACTAAAGTCGGGTCACTCGAGGAGTACCATAAGTGATTACGATGAGGGGCTGAAAGGACAGTGGCTCCATCCCGGTAGAGGTGGGCCTGGGTTCCCGACGGCCCCCAAGCTGTTACTTGTTGCGGAGCGGCAGGCAGGTTGAGACCACCTAGGAGGCAGGTGGGCTGGCCTGTTCGGCGTTCGCGGATACTTAACACGCTTAACGAGATCTTGGTATTTGATCCGAGTCGGCCATTTGGTCTATCGCACTAACCATCTACGTGGGAATAGTTATGGGTATCCCGGCGTCGTGGTATCGATCGAAGCCTTCTTGGCGTCGGCGACGAGCGCGCGCGCGGATTGGGCTGCGTTAACGCAACTTCCTTTGTAATGGAGGTTGCTAGGTCATTTCGGCCGCCCTACTTAGCGTCGCGGTGTGCTTTCGAGGCGATGGGCCCGGACCCTGCGCGCGCATAGGATTTAGACCGGCGGGCTGACCTCTCTTGTGCCTAGGTGGGGCTGCGGCGTGTTGATCTTCGAGGCGGGCATGACCGAGAAAGTGTGTCGGCCAAATGGGATCAAGCGTGTTGGGTTATGTGGTGCACCCTGCAGGTGTTAATCTATTGAATAGCCGTGATCTTGATAACAGGGCGACTTGGAGTTGTACCTTGACCTTATGACAACTAGAACCGGATACTTAATAAAACACACCCTTCCAAGTTCCACGAACAACTCGGTGATCGCTCTCTAACAGTATGCGGCGAGGAGAGGATCGCCGGGCAGGATTATGCTATGCGATGCTACTTGGAGATGCTACTTGGCGATGCTACTTGGATGACTTGAGTCTACTCTCTTCTACATCTTTGCAAGGCGGAGGCTGCGAGCGTAGTCTTGACGAGATTAGCTATCCCCTCTTATTACGGCATTCTCGCGATTCGGTCCATCGATATGGCCTCCTTACACATATACCCATGCATATGTAGTGTAGTTCCTTGCTTGCGAGTACTTTGGATGAGTACTCACGGTTGCTTTCTCCCCTTTTCCCCCTTTCCCTTCTTTACGGTTGTCGCAACCAGATCTTTGGAAACCAGAGCGACGCCACCGTCGGCGGCGACTACTACATGGAGGTGCCTACTACTACGTGCGAGGCGGCGGCGACGACCGGGTGAGTAGTTTAGGAGGATCGAGCGGGAGGCTGCGCCTATTCGATCTGTATCGGTTTGTGCTAGCCTTCTTAAGGCAAACTTGTTTAACTTATGTCGTACTCAGATATTGTTGCTTCCATCGACTCGTCTATGATCGAGCACTTGTATTCGAGCCCTCGAGGCCCCTGGCTTGTATTATGATGCTTGTATGACCTATTTATGTTTTAGAGTTGTGTTGTGATATCTTCCCGTGAGTCCCTGATCTTGATCGTACACATTTGCGTGCATGATTAGTGTACGATTGAATCGGGGGCGTCACACCGCCCTTCGGCCAACTGGCCAATAAGATTCCGCAAACCCCCCTCCCCCCGTCCCCCTCTAGCTATCCTGTAGCCGCACCGCCGCCTCTAGCTACATTCTTGTGGAGACGCATGGCGGTCAGCGCCGCCACCGCTGGCGACGTTCGTGTGGAGACGCACGGTGGTCAGCTTCTCCCACAGTACGCGCATTCTAGACTGAGGCCCTGTTCATGTCGGTGTAGTGCTGAATGTTAGCTGATAGACGCTGTTAACCTCACTTTGCTTGCGAAGTAGTTTCTTGTCAATATGCTCGCTTAAGAAGCTTCCTTGCCTGCTGCGCACTCAAGCTGCTTAGCTGAGATGGCATGCCAAGGCCGGTTAGTTGCTAAAATATCCTGCCATATATTTATTGTGACGTACATTGCCATGGTCTAGTAGCCAATCTGTTAGGTGAAATAGCTCTACACCGTTTTATACTCGATCTTTGTTGCTGCGATGGCCTTCAATAGTTCGATGGCTGTGTGCTCGGCATCATTGACTACTGAAACAGCCTGCCATAATTTAGCACTCAAATTTGTTTGCTGAATTAGCTTTACATATATTTCGTTACTTAGATCTGCTCGTCCAAATATCTTGCCATAGCTTTAGACATCGACCTAGGTATTTTTTTCTGGACTTCATAAAAAAGCATATATGTTTTTCCTGTAATATCTAGTAGAAGAACTAATTTGTATGTCTAACAGATGGACAGGACTTGGATAACTTCTGCTTGAAGATTCTCCGCTGCATATGTCGAGGGGGTTGAAAACTTCATGAACTTTATCAGAGCTGAGTACGGTGGTCTGAAATCAGATGTGCTCTGCCCGTGTAGCTGTTGTATGAATTCAGTTACAAGACCCCAGTCAACTGTGCAAAATCATCTACACTTGTATGGGATTTCGGTCACATATACTAGGTGGGTTCATCATGGTGAAGCTGTGAACGTCAATGTTATTGACTACGTGGAAGCAGCAGATCACCATCTTGATCTGCCTGATGCTCAGGTGGAAGAGGAGGAGGAGGTGGTGGTGGCGGAGCCAGTAAGTTTGACCAACATTGAAACAATGCTACGAAATGCTCTTGCATTCCGTGAACTTTCACCTGCAAAAGAAAAACGGTGGGCCCGCATGTTGGAACAATGCAACGTTGCTGTCAGTATTCTCAGTTATGGTCACCTTTCTTCAGGTGAAGACATCTGAGCGGATGACTAACAAATCATTCAATGCGATGTTGGCTGCTTTCCGCAAATCTTTCCCAGATGCGTCTGAGCTGCCACACACCTCTTCAGAAATGAAGAATTTCCTTCGTGCGGTTGGAATTGGATATGATATGATCCATGTTTGTAAGAATAATTGTGTTACGTTCGAAAGGATTATGCCAACTTAAGTGAATGCCGAAATGCAAATCATCAAGATGGAAAGATGGTGATGCTTTGTGAAGAGGATTCCTCATAATGTTCGAGACATTTTCCAATTACACCAAGATTGCAGAGGTTGTTTCATAATCTTTGAAACAAGAGAGGATGTCTTGTGGCATTCTAGGAACCAGAGTAGAGAGATCCGAATGTAATGAGCCATCCATCTCATGGTAGTCGAGTGGAAAAGCTTCAATGATAAACACAAAGAGTTTGTTTGACCGAGAAACATTAGACTTGGCTTAGCTTCGGATGGATTTAACCCATTTGACCACCAGAGCGCCACATATAGCATGTGGCCAGTGCTTGTTATCCCTTACAACATGCCTCCAAATGTCTGCACCAAAGAATCATACTACATGATGGCCTTGCTCATCCCAGGTCGAAAAAGTCCTCGAAAGGATTTTCATTTGTTCATGGAGCCTCTTGTGGAGGAACTTCAACAGCTATGGAAGGGTGTTCTCACTCGAGACCTATATAGCAGCCCACCAGCTGATTTCTTTCTGCGTGCTATTATAATTTGGTGCATCCATGATTATCCGGCTTTGGGCACTATGTCGTATGAGCGACTCATGGTTACAATGCATGTGTTATTTGTGACAGAATCATGATCATCGCAATACTTAGCAAGATCTGTTACATTGGACACTGTCGTTTCCTTGCCAAGGACAAGCCGCATCCTAGAAAATACTAAAGACATGTGTTCAATGCAAAGCATGAAAACCGTGATGCGCCAAAGAGGCTCACCGCCGGTGAGTTGCAAGTGGAGTTAGAGAAGGTAAGGCATATTACACCAGGAAACCATCCTGGTAATGGTAGCGGGAAAAGGAAGCATGGCAGGAAGGAAGATAGATTATTGTTTACCCGCAGGTCCACTTTGTGGGACTTGGAGTATTGGAAAGATTCGGATCTGGGGCATAATCTTGATGTGATGCACATCGAGAAAAATATATGTAATAGCATTATCGGTACACTTCTTAATATTGAAGGCAAGACGAAAGATACCTTAAAATCTAGGATTGATTTGACACACCTGGGTATCAGAAAGGATTTGCAGGTGCAAGATGAAGGTAAACCACGGGATGTGGCACCAGCTGTGTACGTCTTGGACAAGGTTAAAAGATAAGAATTCTGCGAGGTCCTGTCACGTTTGAGATTCCCACATGGATTTGCTTCCAACCCTGAAAGGAGAGTCAGTGCAGATGGAAACAAAGTACAAGGGTTGAAAACTCATGACTGCCATGTCCTACTTCAAAGGGTTTTACTGTTATCCTTAGAGGATTGGGCATACGACTTATCTGAGCGATTGCAGAGTTGGGACAATTCTTCAAGGAACTCTGCGATAGAAATATCGGGATAGATGCTTTGGGCGTCTTAGAGACAAGATACCAACTATCCTATGCGACCTTGAGAAGATATATCCTCCAGCCTTCTTTGATGTGATGGTGCATTTGGTTGTTCATCTACCTGATGAGGCACTACTTAGAGGTCCAGTACAATATGGCTTGATGTACCCTATTGAAAGGCGGCTAGGCACTTTCAAGGTCTATGTTAGGAACAGAGCTAGACCCAAGGGTTCCATTGCAGAGGCCTACATTGGTACAGAAGCGTTGACATTCTGCTCAAAATAGATTGAAACAGATGATCAGCTTAGCAAAGAGGTGGGTGAAGACAATCCCGGGCTCAATGTTTTCAATTATTCTGTTCGAGTTACAGGGAAGAGTCGACAAGAGGACAAACCTAAAGATTTGGACAAAATGGTTTGGTATGTGTTGAATAACTGTCCTGAGATACTACCTTATATCAAGTAAGTGCAGTACTGCAGCTTATACATCATAATCTACTAAACTTGCACCACATTCTTATATATTTAGATGTTTGAAGGGATCAATATGTTGTGCAACATCTACAAAGAGGAGTTACTGCCGCAAAATCCAAGAAACATTGACAAACTGGTTATGGTAGGATTTGCGAAATGGTTCAAGAACCATGTAAGCTCTTGAAGTGCACTGCCAGTTTTTTAATATATTGAGTACATAAGATGATCAGCTTGTCCATTTTCTAACCATAGGTTAAGAAGATGCGGGAGGATGGGCAGGCAGTTGATCATGCCCTTTAATCACGAGCAAGGGGTCCTGATACTCGGGTAAGACATTATGAATCTTGCGCTGTTGGAGATGTGTGCTACAACACCCTTGCACGAGACGAAGGCAGGAAGACACAAAACAGTGCCATCATGAGCACGGATACATATGACAAAGAGACAACTGAAATGTATGCTAACATAATGACATTGTTCGATTGCGATATATCTCGATTTTGAGGTTCATCGGTGTGTGGTTACATTGTCTTGTCGTTGGTATAACCTGTTTTCCGTGATCGCAAAACCCAGAGCTGATGATTATTTCAAATCCATCAATGTCAAGGCGGTGTACTGACCAACGAGCCTTTTATTTTGGCAAATCAAGCAACACAGATATTTTTCTTGGAAGACACATTTGCACGTAGCGATGACTGGAGAGTATTGCAAAGGTTTGAGCAGAGGAATTCGTTTAATGAAGTTGCACAACAAGATGATGCTTACACTGCTCCTGATGTACAAGATAACACAGATGTTCCTAATATCTTTGAGAACAATCACGTCAATGATGCCGGCGAAAAGATTGCATGTCGTGCTGTGGACATACAAGAGTTGATCGAGAAGAAGCCAATGTTCGAGGACGTTGAGGACAAAGAAGAAGATGACACCATGGGGAATTACGATTCAGACTGATACACATGGCGAAGATGTTGACGCTGCTGCTGCGGATGATGATTACATTGCTTTTGTCGTATTTGCCTGTCAGAAGACGTTTTTTTATCTACTATGTGAAATTGTGTTTGCTATGACAAATAAAACCTGATGAACATGTTGTTTAGTATTTTGCTGTGAGAACATCACTTGTTATGTATGCTGATTTATGTTTGGTGATTGTATGACAACTAAAACATGATGACATTGTTGTTTAGTTGTACTCATATTTGGCTGTGAAACTTGAATTTGATGACATAGTTTGCTGTTGGACTGCAATTTGCTTGACGTCTTCGAATGAGAACAAAGCTGACCCGACAGGGCCTCTGCTATTTATTTATTTATGAGCAAAAGGGGATACCCCCTGATTTCCATTAATAGAAATCATTAGATGTTAACAACACTACGCCCAGCCTGCTACACAGGTTTCATTCAGTACTAGTTTCAGCAAAGTGCTCATGTCGTAGCCACTGAATACATCGCGAGTGCTACATACACTTCAAATAAAGAGACAATCATCCTACAGAGCACATCGATTTTGTCCATTATCTTCACAAGCTCTTTCATCTCCTCATTGTTGTCAAGGCCGTTCAGCAGCTGTTGCTTGGCCATGATCAGAGGAACTGCATCTTTAACCTTCTGCTCTTCATCTTCCTCTTACGCTCGTTCCTTGATTTTGTCCAACACCCCAACCTCTTTGGTATTGGGATTCCTCGGCTAACCAAATAATCAGCGTAGTTGCATTCCCCCACATCAGCAACTTCCCAGAAATACAAATCACACGAGTCTTCCCTTTTCTGCATGAATCAAATTGGAAGATCATCAACCAAACTATTAAAAAAGGGATAATTAGACTTATGCCCCTAGTTGTGTCCCACTCGTCTGTTTTACCCCTAATTCCCGAAAGTCACCGGTTTTGTCCAAGTCACTTTGCTCCTCTTATACTTTTGCCCTTTGATTGTTTGACCGCCAGTTTGAAAAATTCATAACTAATTCATACTAAATCAGAAAATTGCAAATAAGATACCAAAATGTTCAGATAACATCACTTATATGTGAGTGTCATTTGCATTCATGAAAAAAGTGTTGGAAAGTGCCCATCCGAGTTTTAGCTCTTATGCTACCACCATGAATATTAAAATCTAAAAAAGTTCAAAAAAATTCGAAAAAAATTTGGTGGCAAAGAATGACAAATGTTTTAAGTACACTTAAGTTTCATCGAGAATAACATTAAGTGGGTGCATGAAAAAAAAAAACAATCAGCACTCCAAAATAGATTATTTTTTTGCCACGACTTCCACGAATGTCGTTCCCTAATGAAACCTGGCAAGCACTTAGAACAATTGTTGTTCTTTGCCACCAATTATTTTTTCAATTTTTTTGAACTTTTTTAGTGTTTACTATTCATGGTGGTATCAAAAGAGCTAAAACTCGGATGTGCACTTTCCAACACTTTTTCATGAATGCAAATGACACTGACATATAGGTGATGTTTTTTTGCACATTTTGGTATATTATTTGTATTTTTTTGATTTAGTATGAATTAGTTATGAAGTTTTCGAACTGACGGTCAAACGGTCAAAGGGCAAAAGCATAAGAGGAGCAAAGTGACTTGGACAGAACCGGTGACTTTTGGGAATTAGGGGTAAAACAAACGAGTGGGACACAACTAGGGGCATAAATCTAATTATCCCATTAAAAAAATCAGCAACTCAATGCAGCAGAACAACACTTAAACATATTATTACCCCATGATTCGGGCATTTGTAGAAGACTCAGCCAAGGCTGCGGATTATGGTTGAGACGTGACGGATGACTCTGCATTATTTGCAGCAATGGCACCACACGAATGACAGCGGGTGGCGATGAGCAATCGTCGGCGGTGCGCGTGCCGGCGGGGGTGTGATGAGACCCACAGGCGATGGTACGGGTGGCGACTTGGCGCGTATCTGGTTGTTGCCTGCTGAAGAGCAGGTGGACGAGTAGCCAGCGGACATGGTTGCTGCGGCCAGAGCTTCTGATCCTAGGCAGAGTAAGTAGAGAAGAGGAGAAGCGAACGTTGGATATGTCAGTTTCATTACTTCTAGAGTAGCATAGCACCATATATAGTCATAGTCTAGGTTTGGATTCGAACCAGCTACAGGAGCACGTCTCTCTTTTTTCTAAAACTCGGCAACGTCTCTTTACTGGTACACTAGCTTGTTATGTACGCCTTCCCAAGTCTTTGATTTTCTTTCCCTTTTTTGCGAGGAAGGAAGGAGGACAAAATTGAGAGTTCCTGGGACTCGAACCCAAGACCTCTCGGTTGAAAACCAAGGGTGCTAGTCACTTATGTGGCGAACGTTCCCTGTGAGGAGCACGGCAGACGAATGCATTTTCCTCCTAGTTTTCTTCCTATATATAAAAATTTATGCTACTTGGTGTCCGCTTGATTATGCCAACCTTGACTGTTGGATTGACATTCAACGTCTGTCGCGTTTCTTTCGTCTCTTCTTCCTCGAGCCGCCAAAGTCAAACCAGCGCCGGCGGGACCGCCTGCTCCTGCCTCCCACGGCTGGCTGTGATCATCCCCGGCTCCTGTTCGTTCTCCGCCTTGGTTCGCTCGCCGCAGCACCGCCCTCCGGTGTTGTCAACATGGTACCAAGAGGAATAAGGAGATGACTGTACATGGTGAGGATGATAGTAGGGACCCAGCAGCGCGCGCAGTAATTTTGTTTTTTCGGGACGGAGAAGGGTATCAACTGGGTTGTGCGGGACCCGTGGCCCGTCTAGCCCAGGCTTTTATTTCATATGTTTAGCACATGACCAGCCCAGTTTGTTTTTTCCTTTCAGCTAGCCACCTATTTTGTTTTTTGCAGAATAACCAACATAGGCCTACTTGCTTTTCTACGCCCTGCTGGGCTGGAAATCTTTCAAGACGAGGTGGGAGGCATTTTGCCCAGAAAATGGGCTATAAGTAATAAGAAATGGGCTATAATTAATAAGAAATGGGCTATAAGTAATAATAAATGGGCTATAAAATGAAAAAATACAGCAAGTAGGCAATTAGTTCCAAAATACTGTTTTCTTTCGATCTTGATATTTTAAATTTCGTTGTTTTTGTGCGGGTAAAATTTCATTGAATTTAAATTAAGGTATATTTAGATTTAAAATTAATTTGAATCTTGCTAGAAATTTCGGGTTGTATGCTGTTTGGGACAGATTTGGAGGCTGACTTGTGGGTCTACTAGGTTGATGTTACTTTGGCTTTGTCAACTTAGTCCACAAAGGATTCTAGCAGCAGTGACCGTTGGATGTTAATCCAACGGCCGTGTTGCTTCTTCAATATCTGATCTTCTTACTCCAGCCACCCAAACCAGCTCCGGTGGGACTGCTGCTCCGCCTCCGTGGCGGTCTGTCTTTGCCGCCAAGACAGCCGCCCGCCTCACGCTACTTCATTGCTGGCCAGGCCATTCCACTACTCACCCACACCTCCTATTATTTTCGGCGGCGGCAACGATAAACCCTCGTACTCCCCGCTGTGGCAACCATTGCCGAGTCTTCCCCGACTCCGTGTCGTTCCCTTCCTAGGCCTCGCCGTTATCCACCACCATGGTGCTCTCGGCGCGGCCTGGTCAACATGGTCAATGAACGACATCCATCGGCCATGTACTGTGCGTGGAGAGGCTGACAGCTGAGTCCACGGCCGCACATAAGGAAATGCCTCCTTATTACACGCAAAATAATGATTCCTCCACTTGACAGCTGGGACCCACCGGAAGGGCCTCTGTATTTCGTGAAAAAAAGTTCCCCCACTGACGTGTCAGACCCACCAGCTATATCTTCGCACACAAGGAAGTGCCTCCTTATTACGCACAAGAAAAATTAATACCCCCTGCTAGCTGGGAGCCACCATAGTGGGAGGATGACTTGTGGGCCAACTAAGTTGACGGGGACGGAGGGCTTTGTCAACTTAGTCAATATGAACGATTATAGCTCCAGTGACCGTACGATGTCCATCCAATGGCCGTAGTGCTTCTTCAACCTCTGGTCTTCTTGCTCCAGCCGCCCAAAGCAGCACCAGTCGTGCCGCATGCTCCTTCCTCCCATGGATGGCTGTGCTACCGCGGAGGCCTCACCGCCCCTACTATTCCCACCGCTGGCCAGGCCCTGCAGCGATGGCAGCCTCACACCGTAGCCGAACCAGTGAACCCTTGTACTCCTCTCCGCGCGGGCTTCCACTGCCACGTCTTCCCCGGTCCTCTAGGAAGTGAATTGGATGCTATGATCAACTTGATACTTGATAATTGTTTTGAGATATGGAGGTACTGATATTAAAGTCATGCTAGTTAGGTGATTATGAATTTAAAGAATGCTTGTGTTGAAGTTAGCAAGTCCCGTAGCATGCACATATGGTGAAAGTTGTGTAACAAATTTATTGCATAGAGTGCTCTTTTGATTGCCTTCCCTTGAGTGGAGGTCGGGGGCGCGCGATGGTTAACTCCTACCAACCTCCCTCCTAGGAGCATGCGTAGTAGTACTTTGCTTCGAGGGCTAATAATTTTTTTGCAATAAGTATATTTGTTCTTTTGACTAATGTTGAGTCCATGGATTATACGCACTTTTACCTTTCCATCATTGCTAGCCTCTTCGGTACCGTGCATTGCTCTTCCTCACCTTGAGAGTTGGTGCAAACTTCGTCGGTGCATCCAAACCCCGTGATATGATACGCTCTATCACACATAAACCTCCTTATATGTTCCTCAAAACAGCCACCATACCTACCTATTATGGCATTTCCATAGCCATTCCGAGATATATTGCCATGCAACTTTCCACCGTTCCGTTTATCATCATGACACGCATTACTATTGTCATATTGCCATTGCATGATCATGTAGTTGACATCGTATTTGTGGCAAAGCCACCATGCATAATTTTTCATACATGTCACTCTTGATTCATTGCTCATCCCGGTACACCGCCGGAGGCATTCATATAGAGTCATATCTTGTTCTAGTTTTGAGTTGTAATTCATATATATGTTGTAAATAAATAAAAGTGTGATGATCATCATTGTTAGAGCATTGTCCCCAAAAAGAAAAAAAAGAAAAAAAAGAAAAAAAGAAAGAAAAAAAGGCCAAAAAAAAGAAAGGCCCAAAAAGAAGAAAAAAGAAGAAGAAAGAAAATAAATAAATAAAAGGGGGCAATGTTACTATCTCTTTTTCCACACTTGTGCTTCAAAGTAGCACCATGTTTTTCATATAGCGAGTCTCATATGTTGTCACTTCCATATACTAGTGGGAATTTTTCATTATAGAACATGGCTTGTATATTCCTATGATGGGCTTCCTCAAATGCCCAAGGTCTTCGTGAGCAAGCAAGTTGGATGCACACCCACTTAGTTTCTTCTGTTGAGCTTTCATACATTTATAGCTCTAGTGCATCCGTTGCATGGCATTCCCTACTCCTCGTGTTGACATCAATTGATGGTCATCTCCATAGCCCGTTGATTATCCTCGTCAATGTGAGACTTTCTCCCTTTTTGTCTTCTCCACAGAACCTCCATCATCATATTCTATTCCACCGATAGTGCTATATCCATGGCTCATGCTCATGTATTGCGTGAGAGTTGAAAAGGCTAAAGCACGTTAAAAAGTATGATCCAATTGCTTGGCTGAAACCAGGGTTGTTCTTGATGGGAGTATTTTGTGTGATGAAAATGAAACATAGCTTAACTATATGATTTTGTAGGAATGAACTTTCTTTAGCCATGTTATTTTTAGAAGACATGATTGCTTTGATTAGTATGCTTGTAGTATTGCTATTTCTTATGTCAATATGAACTTTTATTTTGTATCATTTGGATCTGAACATTCATGCCACAATAAAGAAAGTTACATTGAGAATTATGCTAGGTAGCATTGCACATCAAAAATTCTGTTTTTATCATTTACCTACTCGAGGACGAGCAGGAATTAAGCTTGGGGATGCTTGATACGTCTCCAACGTATCTATAATTTTTTATTGTTCCATGTTATTATATTACCCCTTTTGGATGTTTATGGGCTTTATTTTACACATTTATATCATTTTTGGGACTAACCTACTAACCGGAGGCCCAGCCCGTATTGCTGTTTTTTTGCCTATTTCAGTATTTCAAAGAAAAGGAATATCAAACGAAGTCCAAACGGAATGAAACCTTCGGGAGCGTGATTTTTGGAACGAACGTGATCCAGAGGACTTGGAGTGGAAGCCAAGAAGCAGCCGAGGCAGCCACGAGGGTGGAGGGCGCGCCCACCCCTACAGGGCGCGCCCCTTGTCTCGTGGGCCCCTCGGCGGCCACCGACGTACTTCTTCCTCCTATATATACCCACGTACCCCGAAAACATCTAGGGAGCCAATGAAAACAAACCACCACCATAACCTTCTGTATCCGCGAGATCCCATCTTGGAGCCTTCGCCGGTGCTCCGTCGGAGGGGGAATCGACCATGGAGGGCTTCTACATAAACACCATAGCCCCTCCGATGAGTTGTGAGTAGTTTACCACAGACCTTCGGGTCCATAGTTATTAGCTAGATGGCTTCTTCTCTCTTTTTGGATCTCTATACCATGTTCTCCCCCACTCTTGTGGAGATCTATTCGATGTAACTCGTTTTGCAGTGTGTTTGTCGAGATCCAATGAATTGTGGGTTTATGATCAAGTTTATCTATGAGAAATATTTGAATCTTCTCTAAATTCTTTTATGTATGACTGAGTTATCTTTGCAAGTCTCTTCGAATTATCAGTTTGGTTTGGCCTACTAGATTGATCTTTCTTGCCATGGGAGAAGTGCTTAGCTTTGGGTTCAATCTTGCGGTGTCCTTACCCGGTGTGATGGGGGGGTTGCAAGGCACGTATTGTATTGTTGCCATCGAGGATAAAAAGATGGGGTTTATATCATATTGCATGAGTTTATCCTTCTACATCATGTCATCTTTCTTAATGTGTTACTCTGTTCTTATGAACTTAATACTCTAAATGCATGCTGGATAGCGGATGATGTGTGGAGTAATAGTAGTAGTAGATGCTGATATGGTTCACGGTAATTTCCCATATTGATCACATGGTTCATCATTTCTTGATGCTGCTGGTAGCTTTGCTCATAAAGGCGGCATACTTGAGAAAATGCTGCTTCACTGCCTTGCTGACTTGACTGCCCCTATGTGAAATTGTTACTTCTCTGGGTACCATAATTTTCTTCCGGCGGACTTGGCATGGAACGGGTCCAAGGACGAGGCATTTTCCACTCTGGGGTATTTTTGCAAAACTCATGAGAAAAACTGAGTGGCAAAATAAATAATTTTGCAAAGGCGGAAATTTAAGAACTCCAACATTTTTCAAGAAAATACTTGATTGCGCATGGAGAAGGACCGCTCAGTACATATCTTACACGCAAGCCGTAATTATACAATGCATCACTCAGGATGTGTGTACACATTCCTGACATGTTATTTAGGCTATTGCACTTCTCCCAGTTCCTACATGATGCACACACAAACTACTTCTCACCAAACCTATATACATATAAACATATCATACAAGCTGGTACATCGCACGACTGCTAGGCGCACTCAGTCGGAGATGGTGAGAATTTCCCTCGGCCTGCCGAGGGTAAGACCCAGAGATACTGGAGACTCAACCTCCTCCTCACTAATAGGCTCCAGGCGCAAAGTACTGAGTTGAGGAGCTGGTGCGGGTGCGGCAGGTGGTGCAGTACTGACTGGGGTGGGAGCAATGACCTGGTCAAACTCCTCAGTGGTAGGCAGGCGGCGAGCGGTGGCGAAGATGGCAGGTGTATAGGATGCTGCGGGTGAGACGTAAGTCAGTGGTGGTGCTGTATGGAGGAGCTCCCTCCTGTTGGCGGAACAGCCCTGCACGAAGTCCATACGAACAGCCACAAAGTCGTCCATGAGGTTATCAAAAGCCGCCTAGAGAGCCTTGAGATACTCAACCCACATCTCAATAGCCTCATCTCTCTCTCCCCTAGGGCAAGCGAATGCATAGTGACAAGTGTATGGCACGTGGCAGGGGAGGTAGCGGTAGCGACGAGCCTTCATCGAAGGTAGAGCATCCCAGAGACGAGCTATCGCCTCACGGGCAGCCATCTGCATGGCATGCCTCTCCGTAGGCATGGCCCTTCCCACAAATCGGAAGCGGCATGTCTCAGAACGTCCTCCCTTGAATTGCACCGCGGCCTGGTGCATAGATACGCTGTCGCTGATCTTGTGTTGGTAGAGTGTGAACTCCGGACGAGTCGATGGCCCGATCACGACTTTGGTGATGGAGACGAGAAGCTTGATAAATCCCTCAGGTACATTGGCGAACACCTGTGACTCACAGTCGCTGCCCGCCATCTACAAAAGTAGACAAAATTCCGAATAGTCAAATCATAAATTTATGATGACCAATAGAAAATTGCTACATTTGCTAAATATTAAAATGGCACTCATTACGCTAATAACCGATTAGCGATCGCACCTAGTGGCTTCCTACAGTCAGCCTAGCTCTGATACCAAGTTTGTCAGGACCGGTTTTCCAATAAAACATTTATTGAGAAACCGACCCTTATATAGACCAGTATAGGAAAATCTTCCTTACTAGTAGACAAATACTTGATACAGAAGTCCAGAAGTACTAAATATTATACAGGGTTGAGCTGAGGCTACTCAACAATTTATTACAAGCACGCCGACATTATACATAAAGGCGGATATGACACAAGGGTATGGTGGCATAACTACTGACTCGTAATAAAAGTGGTGGTGGATATGTCATAGTGAAGTGGGTGATATGACTCCTAATTCTTACAGCTCATCGAGCGTCGGAGTGAGGCTCGATGGTTTTATTCGGGTAGCGGAAGCGTATATGATACAAATGACCAATTACAGGATCGCACGGGAATGACAGGGACTCCTCTAGGCGTCGGACTCGCTATCGTACTCTTCATCCATAAGATCGCCTTCGTCAACATCTGGCCAAATCAACAAGCCAGGTGAGTACTTTGAATGTACTCGCAAGACAGTTCGGACATAAGATATAACAAAGGCAAACATGATGCACATGAGCAGTTTAGTAATGCACACTCAGATAATAAATTTGCACAGCATGTTAAATAAAAAGGAAGTCAGGCGGTAGTCCTCTGGACATCCCAATAAAATAACTGAAGACCGATCGGGTGTCTGAAGCGACGCCTCGAAAGGTAAAAAAATAAATTAACATGCCGCAGTCGGGCGTCAGGGCGACACCGCATAAAGGGCTTATATTGAAATGTAAATGATAGTGTGTGCCACAGTCGGACGTCTTAAGCGACATCTCGAAAAGGGCTTATAATGAAAGTAAATAACAGGAATGCCACAGTCGGACGTCTGAGCGACATCAAGTAAAGGGCTTATATCGAAAGTAAATAACAAGAATGCCACGGTCGGACGTCTGAGCGACATCACGTAAAGGGCTTATATTGAAAGTAAATAACAAGAATGCCACAGTCGTACGTCTGAGCGACATCACATAAAGGGATTATATCGATAGTAAATGACAAGAATGCCACAGTCGAACATCCGAGCGACATCACATAAAGGGCTTATATCGAAAGTAAATGACAAGAATGCCACAGTCGAACGTCTGGGCGACATCACATAAAGGGCTTATATCGAAAGTAAACAACAAGAGTGCCACAGTCGGACGTCTGAGCGACATCACATAAAGGGCTTATATTTCATCATTTGTATTCAATCAGTTCATGAATTTAAATCACTCCAAGGAAATACTCAGTACATGGTAACAAACGGGTTAGTCCATCCACAGGAATAACAGTCAGCCGGGTTTAACACTCATGTTTATTCATCGGAGATTGTCACTGAGACTAACACTGAGACGGATGTTGGGACTGACACTGACACTGACATAGATAAGTTGATCACAGTCCTTGACCATAGGTACGGTTACTCGAATGGCTTTGACTCTGCAAAGTTTGTACTCTTTAACCACAACCAACGGATTTCAGTAGTCACAAAGGACTAGTTCCGTTTATGGTATTTTATAAGAAACACATCTAACCAGTACACACCCATTCCACATCCCGTTGCCAGGGATCACCCTAGGCAAGTTCAAGAAAAACTTTAAGACGAGGAGGCCACAACCTCGAATAGCATGGGATCAAATTTATATCGCGCGCTCTAAGGGTTGCCCCCCTCTCGGTCCCAACCGGAAACACCCATGCCCCCTGACCGGATGACGGGCTTTAATCCAGGGCCATGCAACCCTCATCATGGCCCCTCTATTTGGTGTGTACAAGGAAAGAGGTTTGCAACTTACTAAACTGTATTCTTTGCAGAAAACATGTGGCAGCACGAAAAGGGGACGGACGGTAACGTGACTTGATCCACATTAACACTGGAGTTTAACAGTTGACATAAGACTGGCATGCTTCAACAATGCCATCTTACCACCTTTCATGTCACCACATGATCATGTTATCTCCTATCAAATGACACATCAAGTTTCGAAGCTCACTTGCAGTTGCCTTGCATGCAATATAACACTCACCGATGCTTATATTAAACATGCCATGAACTAACTACTCAAGTAAACATGCAAGACACTCATCATATCAAAGGTTCAAACATGCTTGCCTGGTTTGGAGTAGTCGGAGTCTAGCTCGGTGAAGTTTGCGGGTCCGTCACCTCCTTCAATATCTACGGTATAAAAGAAAGTCGGATACTACGTAAATACCGTGCGTGCACAAAAAGTGTTCCAAATATTTTTCAAATAAATATGATAAAAAACTAGACAGAAAAATAAAGATGACAGAAAAAGAATCAATTAAAAATCATCTTTTGTTTAAAAGTTATTAAGGTTTTAGTCCAGGGACTCATCTGTAATGAAACAGAAAGTTTCCAGGGGGTAGTTTATAAAAAGACAGAAAAATGTTTTAGTTAGGAAGCGTATTTTTCCCGACGGCGTTTTCAGAAAATGGTTCGAAAAAGAGAAAAAGCTGACGAGGGGTCCCACCCGTCAGGTTTGAATCTTCAAAACAGAGCACACCGGCGCCTGAGGGTTGCGGTGGTCGCCGACGTCGATCCACGGCGAGGTAGGGGAGTGGATGGTACCAACGGACTCATGGTACTCTCCCGTGCCTGTGGGTGGTGGAGTTGGTCGTCGGCGAGCACCACGTTGATGGCGGCCTTCACTCCGGCGGACGGTGGTTTGGGTGGTGGTGGATCTCGCCGAGGAGAGCTGCAGACGCCAAATTGAGGCTAGGGTCAGAAGAGTGGGTGCACTAGAAGGTTGCTGACGTGGTTTGGGAGGCGTAGGTGCATTCACCGGAGACAATCGTGCCAGAGCCCGAAGCGGATCGGGGCGGCCGGAGTCGAGGAAGAAGATCTCCTTGAGGCCCTCCTAGTGGCTGGGCGTGGCTCTGGTGAGGTAGAGGGGTGATGCCTGGTTGAAGGCGAGCTCGGGGCGCTATTTATAGCCGGCCCGAGGCGGTTGCCGAGAACATGATAACTCCAGCGAGTGATTACGGCGAGGCAGTGGTCGGCCAGGTGGTTTAGGTGGCTAGGGGATGCGGATTGGTCCACTGGTTCCATCCCGGGGCTAAGCTTGGCAAAACTTGGGTGATACTCCAAGTTCCTGACGGAACGGCCTCGCGGGCACGTCGGCGGCAGGGAGCGCGCCCTGTGCTTCTCGGGCCAAGGTGACGGTGCTGTAGCATGCACAGGGGAGGGGATGGCCATGCAGAGGCTTCGGGTGGCTTGGGCGATGCTGGACTGCGCCGAAAGGCTGGGCTGGCCCCTGCTGGCCGCCACGAGTGGTTCTGCCACCGGAGAAGACGCCGGCGTTGGCGAGACACGTCGCCACCGACGCTTGCGCCCGTCCAAACGACCGTGCAGCACACTGGATAAGAAGATGGAGCAGGGAGCAAGGCGCCTACGTGCACACTGGTGAGATTGACGCCGCGGTTCTGAAGAAACGACACTGACGACAGAACTGCATCAGTGAAACTCTGAACTTTTCTAAATTTTGACAGAAACAGTGCACGCCAGGTGTTTGATGAAATCTTTTTGGCATGTGAAAAATCTTTCTGGCGTTGGGGCTTGGTGAGGTAACCTCTCAATGCATCTAGGGGCTGCCTGATTTCTCTCAGAATTTTAGGAGAAGAAAAATCATGAATTTCACCAAAAATGGCAAATCTGGTCCAAACTTGCAGCAAGCAAAATTTGAAAAATTTGAATTGTGGACAAGTGGATCTTGATGGATCTAGGTTGAGGGTACTAAGGACTAGCCAGGGGAGTTCATTTGGGACCAAAACTCAAAAGGGTTCTGGTGGTTTCTTTGTAAATCACCAAGGTTCAAAATAAATGACAGAAATTGTTTTGAGGATAAAATAAATAGGATAAAAATAAAAAATGGGTTGAAACTTGCTGGAGTTGGTTATTTGACTTGGCCCAAAGTAGGTAGGTGGGTTTGGAAGAAAAATTTTAACCTACGTCATGGCAAGAGAAAATTTTTAAAAGGGAAAAGAATAAAAAACCAAAATCCATAGGATTTCTTTTTAATAGAAATAATTGCAAAACCCTCCAATATTATTTGTGTTGAGCCAACATAATTTATGAAAAACCCTTAACACCAAAGATCAAGGTTGAGAAGGATCTTTCAAAAAAAATATTTGTCATAATTTTTTTTTGAGAAGGAGAGTCCCTTTTAAAAAAACCCAATAACCTCCTTTAAATCAAATAACGATTTTAATAAAAACTAAATAAAAATTTTGGAGTTTTACAGGAGCCTCCTACTGGATTGATACCTTGGTTCTCAAAAACTGAGGGAAATACTTACGCTACTATTGTTGCATCACCCTTTCCTCTTCAAGGAAAACCAACGCAAGCTCAAGACGTAGCAAGAGGCTGACAGCTGGGTCCACGACCGCACGCAAGGAAATGCCTCCTTATTACGCGTAAAATAATGATTCCTCCATCTAACATCTGGGACCCACCGAAAGGGCCTCTGTATTTCATGAAAAAAAAACATTACCGCCGCTGACAGCTGGGACCCACCAGCTATATCTTCACACGCAAGGAAGTGCCTCCTTATTACGCACAAAAAATGAATACTCCCCCTTCTAGCTGGGACCCAGTATAGTGGGCCTACTAAGTTGACGGGGATGGAGGGCTTTGTCAACTTAGTCAATATGCATGATTCTAGCTCGACTAACCGTACGATGTCCATCCAACGGCCGTAGTGCTTCTTCAACCTCTAGTCTTTTTGCTCCAGCCGCCCAAAGCAGCGCCAGTCGTGCGGCCTGCTCCTGCCTCCCGTTGCCGGCTGTGCTGCCGTGGAGGGCTCACCGCACCCATACTACTCCCACCGCTGGCCAGGCCATCCCTCCACTCCACTCACCCACACCCCCTGTTATTCAGCGGTGACGCAGCCGAACCAGTGAACCCACGTACTCCTCTCCGCATGGGCATCCACCTGACAGCAGGGACCCACCGGACGGGCCACCAGTATTTCGCGAAAAAAACGTTTCCCCTGACTGCTAGGACCCACCGGACGGGCCACCGTATTTCGCAAAAAAAACGTTTCCCCCTGACTGCTGGGACCCACCTGACGGACCACCGTATTTCGTGAAAAAAACGTTCCCACCGCTGTCAGCTCGGACCCACCGGAAGTGCCTCCTTATTACGCACAAAAAATTGAATACTCCCCCTGCTAGCTGGGACCCACCATGGTGGGAGCTTGACTTGTGAGCCTACTAGGTTGACTGGGATGTGGGCCTTTGTCAACTTTAGTCAATATGAACAATTCTAGCTCCAGTGACCGTACGCCATCCAACGGTCGTAGTGCTTCCTCAACCTCTGGTCTTCTTGCTCCAGCCGCCCAAAGCAGCGCCGGTCGTGCCGCATGCTCCCGCCTCCCGTGGCCGGCTGTGATGCCGCGGAGGCCTCACCACCTCCTACTACTCCCACCGCTGGCCAGGCCATCCCTCTACTCACCCACACCCCCTGTTATTCTGCAGCGACGGCAGCCTCGCACCGTAGCCAGACCAGTGGACCCTCATACTCCTCTCCGCATTGGCATCCACTACCGCGTCTTCCCCGGCTCCGCGTCGTCCCCTTCATAGGCCTCGCCATCATCCACCGCCCTGGTGCTCTCGGTGCGGCGTGGTCTACATGGTCAAGGAACGACTTCCATCAAACATGGACTGCACGTGGAGAGGCTGACAGCTGGGTCCACGGCCGCAGCAAGGAAGTGCCTCCTTATTACACGGAAAATAATGATACCTCCACCTAACAGCAGGGACCCACCGTACGGGCCACTGTATTTCGCGAGAAAACGTTTCCCCCCTGACTGCTGGGACCCACCAGCTACATCTTCGCACGCAAGGAAGTGCGTCCGGGCAAAAAAGCGATTCGCTCCCCTGACTGCTGGGACCCACCAGCTACATCTTCGCATAGAAGTGCCTGACAGTTGGGACCCACCTGGTCGAAGCGTACGTAGCGTTGTCATTTTGGTCGCGAACGTGTACGTACATACTGGTGGATGTAGAGGCGCGCACGTGTCATAGTAGAGGCACGCACGTGTCGTAGTAGAGGCGCGCATGTAGCATGTACACATACGAACGGCCAGGGTGCAAGAAATAAAATACGGCCACATACATACATATGGGCGGGGTCTCGAACGCCTACTCGCGCATACGTACGGCCAGGGCTCGTGTACATGGCTGGGTCGGAACGGAGAAACAACGTCGTCATCATGCTCATGGGGAGGCAACGAAATGCGTCGTGTTCATCGGGAGGCAACAGAACGCGTGGGAGCCAACCGGCTGGGTCGGAACGGAATGCGTCGTCGTGTTCATCAGGAGGGCTTGGATGGAACAGGCGATGGAAACGAGGCCTGGCATACCGCGAAATGGAGGAAATGGCCTTGTGTTTGACCGGCCATATTCGAAACGGGATTCTGTTCATCGGGAGGGGTCTGGCATACCGCAAAATGGAGGAAACGGACCTCCTACGGTCGAAACGGGGGTCCTGTTGATCGCGAGGGGTGTGGCGTATCACAAAACAGACGAAATGGACTTGTGTTAGAGCGCTACGGTCGAAATGGGGTTCCTGTTGATATGGAGGGGTGTGGCGTACCGCAAAACCGACGAAACGGACTTGTCTTGGAGCGCTACGGTCGAAATGGGGGTCCTGTTGATCGGGACGGGTGTGGCGTACCGCAAAACGGACGAAACAGACTTGTGTTGGAGCGCTACGGTCGAAACGGGGGTCCTGTTCTTCGGGAGGGGTGTGGCGTACCGCAAAATGGGACTCCACGGGATACTGTTCATCTCCACCGTCGACCTCCTTAGCCTCCACGGGCTACCGTCGACCTCCTCCAGCCTCCACGGGCTCTTGTTCATCCACCCTCCAACGCGCGCTACTCCACCGGCTACTGTTCAACCACCCCTCCACGGGCACCCCTTCACCGTCTACTGTTCATCTAGCCCTCCATGGGGTCGTCCTGTTCATCCAGAGGCAACTCCATGGGGTCCCGTGATCCACCCCACCGCCATTGTTCATCCAAACCCCCGCAACGCCATCGCTCATCCAATCGATCGGCTTGATTAGCGGCACTAGCGAAGAATCACTCGATCGGGTTCGATTAACGACCATCGATCGATAGCTCGGGTTCAGTAACGCGTAGCCTGCATTGTAATCGCCGGGTTCGATTAGAGCCCCACGCCTCGCTTCGGGTTGATTAGAGCTAACGCCGCATACATGCAGACGTCGTGTATGAGAAAGCAGCGCATCGCTTCGGCCCCGACCACCCACCGTAACCGGGAACTCCCCGAAATTTTCCTCGCCCTCGTTTCTACCACGGTTGTTTCCGTCATGGACGGCCCAAAGAATGTCATGCAGCTGCATCTCCGGCCCGCCCAGGATGAAAAGCCCATTTTTTGTCATGATTTTTGTCATAAAAGTAGGAGCCCACCACATCTATGATGATACCGGGTTTTTTCACAATTATCGTCATAGAAGTGTCATATGTATGACAAAAAAAATTGTTCGGCCCAAAATGTCATGGATGTGTCCTTTTTTGTAGTGACACCCATCTGGGTCAGAATCCTTCGCTTGCCACTCGGTCTAATGAACAAAGAGGCTGGGGGAATCATTGGGTCGGAGATAGGGGAAGTCATCAAAGTGGATGGATGGCCTGATGGGAAGGCTATGGGTAAGTTTCTATGAGTGAAGGTGAGAATGAATATCAAGGTGCCATTGATGAGAGGATTTAGTTTGGATGAGGAAGAAGAGGATGGGAAGATGATCACCCAAGGAGCCACGTTGGACTCGAAGGAGGATGACAAGAACTGGTGCCCGTTTGAATACGAGTTCCTACCCGATTTCTGCTTTGTATGTGGTGTGATTGGGAATGTCAACAAGGTGTGTGGGATTAAACTAAAAAAAGTGAGAAGAAGCAGTTTGGGCCTTGGCTACAGGCTCATATTGAGAAGCGTAAAGGTGACAGTAAGGGGAGTTGGGGCGAGGGATGATCCTTTTCAGGTGGGCGTAGCTCTGGGGGTAGGAGCTTGGGTAATTGGAGGGGAGCAACTTTGTCTGGTAGTGATGGATTATCTTGGCGGAAAGGTAGCAAAGGCTTGGCTAACTTGGTAGAGGAAGAGGAGAATAGACCGGAGATGTCAAACCCGCTGAATAACAGAGACATGTCCGGCAGGAATGGCACCCCCAAGCAGCTTAGTTTTGGTGATAAACTTAAAACTAGTGGTGCTGATGATCTGCATGCTAGTAGAGCTGGTGCGGGACATAATTTGTGAAAGAGGGAGGCGGCGCATGCCACACAACATTGTGGAGCAGTCCGGGACAATGAAGGAGGGATTGAGGAAGCAGGAACAGGCCTTAGGGCCGAGGGCTTGCATCATGAGCTCTTGTCAAAACATATGTTGGTGGATAGCATTGAGAAAAGGAGGAGATACATGGACTAAGGCCGTGCACATGCAAGAGACATTTCAAGAGATGATTACCATCAAACACTTGGAGGGGGACTAAAGAATGGCTCAGCACCCGAGGCCATGCACGATGGTACGTCAATTGCCTTACAGGGTGGGGGTATACCCAAGGTTTCAGATGCCAGCAGGAAGGGCTATGTTGAGACATATGAAAAAGTCAAAGGGAGTAATATGAAGGGGGAGACCATGGCTGTGCCTTTTATAGAGGTGGGGAGGAAACAGTGTTTGGAGGAGGAAGACATGGAATGTGAGACACAACCAAAAAAGCTTAAGGCAGAGGAGCACAAGAGCGGAGAGGGGAAAGCAATTGACAATGACACTGGGCTGAATGAGCAGCCTGGCGTGGCGCCATGAAAATCGTTGCTTGGAACTGTCGGGGGTTGGGGAACGGACCGGTAGTTCCAGGTCTTCTGGATCTCCAGAAGAAGGAGGACCCGACATCCTTTTCCTGTCGGAGACTAGGATGAGCGAGAAGAGGATGGAGAGGTTTCGAATAAAGTTAGGACTGATGCACATGGTGGCAAGAGACAATGATGGCAAGAGTGGGGGTGTGGCCCTGTTCTGGTGAAGGGGAATAAATTGAGCTTGCGATGGAAGGGACGGATGCATATTGACGCCACGGTAACAGATGACGATGGTTACAAGTGGAGACTGACTGGGATTTACGGAGACCCAAAGGAAAAATCTGAAACTTGGCAGCTTCTTAGGACGCTCCAGCATCAGGAGAACCTTCCATTGGTCTGCATTGGTGATTTCAATGAAATAATGTTCAACTATGAAAAACAGGGTGGTGTGCCCCGAAGCCAAACTTGTATGCAAAATTTAGGGATGTTTTATCTTTTTGTGATCTAAAAGACCCCGGTTTTGAGGGAGATGTTTTTACTTGGCATAATAATAATTTCAGAGTTGATGGGTATATTCAAGAAAGGTTTGATATAGCTGTGGCAACTCCTTCATGGTGTAATTGTTTCGGGTACAAAGTGGTCAACAGCGATCCGTTCCATTCAGATCATAGGCCTGTCATCTTGGACCTAGAAGGAGGCAGGCCAACGAGACGTAGCAACATGGCAGACCCAGTGAAACTTTTTGAGGCCAGATGGCTCCTTGAGGAGGATTGTGATGAATGTGTGCAGAATGCCTGGGACCTGGCTCATACAAGGGTTGCAACTCATATTCAAGAATGCCTCAAGATGGTTGTATCAGAGTTAAATGATTGGAGCAGGAATATATTAGGTGATTTGGCAAAGCGTATAAAAAAGATCAAAAGGGAATTAGAGGAGTGTAGGCGAAGGACCATATTACAACAGAATATCAATCATGAGCAATTGCTTCATTTCAAGTTGAGCCGTCTGCAAGAACAACAAGAGTTGATGTGGAAACAGAGGGCACATTTAACCTGGCTTACTGAACGTGATAGAAACTCCCAATTTTTTCAGTCTTTTGCTTCAGAGAGGAAGCGCAAAAATGAGATTAAGAAATTGCGGAAGGAGGATGGTTGCGTGGTGGAGGGAGAAGAAAGGATAGAGGCCCTTGTGACTAACTATTATACTTCTTTGTTTACCCCTATGGCAGGCATTCCCTTTGGTGATTTTATCAACAATATTAATCCTAAGGTCACACCACAATTGAATAATTTTCTCATGGCAGATTTCACGGCCGAGGAAGTGAAAGAAGCCCTTGATGGTATTGGGGTTTTGAAGGCTCCGGGAGTGGACGGATTACCGGCTATCTTCTACAAGAAGTATTGGCATATGGTGGGTGATAGAGTGGTATAAGAGGTGCTCCATGTATTACGTGGTGGAAGTATGTCGGCGGGTTGGAATGACACCATTGTAGTATTGATCCCAAAGGTTAAGAACCATGAAAAGTTGAAAGATTTACGCCTGATTAGCCTCTGCAATATTGTGTACAGACTTGTGTCCAAAGTTATTGCCAACCGGTTGAAATGCATTTTCGGGGAGAAAATATATGATAATCAAAGCGGTTTTGTGCCTGGGAGAGTCATCTCGGACAACACGCTGTTGGCTTATGAGCTATCACACTTTCTAAAGAGGAAGAGGTCGGGTGGCACGGGTTTTGCAGCTCTCAAACTTGATATGACTAAAGCGTACGACCGCGTGGAGTGGTGCTTCTTAGAAAAAATGATACAACAGCTGGGTGTCTGTGAGGCTTTAGTGCAACTTATTTCAAAGTGTATCAGAACCATTTCATACAAGTTTAAGGTCAATTCCTACTATACTTAGACGGTGGTTCTAGGCAGGGGGTTACGCCAGGGAGATCCCATATCTCCGTATCTCTTCCTGCTATGTGCTGAAGGTTTCTCGGCCTTGCTTCAGCAATCGGAGAGGTATGGTCACCTCAAAGGAATTAAAATGCACCTACAGCACCAGCAGTTACACATTTGCTCTCCGCTAACGACTCAATGCTATTCTTCAAGGCCACACCAGAAGGCGCCACTGAGGTCAGTAGGATACTACAGGCATATGAAGCGGGATCAGGACAAGTGGTCAATAGGGACAAGTCATCCATTCGTTTAGTAAGAATACTAAGGCAGCAGCGAAACAGGCGTTATGGCACAACTAGGACTTCAGCAAGAAACACCGAATGGCAAGTATCTTGGTCTGCCGATGTATGTTAGCCGGTCTGTTTCCCAATGTTTTGAGTATATTAAGGACCTGCTGTGGGCAAGGATCCAAGGATGGATTGAGCGCTTATTGTCAATGAAAGGAAAGTATTCTTGTTAAATCGGTGGCCCAGGCGGTTCCTATCTATACCATGAGTTTTTTTGATCTAACTAAAGGGTTGTGTGAAGAGTTGAGCAAAATGATATGCAAGTGCTGGTGGTCTCAGCAGCAAGACAAAGAGAAGATGCACTGGGTGGGATGGGAGAAGTTGATGCTACCTAAGAACAGCGGCAGACTTGGTTTCAGAAACCTATATTCTTTCTATCTTGCTATGTTAGCAAGACAGGGGTGGCGATTACTCCAAGCTCCAGAGTCATTATGTGCGCAAGTTATATATGGAGGAGCATTCTAAAGGGGCTTGAAATTGTCAAGGAGGGGCTTATTTGGAGGATTGGTTCTGGCGATCATGTAAAGATATGGTCTGATCCATGGACGCCGAGAGATTCTTCGAGGCTACCACTGTCAAGACAAGGGGCTCACCTGCTCACCAGAGTTTCAGAATTGATCGATCCTACCTCGCACACCTGGGATGAGGATCTTGTGCGCCAAACTTTCCTGCCCGTGGACGCAAATATCATCCTGAGCATCCCCTCTACGAGCAGTATGACAACTTTGTGGCTTGGCACTTCGATGCAAAGGACTTTTCTCAGTCTAGTCAGCCTATCGAGTTCATGTGGATATGCTAAATAAACTAGCCAAGAGACCACATGGGGAGAGTTCAAACAAAGACAACTGGAGAGCTAAGATTTGGTCTCCTCTTTGGAAAGTTGGCTGCCTAGGGAAGGTTCACCATTTTCTGTGGAGGTTCGCACACAATAGTCATCCACTAAAGATGAACATTCAGAGAAGAGGTGTGGAGCTGGATACTAGATGTAGTATGTGCAGCAGGTTCTTCGAGGATGGTAGACATCTTTTTTTCAGATGCAAGCATGTTAAGGCTGTGTAGAAAGCTGCAGAACTCAAGTCAGAAATATCTCGTATCATGCAAGCAGCAACACCATTGGAAATCCTGGAGGTCATTTTAGGACTGCATGAAGAGAAAAAGCTAAATGTGGTGTGCCTTTTGTGGAGATGGTGGTCCGAGTGCAATAGGATCAGGCATGGCGAGAGACGCTTTCCTCCAGCAGAATTGGCTGCGGCAGTATCATCAATGACTAGGGAATGGAAAGCTATCCTAGGACCAAAACCTACGGCTAGAGTAACAGTACAAGACAGATGGAGCGCACCGCCTTTAAATTGGGTCATGATTAATACATATGCATCTTAGACCTCTTCCAATGCAAAGGTGCTTAGATGAGGTGCTAAGTGCATTAAATACCTTAGCAACTCAATTCCCCAATGCATAGGTGCTTAACTTCTTGTTGCTAAGCCCACTTTATTAAATGATTTAGCACATAAACTCTCCCATGCATTGGTCAGCTTCTTTTATTTATGTGGTTTGCCTAGGTTCACGCGCTTGGCATTGGTTCTTTCTGGGGTCACCAAAATGCTCTCCCTCTCCTCTTTAATTGTTGTGTCATGTCAATTTTTATCTTATGTGGCATGCTTAGCACCTATCCAACATGGAGCACTGGGAAGGGCCTTATGCTAAGGAAACAAGAACAGGTGGCTGGGGGTGTGTGGCTCGTGACTATGTCGGGGATGTGTTGTTTACTGCTGCAGGGAGTCTGATGGATCAGTCAGACGCACTACATGCTGAATCTACTGGCCTGTTGAATGCTATCCGTCTAGCGGAGGAATTTGGTATGGGGCATGTCATTTTTGCCACCGACTGTTTGCCTTTAAAAGAGGCTCTTAACTCCAACAACTTTGATCGAGCACCATTGGGCATCGTCTTACAATACCGGCACACCCAACTCGTTCAATCCGTGCGACGATGATGTGGTATTGACGATATCAAACTCCTGGTCGGCTAATCGAGGTGGAGATGCGAAGTGGTTGACATCATCTCGATGAAGCGATGACATGGCAATGCTAGTGCGGGTCGGCATTCATGGAGCAACGAGGTTGGACAGGTGTGACACCGGCACGACAGTGAAGAGCACATCAGAAAAGGCTCAAAATTTGTAGACACATGTTTGAGAACAAAACACAACACCTTGCTAAAAAAACCTCAATGAAAGAACGTGTGATAGCCCGCTCATAAAAAAGATGAACTTGCGTCAGATTTGTCTTCCTGTAGAAAACAGATTAAAAAATTGATGCACTCCTCAAATCTTCCTCAAATTTTGAGGGATTGTCGACATAACAGTTCTGCACCATCCCCCGAAGGAATCGTGAATATGCAAAGTTTGCGTATCATTTCACTGAGAGAAGAAGTTAGAATGAATACAAGAGGTGGTATAACACATGACACGGACGCAAGAGGCGTGAACATGGTCCTGAAGTAAATAGACATGAGATGCTCGACCCAAATAAGGATAACACAGATAAACTCGCCACCCAGAGAAGCAGTCCAACCGACAACTAAATGGCCAACATCTCCAAATCCAGCACCGAGGACGCTACGAACAAACAAGACAACGCCTTCACGAAGGAAAACGACATCAAGACATCATCGTCGTCCGATCCGGAAATTCGGACCTAGGGTTTCCCCTGAAGCTCGAAGAGGGGCACAGATAACGGCCATGGGAGCGCCTCCAAGAAGAGAATAGCACCCGCAAATGTCGCCACTGCCAGCATAGGATGCGGGTATTTCTCCCTGGCCAAAATCCAAGAAATCCCAAGCCATCGGAGCACAGATTGGAGAAAAGGAAGTTGAGAATACGCAGGAGATGCAACTGCAGGAAGGGGAGCTACACCCGATGCCAAGAGAGGCACCGGGTGCCGCCGGACGTGCGCGCCCCGAAGAAGGGGAAGGTTGTGTGGCTGAGCGGAATGAAGGTGATGGGGATGCGACGGTGGCCAGAGACCCGGGTGAGCGAGAATCTGGAAAGGATCACGGATCCAGGCCACCTGGACCGGAGCAGCAGGGATGCCATCGTGCTCAATAAACTGGAAGGGGATGCAGCTCTTGGAGCGTGACGGAATCAACGATGCGCCAGGATGGACGGCCAACCAAGGGCGCCGGCAGAGTGATGGTGGTGCGGAGATGCCGAGGAGTCAACAAACCGAAGAAGCTGGAAAGAGCACAGCTTCTAGGGCTCATCGCATCCGAAGCCGTGCTGGCCGGCCATGAACACAGGAGGAGGAGCAGGTCCATGGTCGCCAGGCAAAAGCAGCCCCTGCCAGGGGTGGGTGGGTGGTGAAGAGATCTCACCGACAGCTAAACCTCCCGGCGCGCTGCAGGAAGCAGCCGCCGTCGGGCACAACCAGGCACCTCCATGGCCGCCTCCCGAAGCAGTCGACCCGAAGCCGAACCAGGGGATGAGGGAGCGGGATGGGGAGGGTCGGGGGTGGGTATCCTCAGCGAGTAGAGCGTGCCCGGCCATCACGAAGGACGCCCGAGGAGCACCACGACTAGCTGGGGTGACTCCAGATCCCATCTGGGGCAGACCGCAACCGAGGGGGATCCAAGCAGCCAGCGCACCGGGGCAGAGATGCCTGGGGAGGCTTCTCCAACCGCCGGTGGAGGCTGCCAGCGCTGCCAGGGTTCGGATCTGGGGGCGGAGGGGAGGACGGGGGCAGGGGGAAGAGAAACAACCCCGCCGCCGCCATCCTAGGGCCCGGCGTAGCTTCGCCGGCCGGCCCTCCAGCGACGGCGACGCGGGGTGGGCGGGAGGTGGGGGCGGGCCGCCGACGAGCAGGGTTCCCCCGAGTCGCCCAGCTCTGGCGATGCGAGGGACGAGAGGACTCCCACGCGAAGGAATCGTTGAAACGATACTCGAGGCAGCGGGGACGGCGAAAACTAATATGTTGTCCAGAAAATTATGCACGGTAGCGCGAGGGCAAAGTTGAGTTGAGCCCCCGAGCTCCATGGCCGATATTTTCCATAATCTCGGCAGAGATTAAAGTTGATGTTGATGAAGATGCTCATCAGTCGCTTGCTCATGCGCCTTGTCACTAGTGGGAGATCACCGCTTCCTCTCGTTACCCTTGTGGCTCACACCTTGAAATCCCACCTCACCAGAGTGCGCCTCGGCACGAAATTAGTTGGCCGCAATCGATTCACAGCACATCACACAACCTAGCTGCAACGAGAGACTTGGTCAAAATCAAAAGGCCCAATTCCAAATTGCTCAACCTCAATTTGCGTTGAGGCCTTAAAACTTACAGAGCATAGTGGTATAGAGGATATAATATATAGGGGTTAGTACCATAGAATTGCAGTATTTATGTATATTTATTTTAAATAAATCAACATGCCAACGTAATCATACGGTCAGCTTGATGTCATTTCGTTGAAACTGACATGTGTGATAATTCACTCGTAAGAGATTGCCAAGGGTGATGGAGACCATTAGGGGGGAGTCTGTGTGAAAATTAATGAAAATTTAGGCAAGTATTTCCTTACTCTTAAAGGTTTGAGACAGGGGGATTCTCTATCCCCTCTTAATTTTGATCTGGCTGCTAACGCTTTGGCTATCATGCTAGACAATGCAAGAAAAAACGGTTTAGTGAAGGAGGTGCTTAACGAAAATGTCCCAGATGGGATTAACATGTTACAGTATGCAGATGTTTCTGTTTTCTTGCTGCAAGATGATCTGAAAAGTTCTCATAATCTTAAATATATTTTTGTGTCTCTTTGAACAAATGTCTGGTTTGAAGATCAACTTTCATAAGAGTGAGTTATTCCTATTTGGGGAGGCCATAAATAAAAAAGAGGATATGCAAAAATATTTACATGCCCAGTGGGTTATCTACCTATGAAATATTGAGGCCTGCCGGTAGATAAGAAACGTATTAGAAATAAAGACTGGAAACCTCCTTAAGATAAAATGGAGAAAAAAATGTGAAACTTGGCAATAAAGATTACTTGCAAGTGCTAGTAGGGTTATTTTGATACAATCTTCTTTAACAGGCATTCCTTATTTTATGATTTCTTTCTATGGTTTACCAATTGGGGTTAATAACGTATGGACTTCTTTAGAGCCAGATTGTTGTGGTAGGAAAATGACAAAAAGAAAAAATACCACTTAGTTAAATGGTCTGAAGTATGCAAACCAAAAGATATGGGGGGGCTGGGGATTCAGAACCTTACCCACATGAATAAAGCTCCGCTATGTAAATGGTGGTGAAAATTATACACTACCAAAGGGTTGTGGTAAGGGATCATTTTAAATAAATATCAGGGAAATAAAGCCCTTGGTAATATTTTTGTCAAACAGGGAGACTCCCAGTTTTGGATGGAACTCCTGAAACATAGAGATCATTTTGCCTCTCTGTGTAAATTTATAGTGGGTAATGGAGTTAATGTTCATTTTTGGGAAGACTGGTGGATTGGATCTGCACCATTGAACAAAAACCCTAGATTCTATAACATTTGTTTTGATAAAAAGAAGATAGTTAGGGAAATTTTTGAAAATGAAATTGATAACATGCATTTTAGGAGAACGTTGTCGGGAGACTCATAAGAGCTTTGGGAACACATTAAAGAGGCTTGCAGTTCAACGGTCCTGAATGATGAAAGAGATGACTAGATGAGGTTATGTGGACACTGACTAAAAATAGTATATATACTGTAAAGTCTTTTTACAGACATTTGATAGAAAATGGTATCAAATATCCACATCTATATATGTGGAAAATTAAAATGCCACCTAGAGTCAAAGTTTTTATGTGGATGGCTCTTAGAAACAGCATACTCACAAAGGATAACTTGCTGTACAGGGGGTGGAAATGGGATAAAAAGTGTCCATTTTGTGGACATGATGAAAACATAAATCACCTTTTTTCTCCTGCTCTGTAGCTCGTTATTGTGGAACATATTAAAATGTGCCTTCAATCTAACTGATATCCCAGAAGATCTTGATCTTGTGATGAGAACCTGGGTTAAGACTTTCGAAAGAGAAGAGAGAGGATTAGTTATGATAGAAATATCTACTATTTGCTGGACAATATGGAAACTAAGAAATAGTGTTGTCTTTGAGAATAACAGGGTTAATGATCCATGTATGCCTATAAATCTGTTTCTAAAAAATTCACATGACTGAAATATTTTGCAGAAAAACCCCACAAGAAGTGAGATGATGGAGGCAGGAGTGAGACAGGTGGGAGAAGTAGCTGAAGAAGTGTTCAAAGCAGCACACGGATGGCGTCTGGGGGCTAGAAGAATCATGGGGTGACCATCTTCAGTCTTCAGGTTCACCTCCCAGTGCCTGCGATCGCGGATGCTTACAAGCTTCATCGGCCCTGCTCTGTGCTCTTCTTCCTACCATCTTTTGCGTATGATACATGTTAGATGGCAGTTGTATGCCTAGACCCCTTCAGGTTCAGATCAAAACTCTGTTTTAATATTTTCTGGTACTAGGACCTCTTTTGAGCCCAGGTCTTAGATCTCGGGGTTCTGCTTTGTGGGGTTAATGGGGGAAAGGGATGTCTTTCCCCTCTTCCTCAACAGTCAGACCCCTCCCCGAGATGCTGTAGTACTTTTCTTTCTTTTCCTTTCTGTAAGACCTGGTGATTTCTGTTAATGGAAATCGGAGAGGGAAGCTCTCTTTTTCAAATAAAAATGAGATTGCCAAGGGTATGTGATCTGCTTATACGGCATCCACAATGGATCATTTTCTCGCCTCTAAGGGGGTCTCTAGAGTCTCACGGGCTGCCTCTATACACTGCTAGTTTTTGTGTGGCTGCCTCTATATCTAGCAATGCCTCTTACGTTAGAGGTTGCCTCCAGTCTGCCTCTAGTGAATAAATAAATTAGGCTGGCCCAATTGTCAGCACATAATTTACACAGGAGGAAGACAAGGGACCCAGCAGCACGGCTGGGCATGGGATTTTTCTATTTTTGGTGAGTCCACCTTGGAGGCAGCTGGGAGTCTCCATACACTTCAGTAATTTCAGTAAAATTAGAGGCAATGCATATGAGGCCCATGTTAGAGGCAGGATCACCTCTACACACTACTGATGCTCTAACAGCAGTGATGATGGACGGGATGATGCGAAGTTGCAGCTACCGTCCTGCCGGAGTGCGACGCGGAGGAAATAAAAAAGGCGGTGGTAGGGGCCCCGGGACGAACGTCTTCAGGGCATGTCACCTATGCATGTTTCTCAGCTCGTACTGCATATCACCTATGCATGTCCATGCAAGCTACGTCTACACATGTGGGACACGGCTCATGCTCTTCTTTGGGGGAGTCTCACTTGGGGTGGCCGTCACTTTGGGATAATATGGTTTTTTTCTTGCAAAATTTTCCTAACATATTTTGCTTGCAAAAGCAGCAAAACCCAGATTCCCTTGCAATTTTTACTTGCAAAATTTCCTTCCAAAAATCCTATTACAAAATTTACCTGCAAAATGCAGATCATCTTGCAAATTTTTGCTGTATAAACTTTCTTACAAAAATTCTTTCAAATTAAATGCAGTTTGGCTTGCAAAAAGTTACAACGTATGGTAGAGGAGAGATATGCAACTTGGTGGTGTCCCATGCATGCAAGAGCTACTATAGCGATAAAGCTTGTTCCATTAACATCTAGGGTCTATAATAGGGGCACCGAACCCCATGTTCACCAGATCCTTGCTCTTATTCTTTCATGAACCTGACATTATCAGTAGTACATGCAGTAGCTTCACATCAAAGGGAAGAGAGGACATTCTCAATGGCGCTAGATAAAACCAAGTTCCAGCAGCTAGCATCGCGGCCGCATAAGGTATGTATAGTACATGCACGGTAACCAATCCAGACAATCGTTCCAGAATCCAGAT
This sequence comes from Aegilops speltoides, assembly GCA_021437245.1. NCBI lineage: Eukaryota > Viridiplantae > Streptophyta > Magnoliopsida > Poales > Poaceae > Aegilops > Aegilops speltoides. The sequence continues at coordinate 441,622,388 of CM038144.1, forward strand.
AGACAACACAATGGATACGCTCGAAAGACAGTACATCGTTATCTAGACTATGGAAAGGATCTTCATGACGAGCACCATCACCATCTCCGAGCGAGAGCGTTCCAAAATCTGCACGTCCAGCGAGTTGATCCTCTGCGCCAGGTCCCGTGTCATGTCCAGGAAGAGTTGATCATCACAAACATGTTAGCAAACTACGGGTGCATGATGTAGTGAACTTCAGATTTTACTACGGTCCTGGTACTGTCCAAACAACTGAGATGGGAGCTGATCTGAGTGAATTTACTCACATAGAAGTGCCAATGAACGCACCTCAAACATGGTCTGTCTGTCAGTTGAAAGAATGGATTGCGGCAAGTTTAGGTCTTGATACTGAAACACACACCGTCGGTGTTCATGCATTGTGGACACGGTCAAGTACAATAATTTACTTTTATTTGAGGCCAATAGAGCGAGACTCCGATTGGGTGTGGTGGTTACAAGGTTGTGAACGAAGGGGATGCAATCCTATTGCTTTAGTGCTTCTCGTCGTGAAGGAAGTCACTGCACATGAAGGCCAAGGTGGCAACAATCTTGGGCAGAGCAGTGTAGGTAGGCGGTTATCTATGTCAAATGCTGGAGATGATGGTTACGAACAAGGACAGAGCAATCAGGTAGAAGGAGGAAATGCTGATGGTTATGAACCGGGGCAGAATAGTCAGGTAGAAGGGGGAAATGCCGATGGTGAATACAATGGCGAGGTGGATGCTGATAAGGTAGATGGGCACATGCAGGACCAGATGGAAGAAGAAGACACTGATGTTGATTTGGGTCATGCCTATGATTCAGACAAGTCGGATGAAGAAGAAAATGCAGAGGAGGTCCAGAATCCTGCATCATGGAATCATGACTTATCATCTGCTATGATCATGAATGATGGACATGATTCTGCCTGGCAATATCACCAGAACAATATTCCAATGGGTGCTATGTATCCCAACAAGCAAGCTCTGAAGGATGCAATAACAAACTGGGCAATGTCCACGCAAAGGGTTTTCACTGCTCAGGTGTCAAGTCAGAAATACCTGACAATGGTTTGCAGGAACACAGATTGTCCTGCCAGGGTGCACGGCTATCTCCCTAAGTATGGCACAAGTTGGATGATCAGTGACTTAGTTAATCACACTTGTCTTATTCCCTCCATCCCTCAAGATCATGCCAACCTTTCATCGATGCTTATTGCTCGGTTGTTTTACGATGAGATAGTGCAGGGCAAAGCTATGGAAGTGAAGGCATGCCAGACAAAAATCTTTGCCAGGTTCAAGTACAGAATTTCTTATGGCAAGGCTTGGAGGGCTAAGCATGCGGCGCTTGAGAGGAGATTTGGTTCTTATTTTGATGCATATGACTCTGTTGTCCAGCTCCTCCACACCCTGCAGCAGCGGAATCCAGGCACCTATATCGATATCCAAGACCTGCTCATGCCAGAGTTCCCAACTGTGAGGGTGCTTCATCGTCTCTTCTTCTCTTTCGGTGTATGAATCGAAGCTTTCAGGCATTGCCGGCCGGTGATATGTGTTGATGGTACATTTCTCACAGGCAAGTACAAGGGTTAGATCCTGACAGCCATAGGTCAAGATGGCCAAAATCAAGTTGTCCCACTTGCATTTGCTTTTGTGGAGAGTGAGAACATTGAAAGTTGGACGTGGTTCTTCAGGCAGTTGAAAATATCAGTAGTGCAGGAGAAGCCCAATGTGTGCATCCTTCATGACAAGCACGCAGGTATACTCAGTGCGATAAGGACACTGACAAACCCAGGACCTGAGGAACAAACTCCATGGCCGGACTTGCAGAGCCGTTGGTGCATGCGCCATCTGGGGGCTAATTTCTTCTCGTAGTTTAGAAATAAGGACCTGATGAATCTGTTCAAAAAAACTCTGCAAGCAGAACCAGTTATGGAAGTACAATTTGATATGTGACAGACTTAATGTGTGCACGCAGAGACATGTGAGGGACAGGAAAGCTGCAAGAGATGCAGCGGTGAGGGCACATGTTGAAGCAGTAGCTGCACAGTTGGCAACAGGAACAGCGGCCATGGAGGAGGAGCCTGTTGGGCTATGTGACCTTCCAGGATTTGACCCACGTGGTACTAGGAGAAGGCTCGGGAGGTCGATTAGAACTTTCGAGCAGTGGATAGAGCATGAGCCTCTGGAGAGGTGGTCTTTGCTACATGACACATTTGGAGCAAGGTACGGTGTCATGACAACGAACCTCGCGGAAACATACAACTTTGTCCTTAGAGGAAACTGGGCATTGCCACTTACAACCATTGTTGAGGGTATTTTCTATGGCACCGTGAAGTATTTCAGAGATAGACGCCAAAAAGCAGAGCAGCATATTTTGAACAACCCGAATACACATTACTGTGAAAGAGTCACGAAGTACATGGACAACAAGATGCAAAAAGCTAGGTCACACATTGTAGTCGCCATCGGTAATCAAGAAAGAAGGTTTGAGGTCCGCTTAGCCAACAACAAATTCAGATGTGCAAATGAGCTGAGGACGCACGAGGTAAGAATTGGTAATGAAGCCTGGCCAACATGTGAGTGCACATGCAACAAACCAAAATTGCTTCACCTACCTTGCTCACATGTACTTGCTGCTTGCGGACAGCTTGGAATGGACGCAATATCGTTTGTGTCTCCATTTTTTCTAAAAGAGTCTGTCCTCAATGCCTGGACAGGTGAGCTGATGGGTTTTCGATCAATGGGTAACTTCAACAGCGTCAACCCCGCTGAAAGGCGTTACATTCCAAACCCAGAGCATATGCGTACAAGTAGAGGCAGACGGCAGTGTCAGTGCATCCGGAATGATATGGATGAATCTGAAGCAGGAGGTCCGACTAGGCAATGCATTCTATGCAATGAATTTGGCCATAGGGACACTAATTGTCCCACTTTCGTCATTGGGCGTGGACGAGGCAACCGGGGACGAAGAGGAGGTAGAGGAAGTAGAGGAGTGAGAGGGAGAGGAGAAGATAAGCTAGGACGCTTTGCTAGTGATCAGACTAGAAAGGCATACACGGCACTGAACGAGCAGTTCGATACGTACACTGGGTTCATCTGGCAGCCCTACACTGAAGCAGCCATAAATGCGAGATACCCTGGTGGTATGTCTTTGATGTGCACAAGGGACCGAGATTACTGGATGATGAAATCGAAAATCATCTTCGATATCTTTGTCAAGGAGATGGCACAACAGAGGGTTATGAGGCAATTTGGTCTTCTGCAGTTGGAGCTACCTCCCGAGAACCCGGTGCCATCACACATCCACAGGTATTAACCAGTTTTACAATGTTGCATTATCCTTCATAGTGCTCAATTCGAAGGGCATGACACCACAATTATCTTTCATATTGTTGAACACACACCACAATTTTAGGACAACAAGGAAGGGCATGACTAGGACAACTACTGAGTGGCTAGTAAGACTAGAGCCGTATGTTACAGAATGGGAGACAACAAACACAAATCTATGGCAGGAGAATCACAATTTTGAACTCAATGAATTCAATCTCTATTTGCGACGCTACATGACCGGAACACGGTTACGCATCATTGAGCACTCTCACCCAGAGGAGATACCTGATCCTACTCCGTCGGATACGTATCTGAGCTATGATACTTCGGGCTCTAGGCAGTACGCGGTAAGATATATTTTCTTTAAGTAATGTTGTCACATACATTGGCGTGCATACTTAATAATCGTCCTGAAAATTTGCAGGCTACCTTGACACACGAACTCTACAACGACGTGACCACCTTTGGACGATCACTGTCATCAGGACCTCTTCTTCACCACCGTCTTGTCATACAACCCTTCTTGGAACGGATGCAGAACAAAATATGGGCTATCTACGAGGCTATCACGTGCACCTGGAGAAGCGACGTTGTTCAAACCGACAAAGCACAAGAGCAGCGCCCCTCCATGCAATCGACATCAACCACGCCCACGCCTAGCACATCACCGATGACCAGGCCACCCCTCCCGAACAACTGGCGGTTCATCGTGGTAGCACCCACAGCACTATGGTCCCATGTCGAGCTTCGTGTTTTCTCCACAGCCACAACACCACGTGTTGGGGAACGTAGTAATTTCAAAAAAATTCCTACGCACACGCAAGATCATGGTGATGGCATAGCAACGAGAGGGGAGAGTATTGTCCATGTACCCTCATAGACCGTAAGCGGAAGCGTTTTGACAATGCAGTTGATGTAGTCGTACGTCTTCACGATCCGACCGATCCAAGTACCGAACGTACGGCACCTCCGAGTTCAGCACACGTTCAGCTCGATGACGATCCCCGGACTCCGATCCAGCAAAGCGTCGGGGATGAGTTTCGTCAGCACGACGGCATGGTGACGATGATGATGTTCTACCAGCACAGGGCTTCGCCTAAACTCCGCGACGATATGACCGAGGTGGAATATGGTGGAGGGGGGCACCGCACACTGCTAAGGAACGATCCGTAGATCAACTTGTGTGTCTATGTGGTGCCCCTGGCCCCATATATAAAGGAGTGGAGGAGGGGGAGGGCCGGCCCACTCTATGGCGCGCCCTAGGGGAGTCCTACTCCCACTGGGAGTAGGATTCCCCCTTTCCTAGTAGAACTAGGAACCCTTCCATGTAGTAGGAGTAGGAGAGAAGGAAAGGGAAGAGAGAAGGAGAAGGAAGGAAGGGGGTGCCCCCTCCCTAGTCCAATTCGAACTAGTCCAAGGGGAGGGGTGCGGCGACCCTTTTGGCCCTTTCTCTCCTTTCCCGTATGGCCCATTGAGGCCCAATACGAATTCCCGTAACTCTTCGGTACTCCGAAAAATACCTGAATCACTCGGAACCTTTCTGAACTCCGAATATAGTCATCCAATATATCGATCTTTACGTCTCGACCATTTTGAGACTCCTCGTCATGTCCCCGATCTCATCCGGGACTCCGAACTCCTTCAGTACATCGAAACTCATAAACTCATAATAAAACTGTCATCGAAACCTTAAGCGTGCGGACCCTACGGGTTCGAGAACTATGTAGACATGACCTAGAACTATTCTTGGTCAATAACCAATAGCGGAACCTGGATGCTCACATTGGTTCCTACATATTCTACGAAGATCTTTATCGGTCAAACCGCATAACAACATACGTTGTTCCCTTTGTCATCGGTATGTTACTTGCCCGAGATTCGATCGTCGGTATCTCAATACCTAGTTCAATCTCGTTACCGGCAAGTCTCTTTACTCGTTACGTAATGCATCATCCCGTAACTAACTCATTAGCTACATTGCTTGCAAGGCTTATAGTGATGTGCATTATCGAGAGGGCCCAGAGATACCTCTCCCACAATTGGAGTGACAAAACCTAATCTCGAAATACGCCAACCCAACATGTACCTTTGGAGACACCTGTAGTACTCCTTTATAATCACCCGATTCGTTGTGACGTTTGGTAGTACCAAAGTGTTCCTCCGTAAACGGAGTTGCATAATCTCATAGTTACGAGGAACATGTATAAGTCATGAAGAAAGCAATAGCAACATACTAAACGATCAAGTGCTAGGCTAACGGAATGGGTTATGTCAATCACATCATTCTCCTAATGATGTGATCCCATTAATCAAATGACAACACATGTCTATGGTTAGGAAACATAACCATATTTGATTAATGAGCTAGTCAAGTAGAGGCATACTAGTGACGTTATGTTTGTCTATGTATTCATACATGTATCATGTTTCCGGTTAATACAATTCTAGCATGAATAATAAACATTTATCATGAAATAAGGAAATAAATAATAACTTTATTATTGCCTCTAGGGCATATTTCCTTCAGTCTCCCACTTGCACTAGAGTCAATAATCTAGTTCACATCGCCATGTGATTTATCATCAATATTCATATCTGTATATGATTAACACCCATAGTTCACATCGTCATGTGACCAACACCCAAAGGATTTACTAGAGTCAATAATCTAGTTCACATCGCTATGTGATAAACATCCAAAGCGTAGTAAGGTGTGATCATGTTTTGCTCGTGAGAGAAGCTTAGTCAACGGGTCTGTCATATTCAGAGCCGTATGTATTTTGCAAATATTCTATGTCTACAATGCTCTGCACGGAGCTACTCTAGCTAATTGCTCCCACTTTCAATATGTATCCAGATTAAGACTTAGAGTCATCTGGATCAGTGCCAAAACTTGTATCGACGTAACCTTTTACGACGAACCTTTTTTCACCTCCATAATTTAGAAACATATCCTTATTCCACTAAGGATAATTTTGACCAATGTCCAGTGATCTACTCCTAGATCACTATTGTACTCCCTTGCCAAACCAGGGCAGAGTATACAATAGGTCTGGTCCATAGCATGGCATACTTTTATAAAACCTATGACTGAAGCATAGGGAATGACTTTCATTCTCTTTATATTTTCTACCGTGGTCGGGATTTGAGTCTTACTCAATTTCATACCTTTGCAACACAGGCAAGAACCCTTTCTTTGACTGTTCCATTTTGAACTACTTCAAAATCTTGTCAAGGTATGTACTCATTGAAAATCTTATCAAGCGTCTTGATCTATCTCAATAGATCTTGATGCTCAATATGTAAGTAGCTTTACCGAGGTCTTTTTTAAAAGAACTCCTTTCAAACACTCCTTTATGCTTTGCGTAATAATTCTACATTATTTCCGATCAACAATATGTCATTCACATATACTTATCAGAAATGCTGTAGTGCTCCCACTCACTTTCTTGTAAATACAGGCTTCACCGTAAGTCTGTATAAAACTATATGCTTTGATTAACTTATCAAAGTGTATATTCCAACACTGAGATGATTGCACCAGTCCATAGATGGATCGCTGGAGCTTGCACATTTTGTTAGCACCTTTAGGATTGACAAAACCTTCTGGTTGCATCATATACAACTCTTATTTAAGAAAACCATTAAGGAATGCAGTTTTGACATCCATTTGTCAGATTTCATAAAATGTGGCAATTGCTAACATGATTCAGACAGACTTAAGCATCGCTACAGTTGAGAAAATCTCATTGTAGTCAACACCTTGAACTTGTCGAAAACCTTTTTGCGACAAGCCGAGCTTTGTAGATAGTGACACTACTATCAACATATGTCTTCCTCTTGAAGATCCATTTATACAATATGGCTTGCCGATCATCGGGCAACTCCACCAAAGTCCACCACTTTGTTCTCATACATGGATCCCATCTCAGATTTCATGGCCTCAAGCCATTTCACGGAATCTGGGCTCATCATCGCTTCCTCATAGTTCGTAGGTTCATCATGGTCTAGTAACATAACTTCCAGAACAGGATTACCGTACCACTCTGGTGTGAACTGTACTTTGGAAGACCTACGAGGTTTTGTAGTAACTGGATCTGAAGTTTCATGATCATCATCCTTAGCTTCCTCACTAATTGGTGTAGGAATCACTGGAACTGATTTCTGTGATGATCTACTTTCCAATTCGGGAGAAGGTACAAATTACCTTATCAAGCTCTACTTTCCTCCCACTCACTTCTGTCGAGAGAAACTCCTTCTCTAGAAAGGATCCATTCTTAGCAACGAATGTTTTGCCTTCGGATCTGTGATAGAAGGTGTACCCAACAGTTTCCTTTGGGTATTCTATGAAGACGCACTTCTCCGATTTGGGTTCGAGCTTATCAAGTTGAAAACCTTTTTCATATAAGCATTGCAACTCCAAACTTTAAGAAACGACAGCTTAGGTTTACTGCTAAACCATAGTTCATACGGTGTCGTCTCAACGGATTTAGATGGTGCCCTATTAAACGTGAATGCAACTGTCTCTAATGCATAACCCCAAAACGATAATGATAAATCAGTAAGAGACATCATAGATCGCACCATATCCAATAAAGTGTGGTTACGACGTTCAGACACACCATAACGTTGTGGTGTTCCAGGTGCCGTGAGCTATGAAACTATTCCACATTGTTTTAATTGAAGACCAAACTCGTAACTCAAATATTCGTCTCCGTGATCAGATCGCATAAACTTTATTTTCTTGTTACGATGATTTTTCCACTTCACTCTGAAATTCTTTGAACCTTTCAATTATTTCAGACTTATGTTTCATCAAGTAGATATACCCATATCTGCTCAAATCATCTTGTGAAGGTCAGAAAATAACGATACTTGCTACGAGCATCAACACTCATTGGATCGCATACATCGGTATGTATTATTTCCAATAAGTCAGTAGCTTGTTCCATTGTTCCGGAGAATGGAGTTTTAGTCATCTTGCCCAAAAGGCACGGTTCACAAGCATCAAATGATTCATAACCAAGTGATTCCAAAAATCCATCTTTATGGAGTTTCTTCATGCGCTTTACACCGATATGACCCAAACGGCAGTGCCACAAATAAGTTGCACTATCATTATTAAATTTTCATCTTTTGGCATCAATATTATGAATATGTGTATCACTATGATCGAGATCCAACAAACTATGTTCATTGGGTGTATGACCATCGAAGGTCTTATTCATGTAAACAGAACAACAATTATTCTCTGACTTTAAATGAATAACCGTATTGCAATAAACATGATCAAATCATATTCATGCTCAACGCAAATGCCAAATAACATTTATTTAGGTTTAACACTAATCCCGAAAGTATAGGGAGTGTGCGATGATGATCATATCAATCTTGGAACTACTTCCAACACTCATCGTCACTTCCACTTCAACTAGTCTCTGTTTATTCTGTAACTCCTGTTTTGAATTACTAATCTTAGCAACCGAACAAGTATCAAATACTCAGGGGCTACTATAAACACTAGTAAGGTACACATCAATAACTTGTATATCAAATATACCCTTGTTCACTTTGCCATCCTTCTTATCCACCAAATATTCAGGGTATTTCCGTTTCGAGTGACCATTTCCTTTGAAGTGTAAGCACTCAGTTTCAGGCTTTGGTTCAGCTTTGGGCTTCTTCGTGGGAGTGACAACTTGCTTGTCTTTCCACTTGAAGTTCCCTTTCTTTCCCTTTGCCCTTTTCTTGAAACTAGTGATCTTGTCAACCATCAACACTTGATGCTCTTTCTTGATTTCTACCTTCGTCGATTTCAACATCACGAAGAGCTCGGGAATACTATAGTTCATCACAAAGTTCTACTAACTTGGTGATGGTGACTAGAGAACTCTGTCAATCACTACCTTATCTGGAAGATTAACTCCCACTTGATTCAAGCGATTATAGTACCCAGACAATCTGAGCACATGCTCACTAGTTGAGCGATCCTCCTCCATATTTTAGCCATAGAACTTGTTGGAGACTTCATATCTCTCAACTCGGGTATTTTCTCAAAATATTAACTTCAACTCCTGGAACATCTCATATGGTCCATGACGTTCAAAACGTCTTTGAAGTCCCGATTCTAAGCCGTTAAGCATGGTGCACTAAACTATCAAGTAGTCATCATATTGAGCTAGCCAAACGTTCATAACGTCTGCATCTGCTCCTGCAATAGGTGTGTCACCTAGCTGTGCATTAAGGACATAATTCTTCTATGCAGCAATGAGGATAAACCTCAGATCACGGATCCAATCCGCATCATTGCTACTAACATTTTTCAACACAATTTTCTCTAGGAACATATCAAAATAAACATATGAAAGCAACACCGCGAGCTATTGATCTACAACATAATTTGCAAAATACTACCAGGACTAAGTTCATGATAAATTTAAGTTCAAGTAATCATATTACTTAAGAACTCCCACTTAGACAGACATCTCTCTAGTCATCTAAGTGATCACGTGATCCAAATCAACTAAACCATGTCCGATCATCACGTGAGATGGAGTAGTTTCAATGGTGAACATCACTATGTTGATCATATCTACTATATGATTCACGCCGACCGCTTCGGTCTCCGTGTTCCGAGGCCATATCTGTTATATGCTAGGCTCGTCAAGTTTAACTCGAGTATTCGCGTGTGCAACTGTTTTGCACCCGTTGTATTTGAACGTAGAGCCTATCACACCCGATCATCACGTGGTGTCTCAAAGACGAAGAACTTTCGCAACGGTGCATACTCGGGAGAACACTTCTTGATAATTTTAGTGAGAGATCATCTTAAAATGCTACCGTCAATCAAAGCAAGATAAGATGCATAAAGGATAAACATCACATGCAATCAATATAAGTGATATTATATGGCCATCATCATCTTGTGCTTGTGATCTCCATCTCTGAAGCAATCGTCGTGATCACCATCGCCACCGCGCGACACCTTGATCTCCATCGTAGCATCATTGTCGTTCGCCATCTATTGCTTCTCGACTATCGCTACCGCTTAGTGATAAAGTAAAGCAATTACAGTATGTTGCATTTCATACAATAAAGCGACAACCATATGGCTCCTGCCAGTTGCTGATAACTTCGGTTACAAAACATGATCATCTCATACAATAAAATATAGCATCACGTCTTGACCATATCACATCACAACATGTCCTGCAAAAACAAGTTAGAAGTCCTCTACTTTGTTGTTGCAAATTTTACGTGGCTGCTACGGGCTGAGCAAGAACCATTCTTACCTACGCATCAAAAACCACAACAGTAGTTCGTCAAGTTGGTGCTGTTTTAACCTTCGCAAGGACCGGGCGTAGCCACACTCGGTTCAACTAAAGTTGGAGAAATAGACACCCGCTAGTCACCTGTGTGCAATGCACGGCGATAAAACCAGTCTCGCGTAAGCGTACGCGTATTGTCGGTCCGGGCCGCTTCATCCAACAATACCGCTGAACCAAAGTATGACATGCTGGTAAGCAGTATGACTTGTATCACCCACAACTCACTTGTGTTCTACTCGTGCATATAACATCAACGCATAAAACCTAGGCTCGGATGCCACTATTGGGGAAGGTAGTAATTTCAAAAATTTCCTACGCACACGCAAGATCATGGTGATGGCATAACAACGAGAGGGGAGAGTATTGTCCACGTACCCTCGTAGACCGTAAGCGGAAGCATTATGACAATGCAGTTGATGTAGTCGTACGTCTTCACGATCCGACCGATCCAAGTACCGAACGTACGGCACCTCCGAGTTCAGCACACGTTCAGCTCGATGACGATCCCTAGACTCTGATCCAGCAAGGCGTCGGGGATGAGTTTCGTCAGCACGACGGCATGGTGACGATGATGATGTTCTACCGGCACAGGGCTTCGCCTAAACTCCGCGACGATATGACCGAGGTGGAATATGGTGGAGGGGGGCACCGCACACTGCTAAGGAACGATCCATAGATCAACTTGTATGTCTATGGGGTGCCCCCTGCCCTGTATATAAAGGAGTGGAGGAGGGGAGGCGCCCTCTCTATGGCGCGCCTAGGGGAGTCCTACTCCCACCAGAGTAGGATTCCCCTTTCCTAGTAGAACTAGGAACCCTTCCATGTAGTAGGAGTAGGAGAGAAGGAAAGGGAAGAGAGAAGGAGAAGGAAGGAAGGGGCGCCTCCCTAGTCCAATTCGGACTAGTCCAAGGAGGTGCAGCCACCCTTTTGGCCCTTCTCTCCTTTCCCGTATGGCCCATTGAGGCCCAATACGAATTCCGTAACTCTCCTCCAGTACTCGTAAAAATACCGAATCACTCGGAACCTTTCCGAACTCCGACTATAGTCGTCCAATATATCGATCTTTACGTCTCGACCATTTCGAGACTCCTCGTCATGTCCCCGATCTCATCCGGACTCGAACTCCTTCGGTACATCAAAACTCATAAACTCATAATAAAACTGTCATCGAAACCTTAAGCATGCGGACCCTATGGGTTCGAGAACTATGTAGACATGACCTAGAACTATTCTTGGTCAATAACCAATAGCGGAACCTGGATGCTCATATTGGTTCCTACATATTCTACGAAGATCTTTATCGGTCAAACCGCATAACAACATCGTTGTTCCTTTGTCATCGATGCGTTACTTGCGGAGATTCGATCGTTGGTATCTCAATACCTAGTTCAATCTCGTTACCGGCAAGTCTCTTTACTCGTTACGTAATGCATCATCCCGTAACTAACTCATTAGCTACATTGCTTGCAAATAGTGATGTGCATTACCGAGAGGGCCCAAAGATACCTCTCCGACAATCGGAGTGACAAAACCTAATCTCGAAATACGCCAACCCAACATGTACCTTTGGAGACACCTATAGTACTCCTTTATAATCACCTAGTTACGTTGTGACGTTTGGTAGTACCCAAAGTGTTCCTCCGGTAAACGGGAGTTGCATAATCTCATAGTTACAGGAACATGTATAAGTCATAAAGAAAGCAATAGCAACATACTAATCGATCAAGTGCTAGGCTAACGGAATGGGTCATGTCAATCACATCATTCTCCTAATGATGTGATCCCATTAATCAAATGATAACACATGTCTATGGTTAGGAAACATAACCATCTTTGATTAATGAGCTAGTCAAGTAGAGGCATACTATTGACGTTATGTTTGTCTATGTATTCACACATGTATCATGTTTCCGGTTAATACAATTCTAGCATGAATAATAAACATTTATCATGAAATAAGGAAATAAATAATAACTTTATTATTGCCTCTAGGGCATATTTCCTTCACCACGGTCCCTCGTCGAGCTTTGTGTTTGAGCCAGAGCAGCCGTCACAGCCAGCAGGTGTGTGTCTTCATATTTATTGTTTTCAATATCAGTTGAGGCGACATCATTCTTCATGACTTAAAGTTCCGTCTTGCAGGAGCCTATGGATATCATGCGTTTATGTCGGCATCACATGATACGTGGGGGAGTGATCAACATCCTGAGGAGAACATACAGGCTCAGATGCCGCATCACACCCACTGGATGAACATGTTTTCGACTCCTCCACCAGGCCCCACACAGGATACACAGCATGACCAGGGAGAGTCTGATGTCACATTAGGGCACCCAACTGGTGGGGATGGACACCGCTTCCAGATCTGCCTCCCCGCCAGGCCAGACGTCGTCACTGAGGCTTCTATCTATCAGTAGAGACATTACCATCTATTTCTGTGTGAGACTTATGTCTATTCTATGTATGAGACAAATGACTATGTACTTATGTATGAGACATATGCCTACTCTATTTTAGTACTATGTTATCCGAACTACAACATCATATTTAGATAGAACAGAATGCTCGTACAACAAGACAGTACAAACAACTACACAGAACTACATCTAAATTAAACAGTATGTACGACTAAACTTATAACATATAGCATAAAACTACATGAAGTCATCGTCGTCATCCTCCATCGATGCAAAACTCTTGCCCTTCGACGATGAAGAACTCTTGCCCTTCGGCGATGCAGAAACCTTGCCCTTCGACGATGAAGAACTCTTGTCCTTCAATGATGCAGAACCCGAAAGCGGCGGCATGAAGATATCATCTTCGTCCTCGCTCTCCTCAGTCCATAAAGATGGATTATATGCTGCAATCCTTCTGAAAGTTTCACTCTTCGGCACCACTACCTTCTTCCACCTTTCATGCAACCTAAGAAGTTCTTTACGTACCTCCTCGTAGGTCCTTTCAGGCCACCCAGACCTACGTAATTCGTGAGCCAACTCATTCATTATGGTGTCACTACCGGTGAGTTCGTCCCATGGAACTATCCTATTGTCCATCCTGAAATCGGTAGCTACCCTCAGAAGAGTCTTGCTCATCCCAGGGTGAAAACTACGATCGAAAGGATAATGGGACATCTCAACTACACTACACTGGAATGCTTATCCATCTCAGCCTGAGGGGGGTTTTATAGGTAGAGACGAGAAAATGGCGAGAAAGAACGACTGCGGTATGGCGGGAAAGGGTTGGTGGGAACATATGGCGGGAAACGGGTGGAGGAAAACAGGTGGCGGGAAAAAGTTGGCGGGAAAATATTGAGGGGGAAGCGTTGGCGGGAACATATGGCGGGAAAAGGGTGGCGGGAAAATATTGAGGGGAAAGGGTCGCGCGAAAATACGGGGCAAAAGTGGTGTGCATGCATCAGTAAGCCTAGAGCAGGCCTATCGGCTCACAGCATGCCTATCGGACCACAGCAGGCCGACTGGACCTGAACTTGTGGCCGACAGGTCTATCGGCCAGCAGCAAGCCGATAGGCCTCCAGTCGGCCTGCTATGGGCCGACTAGATCCAGTCGGCTAGCTACGGGCCGATGCTGTACTATTTTTGTAAATTTTTAAACGGGCGTAATATTTTTGCAAATTAATAAAAAATGTATTATTTAAAAAAATTAGCGTCACTTCGGGATAATATCTTTTTTTCTTGCAAAATTTTCCTAACATATTTTGCTTGCAAAAGCAGCAAAGCCCAGATTCCCTTGCAAAATTTCCTTCCGAAAATCCTGTTACAAATTTTACCTGCAAAATGCAGATCCTCTTGCAAATTTTTGCTGCATAAATTTTCTTACAAAAATTCTTTCCAAATGCAGTTTGGCTTGCAAAAAGTTACAACGTATGGTAGAGGAGAGATATGCAACTTGGTGGTGTCCCATGCATGCAAGAGCTACTGTAGCGGTAAAACTTGTTCCATTAACATCTAGGGCCTGGAATAGGGGCACCGAACCCCATGTTCACCAGATCCTTGCTCCTATTCTTTCATGAACCTGACATTATCAGTAGTACATGCAGTAGCTTCACATCAAAGGGAAGAGAGGACATTCTCAATGACGCTAGATAAACCAAGTTCCAGCAGCATCGCGGCCGTATAGTACATGCACGGTAACCAATCCAGACAATCGTTCCAGAATCAAGATTGACAACACAATGGATACGCTCGAAAGACAGTAAATCGTTATCTAGCCCATGGAAAGGATCTTCATGACGAGCACCATCACCATCTCCGAGCGAGAGCGTTTCAAGACCTGCACGTCCAGAGTGTTGATCCTCTGCGCCAGGTCCCGTGTCAAGTCCAGGAAGAGCTGATCATCACAAACATGTTAGTAAACTTCGGTGCATGAGAAAGAGAGAGACGCACTTAAACGACGACTAACATATGCATGTCGAGATGTGACAAAGCAAGATATTGCTACTTACAGTTACAGTCATGCCTGTCTCTAGCAGCCTGTGGAGGACCAACTTGCCAAGTGCGTGCTGCACCAGATCCTCGAGGTGTTCTTGGGGCAGGTCAGCAAAAGCCCTGAGCACGATGGGCAGCAGATCGAACTGTGGTTCGCCGGAGTCCTTGTTCCGGAAGCAGTGCTGCACGACGTAGTTCCCACACGGGTGGCGAGACAGGCCAGCGGCGTCCCCCATTAGCTCGTGGACCAGGCCCTGCCTGAACTGACTGCTGCTGCGGTCGAGCACGCGCTGCACGAAGTAGTTGCTGCGTACGTAGTGGCGAGTTCCCATGAATAATGCATGCATCAATATTTAGCTAGAGCGGGCAAAATCAACTAAAGAACTAGTAACTGGGAGTAACTGAGAATCGCCGAGAGTTGTGCTAACCTGTGCCGACCCATGGCCAAGTCCACGGCGCGGCCCAAGGCCCGATCCTGGAAACGCCCGAGCTCTTCGCCTGTCGAGAATCGGACGCATGTACACAGGCACATGGAGCCGTATTGCCACTGCAGCTTGCTGTCGATGGTGTCCAATGCGTGCAGGATGAGGGCCTGAAAAGAAACTAACCTGATCAGCACAGAACAACATGCATGCATCAATTGTGCTCAACATACGTATAATGCTAGTCCATGCAATGCCGTATCAATTCCTTACCCTGGTATCCGCGTGGTGCATGCTCTTAAAGCACTGCTCAACCAGATGGTAGCCCTGGAGCTCGTCCATCACGCGCTCATGCACCAAGCTGCCGATGAGCCGCGCGGACAGGTCGTGGTGCGGGGCCACATACTCTATGAGCATCCTCAGAGAAGTTACCCTGCATTGCATTGCACCAGCAGGCAGATGCAGAGTTACAGACAACACAAATTCAGCAGCAGGTTTTCACCACAGACACAGACAGGAGACAGGTCACAACTCTACTATTTGGCGACATAACCACCTCAGGTGTTGCTGCGGTCGAAACTGTTTGTTTGATTAGCTACGTAGATGTATATGCTATATATGTACTTGCTACACACAGAGAGATATTAATTTGGACATTGCGAATCACAATGGTAAATTAGTTCAGCAGCAGGTTTTCACCACGCACACACAGACAGGAGACTGCAGGACACAACTCTAGCTACTATTGGGCGACACAACCACCTCATGTGTTGCTGCGATCGAAAATGTTTGTTTGATTAGCTACGTAGATGTATATGCTATATATGTACTTGCTACACACAGAGAGATATTAATTTTGACATGCGAATCACAATGGTAAATTGGTTCTGAATCAAACCGGCAGCACGTACTACTGAAATAGCAGGGATCGAGTCATTGATCGGTGAACGTACCCGTCGTTGGTCCTGGAGACGAGGTTGGGCTCCACGGCGGCGTCCACGATGCGGCTGAGCTCCTCGGGCCGCCACTGGCAGATGCGCAGCAGCGCTTGGAACACCGCATGCCCCTGGCTGTTCTCCATGATCCCGTGCGCGCGGTGCACAAACCCGTCGAGGACGCTCTGGCGTATGTCCCCGTGCTTGTCCCCCTGCACGAGCAGGCGGACCACGAATGCCGAGGACTCAGGGCTGGACAACACCAGCTGCTCCAGCATCGTCGGGGAATTAAGCAGCTCCGATCGGATCTCCTCCAGCCTCGGGTCTTCAGGAATCGGTGGCTCTGACGCTTCCGAGCTCGAGCTCGGCGTCTCGTCCCGCGGCGGCTCCGGCAAGGTCTGCGCCGCGTACCTCTGCTCCGGCAGCGGCTGCTGCACTACCATGCGGAAGTCGGTGTTGGGGATGAAGGCGGGGCGGAACCGGTCGCTGGCGCCGCTCCAGTCATCGTTGCTCGGCGTCCAGATCGTCACGGCTGATGGGCCGAGCGAGTAGTAGCACGAGGTGGCTCCGGGGTTCTGCTCGAAGTTGCGGGCGGCCGTGCCCGCGTCGAGCGTGGAGAGGTAACCGCCGCTCGAGGAGGCCTCGCTCCGCCCGTCGGGGTGCTGCGGCGACCCAAGCGGCGGGATCGCCCCCGGCACCGGCAGCCCGAGGGAAGGCGACCCCGCGGCACGATCCCGAGGCGGGCTCGGCGGCGGCAGCAGCACGCGCGGAGTCGCGTGCCCCTGCTGCGGCGGCGGCGGCGGGGACGACGACGAGGAGGAGGCCTCCCCGCGGTAGGCAGCGGGGCCACCGGCGTCGGAGGGCGCGGGGTGGGGCGGCTTGCGCGGTTCCATGGCTCACAGCTTCGATTGCTCTGGGGTTTCCGATTGCTTGGATCTGGGGAAATGCGAAGCGGAGATGGAACGAATTGGACGAGAGCCTCGCACTGCGCGTGCTTATATAGTGGAGGAGAGGCGGCGGCCGGGTGAGGGTGGGGAGGACGACACCCGTCCGAGTTATACGGGGAGGGGATCTAGCAAGCAAGGGGAGAGGAGGGGAGAGTAATTGGCACGGCACCTTAATGACCAACTGAAGTTCGTTATTAAGATCTGATCGTATAATTGCGTCATTAACTGACGGTCTCGCACGTTCAGCGCATGGTCTTTTTTTTTTTGAGGGGGTTCAGCGCATGGTCAATCAGATCTTTCGCAGTAACATTTGGGTACTCACCGAAAACCATTTCGCAATTTTAATGCACTTGGCCATGCATGCTCCCTTGGGTTAGACACCAACTATGTCAGGACCAGAACCGAGGAACTACTGAAGGAGAAGGCAGTTCAGAAGATTCAGTTAACCAACGACCCAAATGGAAGGATGCCGTTTCAAGCAGATCAACGGCTCAGATGAATCTTCGCCGTTCAACAGTCAGATTAAACCAGTTACTGTTATATTACTGTTTTACTGCGGGTGAGCTGGCGTCGGGTATATGACATCACCAGCGAGATCGAGCAAGCCTAGTTGTAATTTCCCCATTTCTCTAGAGTAGTTAGAACCCTAGTTTCGGTACTGTAAGACAGTGTCTCTTGAGCTCTTCCCTTCCGATCTATCAAATCTAACCGAATTGACCAAGGTTTGCCCCTTCTTCGGGTATTAATCGAGTAGATCGGCCAAATTCCAGTAAACTGGGTCTCACATACTGCAACTCTACTTTGTTTCATGTATGTTAGCAAATGAGATTGGGAGGTGTATAATGTAGGAGTGCTTGATAAATTATAACCCCTTCTTATTGACATTAATTTTTAGTTCTGTTGGAGGTAATTAAGTCATGTCGCCGATACTATTAGTGTTGCTTGAATCCACATCATGCGGCTAGCCCGACATGGACTGTCGCACGAGCCGCAGCCCCCCTGTGACCAAGAGTCGGAGATCATCCAGCACATCCTCGTCGGTTGCTCGTTTTCCAGACAGGTTTGGCATGAGATCCTGGCTTGGATACGTTCCACCGCAGCCCGCCATTCTCTTTCAATCTTACCGTAAAGGGCTTTCCTCCCTTCTGTTGCTTACTACTTGGTCCATTTGGCGTCACTACAATGGTTGCATGTTCGACGATGAGACTCTCCCTCCATGTGTCGTCTTCTTTCGCTCATCCAAGGCGAATTCTCGTCTTTTGTCTCGGGCGGGCTCTTTTGGCTTGGCCAACATCTTGCCGGTGCGGTAGTCCCATGCTACTATAATCTTCCCCTCCCCCCTTACTCTATACATTACCCGCTAGGACTCTGATACGTCTCCAACATATCTATAATTTTTGATTGTTCCATGCTATTATATTACCCTTTGTGGATGTTTATGGGCTTTGTTTTACACATTTATATCATTTTCGGGACTAACCTACTAACCGGAGGCCCAGCCCATATTGCTGTTTATTTTTTTTGCCTATTTCGGTATTTCGAAGAAAAGGAATATCAAACGGAGTCCAAACGGAATGAAACCTTCGGGAGCGTTATTTTTGGAACAAATCTGATCCGGAGAGCTTGGAGTGCAAGTCAAGAAGCTCCCGAGGGCCCCACGAGATAGGGTGCGCCCCCCCTTAGGGCGCGCACCCCTGTCTCGTGGGCCCTTCGGGCGGCCACCGACGTACTTCTTCCTCCTATATATACCTACGTACCCCAAAAACATCCAGGAGCACCACGAAACAAAATTTTCACCGCCGTAACCTTCTGTATCCGCGAGATCCCATCTTGGAGCCTACGCCGGCACTCTGCCAGAAGGGGAATCGACCACGGAGGGCTTCTACATCAACATCCTTGCCCCTCCAATGAGTTGTGAGTAGTTTACCACAGACCTACGGGTCCATAGTTATTAGCTAGAAGGCTTCTTCTCTCTTTTTGGATCTCAATACAATGTTCTCCCCCTTCTCTTGTGGAGATCTATTCGATGTAATCTCTTTTTGTGGTGTGTTTGTCGAGATCCGATGAATTGTGAGTTTATGATCAAGTTTATCTATGAATAATATTTGAATCTTCTCTGAATTCTTTTATGTGTGATTGAGTTATCTTTGCAAGTCTCTTCGAATTATCAGTTTGGTTTGGCCTACTAGATTGGTTCTTCTTGCCATGGGAGAAGTGCTTAGCTTTGGGTTCAATCTTGCGGTGTCTTACCCAGTGACAGAAAGGGTTGCAAGACACGTATTGTATTGTTGCCATCGAGGATAACAAGATGGGGTTTATATCATATTGCATGAGTTTATCCCTCTACATCATGTCATCTTGCTTAATGCGTTACTCCGTTCTTATGAACTTAATACTCTAGATGCATGCTGGATAGTGGTCGATGTGTGGAGTAATAGTAGTAGATGCAGGCAGTAGTCGGTCTACTTGTTATGGACGTGATGCCTATATACATGATCATGCCTAGATAATCTCATAACTATGCGCTTTTCTATCAATTGCTCGACAGTAATTTGTTCACCCATCGTAATACTTATGCTATCTTGAGAGAAGCCTCTAGTGAAACATCTGGCCCCTGGGTCTATCTCTTATCATATTTAGTTTCAATCTACTTTTATTTGAATCTTTACTTTTTGCATCTATCCTATAAAATACCAAAAATATATTATCTTATCATACTATCTTTATTAGATCTCAGTTTCGCAAGTGGCCGTGAAGGGATTGACAACCCCTTTATTGCGTTGGTTCTGAGTTCTCGGTTTGTTTGTGTAGGTGCGTGGGACTTTTGAGGAGCCTCCTCTTTGGATTGATAACTTGGTTCTCAAAGCGAGGAAATACTTACGCTACACTTTGCTGCATCACCCTCTCCTCTTCGAGGAAAAGCAACGCAAGCTCAAGACGTAGCAAGAAGGATTTTCTGGCGCCGTTGCCGGGGAGGTCTTCGCTCAAGTCAAGACATACCAAGTACCCATCACAAACCCATCTCCCTCGCATTTACATTATTTGCTTTTGCCTCTCGTTTTCCTCTCCCCCACTTCACCCTTGCCGTTTTATTCGCCCTCTCTTTCCCAATCTCCTCCTCTCTCTTTTTGCTTGCTTTCTTGTGTGTGTGTTTGTTTGCTTGTTTGACCCTATGGCTGCGCCTAAGGGCCCTGACCACCTTCTCAGAAGGATGGATGCGATTGAATCTAATATTAGAAGCTTTATGAATTTGCAATTTGAGCATAATAATTTCTAAGAAAAGAGCTTAAGGAACAAAAAAGTTTTTTGCGATTTATGAACAAAGAGCTTGATGATATGAACAAATAATTTTATGGTGTTAACGCTCAAATTACCTGGCTTGAAAATGCTATAGCCAAAATTTCTGACAAGCAAGCCACCTTAGTCAATAAGATGGCCGCTAAACCAGAAAAATTACATGAAAATAATGATGAGGATCTTAAAGTTATAGATGTGTCTCCGATTAGATCTATGTTTTGCAATATGAATTTTGATGATTATGGGAGTGATGATGAATCAACTTTGCCTAGAAGGCGTCCCAAAAATTCGGAGTCTTTAGATCTTAATGTTAAATTTGGTAAAAGTGAGATTGGAGAATCCTCAACTTCTAATATTGAACCTACTATCTCGGATTTCAAGGAATTCGATTATGATAATTGCTCTTTAAACAGTTGTATTTCCTTGTTGCAATCCGTTGTTAATTCTCCTCATGCTTATAGTCAAAATAAAGCTTTTACCAAACATATTGTTGATGCCTTGATGCAATCCTATGATGACAAACTTAATTTGGAAGTTTCTATACCTAGAAAACTTAATGATGAGTGGGAACCTACTATAAATATTAGAATTAAAGATTATGAGTGTTTTGCTTTGTGTGATTTGGGTGCTAGTGTTTCCACGATTCCGAAAATTTTATGTGACATTCTAGGTTTCCATGATCTTGATGATTGCTCTTTAAATTTGCACCTTGCGGATTCCACCATTAAAAAGCCTATGGAAAGGATCAATGATGTTCTTATTGTTGTAAATAGAAATTTGGTACCCGTAGATTTTATCGTTCTTGATATAGATTGCAATCTTTCTTGCCCTATTATTCTCGGTAGACCTTTCCTTAGAACGATTGGTGCGATTATTGATATGAAGGAAGGGAACATTAGATTCCAATTTCCTTTAAAGAAAGGCATGGAGCACTTTCCAAGAAAGAAAGTCAAATTACCTTATGAATCTATCATGCGTGCTACTTATGAATCAAGTGCCAAAGATGGCACTCGTTAGATCTATCCTTGCTTTTATGCCTAGCTAGGGGCGTTAAACGATAGCGCTAGTTGTGAGGCAACCCAATTTTCTTTATGTTTTTTGTTTTTGCTCCTGTTTAGGAATAAATCTTGCATCTACCTTCTGTTTAGATGTGTTTTTATCTTTTAATTAGTTTTGTGCCAAGTAGAACCTATAGGATAACCTACGATGATAGTTGATTTGATTCTGCTGAAAAACAGAAACTTTGCGCGCACAAATATAATTTTGTTAAATCACAGGAACGTGATTTTGCGTTGATTCGTTTTTCTTCTGTTCAATAGACAAATTGTCCAGGACTTCCTATTTTGGTAGGATTTTTAGAGTTCCAGAAGTTTGTGTTAGTTACAGGTTTCTACAGACTATTCTGTTTTTGACAGATTCTGTTTTTCGTGTGTTGTTTGCTTATTTCAATGCATATATGGCTAGTAAATTAGTTTATAAACCATAAATAAGTTGTAATACAGTAGGTTTGACACCAAATTAAATAAAGAATGAGATCATTATATTACATTATGTGGTGGTTTTGTTTTCTTTCACTAACGGAGCTTATAAGATTTCCTGTTGAGTTTTGTGTTGTGAAGTTTTCAAGTTTTGGGTAAAGCTTTTATGGACTTTGGAATAAAGGGTGGCAAGAGCCTAAGCTTGGGGATGCCAAATGTAACGCCCTCGATGCGGCTATATCTCCCACGTGTCGAAGCACGACTTAGAGGCATAACCGCATTGAAAGCAATGTCGCAAGTGAGGTAATCTTCACACAACCCATGTAATACATAAGGGAAAGGGATACATAGTTGGCTTACAATCGCCACTTCACACAAATACATGAATAAAGCATTACATCATCCAGATACAATAAGGGTCCGACTACGGAACCAAAATAAAAGAAGAACCCCAAATGCGACAAAGGTCCCCGATCGACCCCAACTGGGCTCCACTACTAATCAACTAGAACGAAACAACACAAAGGGTAAAATCTTCATCGAGCTCCTCCTTGAGCTTGGTTGTGTCACCTGCTCAGTAACATAGGCACCGCAAACTGGTTTTGAAGTATCCGTGAGCCACGAGGACTCAACAATCCCATTACCATGGGTATCAAGACTAGCAAAGCTTAATGGGAAAGGAAGGGGTAAAGTGGTGAGGTTGCGGCAATGACTAAGCATGATATGGTGGCTAACATACGCAAAGAAGAGCAAGAAGAGAACAAGCGGAACGGTCGTGAAGCTAGCAATGATCAAGAGGTGATCCTGAACACCTACTTACGTCAAACATAACCCATAAACCGTGTTCACTTCCGGACTCCGCGAGAAGAGACCATCACGGCTACACACGCGTTGATGCGTTTTATTTGGATATGGTGTCAAGTTATCTACAACCGACATTAACAAATTCCCATCTGCCACATAACATGAGCACAGCTCTCGAAAGTTTAAACCACAGAGGGGTGTCCCAACAAGCCCATGACAAGTCTGTCGCGATCATCGAAGAATAGACCTTCACCCGAGACACTCCGATCGACTCGGTATCCCGTACATTAAGACATTTCGACAATGGTAAAACAAGACCAGCAAAGCCGCCTGATCTTGCCGACAATCCCGATAGGAGCTGCACATATCTCGTTCTCGTGGCAACACCGGATAAGTCAAGCTACGAGTAAAACCAGCCCTCGAGTTGCCAAGAGGTGGCCCAAGAAGTTGTTCGGTTCGGACCAACACTTAGACAAGCACCGCCCGGGGCTATAATAAAGATGACCCTTGGGTTAATTACTCCCAAGGGAAAAGTAGGTGGTGGTGAGGCAAATGGTAAAAGTCAACGTTGGGCCTTGCTGGACAAGTTTTATTCAAAGCGAACTATCAGGGGGGTCCCATAAATCACCCGACCGCGTTAGGAACATAAAATCCGGGAACATAACACCGGTATGATGAAACTAGGGTGGCAAGAGTGGAACAAAACACTAGGCATAAGGCCGAGCCTTCCACCCTTTACCAAATATATAGATACATTAATAATATAAGAGATATTGTGATATCCCAACATAAACCCTGTCCACCATGGAGAAATCTTCAACTTCACCGCAACTAGCAACGCTATAAGAGGGCTGAGCAAAGCGGTAACATAGCCAAACAACGGTTTGCTAGGAATGGTGTCAAAGGTTAGAGGTTCATGGCAATTTGGGAGGTGAAGAGCAAATGATAGGTAACGCAGAAAGATAGCGGTAGAACGAAGCAACTAGCATAGCAATGATAGTAGTGAGATCCAGTAGCGGTCATCTTGCCTGAAATCCCGCAAGGAAGAAGAACGAGTCCATGAAGAAGACGAACGGGAGTAGTCGAACGAATCCTCACAATCGCAACATTACTGGAACTAAGAAACAACACCGGAAAGAAACAAACAACATGGTAAATGCACAAGCATAAAGATGGCATGATGCACAAACAAGTATGATGCATGTCCGGTTTAATGAGGCATGGCATGGCAAAGTGCAACAAACAATGCTACAAGTTAAGTGGAGCTCAATATGCAACGAGTTGCATATTGACAAAACACCACATCCGAGTTATTTAGTTCGCTCTCATTTAGGTACACAACAATGTTAAATGTTGTTAAACATGGCAAGGGGTGAAGCAAAAGTAAACTAACTATTTAGGCAAGTTTAAATGAGGCCGGAACAACAAACAACATTTCCGGAAAATCCTCATATGCAATTTATGAATTTGCTACTGTTCTGCCCTAAAACATATTTTAAAGTTGTTAAACAGGAAAATAAAGTGCACCACGTTAAACTAGGCATTTTTCCACCCAATTTACATATAAAGTTTATTAAATTCCAAGTTACGGTTATTTAGTTATGAAATAAATCATTTTAGCATGGCATTTAAGAAAATTTAATCAAACAACATTTTAAACATTTTAAACATGGATGAAAGTGGCATATTATTACTCTACACAAAATTCTAAGCATTTTACATATATAATTTGTTTTAATCCGATGCACGGTTTGTGAGATATTAAATGCATGAAGTATGAGGGTTTTTCTGTAAATCTGTAGTTCACCGGATAATGTTAAAATCGCAGTAGCAGGAAAAAAACACTATACGGGCCGAAACTTGGCTGGGCCAAAGAGCACAGGAGAGGGGCGGGGTCTGCTCACCTGGGCCAAGGCCCGGTCGGTGGAGATGGCCGAAGCAGGCCGGCCTGGCGGGCGAGCGGGTGAAGAGGCCGGCTTGGGGGCGCGCTGGGCCTTGGCGCTGGAGAGGAGGCAGCCCAGGCGCACGGTCAACGGGGAGAGCGGGCGGGTGGCCCAGGCGCGTGAAGCAGAGGCGATGAGAGTCGTGCTCGTTTCTCTAAAGAACAGAAGCAGAGCAGCAGGACCATGGCGCGGAGGAAGGAGGTCCAGTCGGTGGGATCCGGCCAGGAACGGGCAAGGGCGGCGGAGGCCAGCCGGATCTGGTGGTGGAGGCGAGGTCTGGACGGCAAGACGGCGAGCAGCGGCGCCACGCTGCTGAGGAGGCAGGGGCTCGAAGAAGGTCGTCTTGGCGTCCATGGCAGCAGGGAACTCGGGAACGACATCGGACTTGGCGCGGTTGCTGGGTCCGCGGAGGAGCAGAACGAGGCGCTGGTCGTCGTTGAAGAGGAAGCAGAGGACTTGAGGCCGCGGCGGGGTCGAGCGAGCAGCTTGACCTGAAGCAGACGCAGGGAAGCAGGGGCGCTGGACTTGACCCGGCGATGGAGCACACGCGAGCGACGGGGACGGAGACTTGGCGGCGTGATCCGGCGAGGCGGCGCTGGGATGGCGGATCTGGGCGAGGCGGACGTTGGCGGCTTCATGGGCGGCGCCGTTCTGCGCAGATGAAGTCTGAGAGAGAGGGAGATCGTGAGGAGACGTAGAAGCGGCGAGGGGGGAAAGGAGCGGGGTTGTCGGGGCACTCATCTCCGGCGATGTTCCGGTCGCCGGTGTCGGCCGGCCGACGAGGTGGGGTCGAGGGTGATGGGGAGCTGCGGGAGGAGCTCGGGTAGAGGCAGGGGATCGAACCCCTCTCGATAGACCAAGGAGGGAGCGGGAGATCGGGTGCCGTGGGGCTGCACTGGTTGGTCGGGGATGTAAAACGAAGAGGTGGACGGGTCGGCCGGGTGGACTGGATGGATTGGATCGGGGATCCCGAGGAAGGGGGAGACCAGGTGGAGCTAGTGGCGGCGGAGAGGAAGGTGGATGGGACAAGGTCCCTAGGTTTTAGGGCTAGGGGTTGATCTATTTAAATAGGTAGGGGAACAGATCTTGGACCCTCCGATCGAAATCGGACAGTTGGGAAAAATAGGCTAGGGAGTCCAAATAAGAAAACGGGGATGTTTTGTAGACGTTTGGGGATGATCTGAACCCAACGGTAACGACAGACCGATTCGGTTCGGCAGCCGACACGTTTGGACACGCTGCGTGTGTCTTCTTGAAATGGCAAGAGAGGTTAGGTGGTCAGCCAAGAGGGACCAGAAAAACCCGGTTGGTCTCGGAACGGACATCAAAGACCAGGGGGACACGACAACTACGAACGGATGCAAGTTTTAAAATATGACGGCAACAGAGTGCCGATGCAATGCGAATGATGCGATGATGAAATGCATGACATGAAACAAAACGCAAAACGAAAGACAAAAACCCAACCACGGAGAAAATAATATATCGCATCTCCGGAAAAGGCAGGAGTTGGAGTTACGAATATGGAAAGTTGTATCCGGGGCGTGACAACACTCCACCACTACGAGAGGATCTCGTCCCGAGATCTAGGATGGCACCGGAGGGAAAACGGAAGAGGAAGAGAAGAGGTAAAACTAAGTTGCTTCTTTGACGAACGAGTGAAACCACGAACCTTGAGAGGTTGAGCAATTTAAAAGAAAGAGTACAACAAAGATGAACGAGATTGCAAACAATCCGTTGGAAAAGAGGAAGAAGGAACACGACGAGAACCAAGAGGTTTAGTGATAAGATAGATATTTAAACCACTCCGGTTAAAACTAGATAGAGAAGGGATAAGATTGGTATAATTTGGGCAACACTCTGACTGAAAGAAGAAGGAACACTTGATAAGATGAAAAGAATTTGAAGAGATGACACAACACTCCGGTTAAATGGATAAGCACAAAAAGAACATGATCCTGACAAAACAAGATGATGATTGAAGAGCACATCATCACAATGCCTCCGGAACGAAAGAATAGAAGCTAGACCACTGGGATAAAGGGATGGAGAAGAAAATGCCAACTTCTACCACAATTGAATTTGGAAGGCATCCTTGCAAGAAGGTTAGAATAGAGTTGTTGGAAGACCAACAACAAAAAGAATAAGTTTGTAGTGGGCTTATGGAAACATCTCAACATTATGAGGCGACGACCGGCCACTAACGGAAACAATTGCTTGCTTGAGATTAACGAAGAGATGAAAGCTTGTTCCATCAAGATGGAAAAGAGATAACTTGGGTCATTAATAAGCACCAAAATAGCAACGTTCCTTAGGGAAGGCTTTAGGTGAAATCTATACCAAGATAACTCCAATGAAGAGATTGACGGTTGAAAAGATCTCTTGAACAAAGAGGAAATGATGGATTTAAATATGTCACTCTTGAAAACTTGTGAATCATGAAACATGAAGGAAATTGTCAAGAGTGACATAACACCACCTCAAAAGATAAGGTAGAAAGAATTGCACTTTGGAATGCAAGATGAAGAATACTTGAGCTCCTCAAAACAAAACATGTGTTGAGCACCACGTTTATTTTGAGTATAGCTTGGCGGATCATAACTTCGAGCGAAATCTTGAAGAACAATTGAAGAATGAAAAGAATCCTTGATGAACCACCACTCCGGTTGTAAACGGATGATAAAAAGAAAGAGAAGTTGAAAACACAAGGTGAAGCCTTGCTATGATTTAGATGGAGCTTTGCGACGAGATAATGCAGTAGAACTCCGGAAGAAAGATGAACAACAATAAGCCAAGAATTTATTCCTCCTGAACAAACTCCGAAGGAAAGGATTAATCACTTGGATGAAACAAGAATAAGAATTATGTTATGCGTATCCTTCACCAATTTAAATTGATGACAAGCAACAGATTTGGCATAATACTTATTCTCGTAGAAAGGATTAAAAGAGATATATCAAAACTTGAGAAGGTCTTCAACGAACCACCAGTAGGATTGGAACAACAAATGAATTGATATGATGAACAAGGAAGAGAGATCTTGAAAGAACCACCGTAAGAATTGGAAAAGAGAGTAGCAAGGGCACAATTCACGGGAAAGAGTTTGAAAACGAATGAAGATACTTGAAGGGATTAGAGGATATTTGAACGATGCACCGGTAAGATTTGGAGAATGATAGCTACACGCTGAGAATAAAGAATTATGACATGATGGCCTTCGGAAGAAAGAAATGGAAACAACTCAAGAAATGCTCCGGATGGTAAGAAAAGAATTGTCACAATCAAAACACTTATGAGAGGATGGCATCAAACTTGCACCATGAATCTTGAAGAGAATAGAGCAAGATTAAAGAGAAACTCTTCTTCAGTCTTCAAATGATGAGAATGACAACGAGAAACACCACCAAGAATTATTGAGGCACACCGGAAGAATCAAAAGCGAAGAGGTTGATCCAACTATGAAAAGAATTTGAAAGATTTTGGAGAAAAGCATTTGACTGATGACAACTCATTCTTACGTCAAACTTGGAGAAGAATTTAGGATAGCTCGGGAAAATAGAAGAGTCGTAAGATCACTCGAAAAGACACGTGGGTTAGGGCCCACTCAAAAGAACACCGTTGAAAAGATTTAAAAGAGATGTTGCACCGGTTGAATTAAATGACTTGAATGAGATACCAATCTCGAAATATCTTGAACGGATTGAGAATGGAAACATGATTCTTCTGATATATCTTGAGCACTCCAGATAAGAATAGAGAGAGGTGAACGATTATGAGATGCACCGGCATGGGATAGCATTTGACACGAGGAAAAGAATATGATCAACACTGAAATCTTGATTTGGATCCACCGGAGAAGAAAAGAGAACGGAGTGAGGATGACGAAATAGTAGAACATCTTCTTGAGAACCACCGGGTAAGAACATTGACGGAAAAGAATGGAGAAACTTCACAAAAAATAAAAGGATACTTGGTAAAGAAATCTTAGTTCTTGAGGAAAAAGGGTGGGTGGGCGGGAAAACAAAGGCAACTTGGGGACGGATGAAATGGATACCGTTGAGAAAACATCGAATTGATCTCACAAATGTTGAAATGATCGGATCCACTTGAAGAGAAGCACACCGGTTGAAAAGGATAGACATGACAATCTCGATTGTCGAGAAGGATTGGTATTCACATCGGAGTATGAGAACACCATTTCGGAAAGGTATGGAATCAACACTTGACATTGAAGCAACTCGAATACCACAACTCAAAACAAAAACAAAGGACTGGCTTGCAGAATAAGCCGGAACAAATATATATGATAGAGATTTACCCAATCCCATATCATGCATCTGTCGAAAAGATATTCTAGGAGCTACTTGAATTCCACCTATAAACTCCCAAACTTTACGGTTATGCAATCGGTGTTGGGGATACAGGAAGCAATATATATCACCCAAACTAACAATACCTACATCCAAGTTGTATCCATCCGTCAACACATAACCAAGAAACCTTCGAAATCGTGTACCTCAACCTTGAAAAGCATCCGTTATACGAGTCATGGCAATACTCCGTACTCACCTCGATCTTGGGTTAGCGGGGTTATCTCACCAACAACTGCATAAAAGAGATTTTCGATGTCGGCACTAAACTCGGTATTCCAGAACTGCAACGATAAAATTATGACGACAACACCTCGAGCTCAACTCCCCGGACACTTCCAAGAAACCCCGACAGGGAGGCACCAAGACAATGTTCTCATCATAAAACCATCGGAACGATTCCAAAATACCCGCGTGATCCTAAAATTTTTTTTAGTGAAATTTGAGAAGAGAAGAGTCAAAACTCTACGTCAGGAGACCTCACCAGAGCGACGAAGGGACTAAGGAGTAAAAAGAATTCCTAACTCTCCGATATATATAATCCTAAATGACTCAAAACATTTTTCTAGACACAACTCGGCTGCTAAAAACGATCAAGCAGTGGGGCTCCTAAGGTCGGGGAAGGCTCTGATTACCAACTTGTAATGCCCTCGATGCGGCTATATCTCCCACGTGTCGAAGCACGACTTAGAGGCATAACCGCATTGAAAGCAATGTCGCAAGTGAGGTAATCTTCACACAACCCATGTAATACATAAGGGAAAGGGATACATAGTTGGCTTACAATCGCCACTTCACACAAATACATGAATAAAGCATTACATCATCCAGATACAATCAAGGTCCGACTACGGAACCAAAATAAAAGAAGAACCCCAAATGCGACAAAGGTCCCCGATCGACCCCAACTGGGCTCCACTACTGATCAACTAGAACGAAACAACACAAAGGGCAAAATCTTCATCGAGCTCCTCCTTGAGCTTGGTTGCGTCACCTGCTCGGTAACATAGGCACATGCAAACTGGTTTTGGAAGTATCTGGTGAGCCACGAGGACTCAGCAATCCCATTACCATAGGTATCAAGACTAGCAAAGCTTAATGGGAAAGGAAGGGGTAAAGTGGTGAGGTTGCAGCAGCGACTAAGCATGATATGGTGGCTAACATACGCAAAGAAGAGCGAGAAGAGAACAAGCGGAACGGTCGTGAAGCTAGCAATGATCAAGAGGTGATCCTGAACACCTACTTACGTCAAACATAACCCAGAAACCGTGTTCACTTCCCGGACTCCGCCGAGAAGAGACCATCACGGCTACACACGCGGTTGATGCGTTTTATTTCGGATCTGGTGTCAAGTTATCTACAACCAGACATTAACAAATTCCCATCTGCCACATAACCGCGGGCACGGCTCTCGAAAGTTTAAACCCTGCAGGGGTGTCCCAACTTAGCCCATGACAAGCTCTCGCCATCATCGAAGGAATAGACCTTCACCCGAGACACTCGATCGACTCGGTATCCGGTACATCAAGACATTTCGACAATGGTAAAACAAGACCAGCAAAGCCGCCCGATCTTGCCGACAATCCCGATAGGAGCTGCACATATCTCATTCTCAGGGCAACACCGGATAAGTCAAGCTACGAGTAAAACCAGCCCTCGAGTTGCCAAGAGGTGGCCCCGCAGGCTGCTCGGTTCGGACCAACACTTAGACAAGCACCGGCCCGGGGGGGCTATAATAAAGATGACCCTTGGGTTAATTACTCCCAAGGGAAAAGTAGGTGTTGGTGAGGCAAATGGTAAAAGTCAATGTTGGGCCTTGCTGGACAAGTTTTATTCAAAGCGAACTGTCAGGGGGGTCCCATAAATCACCCGACCGCGTTAGGAATGCAAAATCCAGGAATATAACACCGGTATGACGGAAACTAGGGCGGCAAAGAGTGGAACAAAACACCAGGCATAAGGCCGAGCCTTCCACCCTTTACCAAATATATAGATACATTAATAATATAAGAGATATTGTGATATCCCAACATAAACCCTGTCCACCATGGAGAAATCTTCAACTTCACTTGCAACTAGCAACGCTATAAGAGGGGCTGAGCAAAGCGGTAATATAGCCAAACAACGGTTTGCTAGGAATGGTGTCAAAGGTTAGAGGTTCATGGCAATTTGGGAGGCTGAAGAGCAAATGATAGGTAACGCAGCAGCATAGCGGTAGAATGAAGCAACTAGCATAGCAATGATAGTAGTGAGATCCAGGGTAGCGGTCATCTTGCCTGAAATCCCGCAAGGAAGAAGAACGAGTCCATGAAGAAGACGAACGGGAGTAGTCGAACGAATCCTCACAATCGCAACATTACTGGAACTAATAAACAACACCGGAAAGAAACAAACAACATGGTAAATGCACAAGCATAAAGATGGCATGATGCAAAAACAAGTATGATGCATGTCCGGTTTAATGAGGCATGGCATGGCAAAGTGCAACAAACAATGCTACAAGTTAAGTGGAGCTCAATATGCAACGAGTTGCATATTGACGAAACACCACATCCGGGTTATTTAGTTCGCTCTCGTTTAGGTACACAACAATGTTAAATGTTGTTAAACATGGCAAGGGGTGAAGCAAAAGTAAACTAACTATTTAGGCAAGTTTAAATGAGGCCGGAACAACAAACAACATTTCCGGAAAATCCTCATATGCAATTTATGAATTTGCTACTGTTCTGCCCTAAAACATATTTTAAAGTTGTTAAACAGGAAAATAAAGTGCACCACGTTAAACTAGGCATTGTTCCACCCCATTTACATATAAAGTTTATTAAATTCCAAGTTACGGTTATTTAGTTATGAAATAAATCATTTTAGCATGGCATTTAAGAAAATTTAATCAAACAACATTTTAAACATTTTAAACATGGATGAAAGTGGCATATTATTACTCTACACAAAATTCTAAGCATTTTACATATATAATTTGTTTTAATCCGATGCACGGTTTGTCAGATATTAAATGCATGAAGTATGAGGGTGTTTCTGTAAATCTGTAGTTCACCGGTAATGTTAAAATCGCAGTAGCAGGAAAAAAACACTATACGGGCCGAAACTTGGCTGGGCCAAAGAGCACAGGAGAGGGGCGGGGTCTGCTCACCTGGGCCAAGGCCCGGCCGGTGGAGATGGCCGAAGCAGGCCGGCCTGGCGGGCGAGCGGGTGAAGAGGCCGGCTTGGGGGCGCGCTGGGCCTTGGCGCTAGAGAGGAGGCAGCCCAGGCACGCGGTCAACAGGGAGAGCGGGCGAGCGGCCAAGGCGCGTGAAGCAGAAGCGATGAGCGCCGTGCTCGTTTCTCTGAAGAACAGAAGCAGAGTAGCAGGACCATGGCGCGGAGGAAGGAGGTCTAGTCGGTGGGATCCGGCCAGGAATGGGCAAGGGCGGCGGAGGCCAGCCGGATCTGGTGGTGGAGGCGAGGTCCCGACGGCAGCACGAAGGAGCAGGCGGCGTGACGCTGCTGAGGAGGCAGGGGCTCGAAGAAGGTCGTCTTGGCATCCATGGCAGCAGGGAACTCGGGAACGACGATGGACTTGGCGCGGTTGCTGGCTCCGCGGAGGAGCAGAACGAGGCGCTGGTCGTCGTTGAAGAGGAAGCAGAGGACTTGAGGCCGCGGCGGGGTCGAGCGAGCAGCTTGACCTGAAGCAGACGCAGGGAAGCAGGGGCGCTGGAATTGACCCGGTGATGGAGCACACGCGAGCGACGGGGACGGAGACTTGGCGGCGTGCTCCGACGAGGAGGCGTCGGGGATGACCGGATCTGGGCCAGAGGCAGACGTTGGCGGCTTCCGTGAGTGGCGGCCGTTCCTGCAGCGGTGAAGTACAGAGAGAGAGGGAGATCGTGAGGAGACATAGAGAAGCAGGAGAGGGGGAAAGGAGCGGGGCTGTCGGGGCACTCATCTCCGGCGATGTTCCGGTCGCCGGTGTCGGCCGGCCGACGAGGTGGGGTCGAGGGTGATGGGGAGCTGCGGGAGGAGCTCGGGCAGAGGCAGGGGATTGAACCCCTCTCGATAGACCAAGGAGGGAGCGGGAGATCGGGTGCCGTGGGGCTGCACTGGTTGGTCGGGGATGCAAAACGAAGAGGTGGACGGGTCGGCCGGGTGGACTGGATGGATTGGATCGGGGATCCCGAGGAAGGGGGAGACCAGGTGGAGCTAGTGGCGGCGGAGAGGAAGGTGGATGGGACAAGGTCCCTAGGTTTTAGGGCTAGGGGTTGATCTATTTAAATAGGTAGGGGAACAGATCTTGGACCCTCCGATCGAAATCGGACAGTCGGGAAAAATAGGCTAGGGTGTCCAAATAAGAAAACGGGGATGTTTTGTAGACGTTTGGGGATGATCTGAACCCAACGGTAACGACAGACCGATTCGGGTTCGGGCAAGTTTCGGACACGCACACGAGGGTGCTGCGAGCTGGCAAGAGAGGTTAGGTGGTCTGCCAAGAGGGACCAGAAAAACCCGGTTGGTCTCGGAACGGACATCAAAAACCAGGGGGACACGACAACTACGAACGGATGCAAGTTTTAAAATATGACGGCAACAGAGTGCCGATGCAATGCGAATGATGCGATGATGAAATGCATGACATGAAACAAAACGCAAAACGAAAGACAAAAACCCAACCACGGAGAAAATAATATATCGCATCTCCGGAAAAGGCAGGAGTTGGAGTTACGAATATGGAAAGTTGTATCCAGGGCGTTACACCAAAGGCACCCCAAGACATTCAAGAATAGCCAAAAGCCTAAGCTTGGGTATGCCCCGGGAAGGCATCCCCTCTTCTGTCTTCGTTCATTGGTAACTTTACTTTGGAGCTATATTTTTATTCGCCAAATGATATGTGTTTTGCTTGGAGCGTCGTGCATTATATTAGTCTTTGCTTTTTAGTTTGTCACAATCATCCTTGCTGTACACACCTTTTGGGATAAGCCTATTTGATTAGAATTTGCTAGAATACTCTATGTGCTTCACTTATATCTTTTGAGCTTGATAGTTTTTGCTCTAGTGCTTCACTTATATCTTTTAGAGCACGGTGGTGTCTTAATTTTGAAGAAATTGCTAGTCCCTCATGCTTCACTTATATTATTTTGAGAGTCTTTTAGAACAGCATGGTATTTGCTATTATCATAAAGTTAGTCCTAGAATGATGAGCATCCAAGTTGGGTATAATAAAAACTATCATAGGAAGTGAATTGGATGCTATGATCAATTTGATGCTTGATAATTGTTTTGAGATATGGAGGTCGTGATATTAAAGTGATGCTAGTTGGGTGATTATGAATTTAAAGAATGCTTGTGTTGAAGTTTGTGATTCCCGTAGCATGCACGTATGGTGAACTGCTTTGTGATGAAGTTGGAGCACAATTTTATTTATTGATTGTCTTCCTTATGAGTGGCGGTCGGGGACGAGCGATGGTATTTTCCTACCAATCTATCCCCCTAGGAGCATGCGCGTAGTGCTTTGGTTTTTGATGACTTCTAAATTTTTGCAACAAGTGCATGAGTTCTTTTGATTAATATTGAGTCCATGGATTATACACACCCTTTCACCCTTCCATTATTGCTAGCCTCTCTTGTGCCGAGCAACTTTCACGGGTACCATACACCCACCATATACCTTCCTCAAAACAGCCACCATACCTACCTATTATGGCATTACCATAGCCATTCCGAGATATATTGCCATGCAGCTTTCGACCGTTCCGTTCATATGACTCACATTACTTTTGTCATATTGCTTTTTGCATGAACATGTAGTTGACATTGTATTTGTGGCAAGGCCACCTTCATAATTTTCATACATGTCGCTCTTGATTCATTGCATCCCGGTATACCGCCGGAGGCATTCATATAGAGTCATATCTTGTTCTAGCTTTGAGTCGTAAATCCATAAAAGTGTGATGATCTTCATTATTAGAGCATTGTCCTAGTGAGGAAAGGATGATGAAGGCTATGATTCCCCCACAAGTCGGGATGAGACTTCGGAATTTACAAAAAGAAAAAGAAAAAAAGGCCAAAAAGAAAAAAAAGAAAAAAAGGGAAGAAAAAGAAAAAAAATGAGAGAAAAAGAGAGAAGGGACAATTCTACTATCTCTTTTTCCACACTTGTGCTTCAAAATAGCACCATGATCTTCATGATAGAGAGTCTCATATGTTGTCACTTCCATATACTAGTGGGAAATTTTCATTATAGAACTTGGCTTGTATATTCCAATGATGGGCTTCCTCAAAAGTGCCCAAGGTCTTCATGAGCAAGCGAGTTGGATGCACACCCACTTAGTTTCTTTTGTTGAGCTTTCATATATTTATAGCTCTAGTGCATCCATTGCATGGCAATCCCTACTCACTCACATTGATATCTATTAATGGGCATCTCCATAGCTCGTTGATACGCCTAGTTGATGTGAGACTATCTTCTCCTTTTTTGTCTTCTAACAACCACCATTCTATTCCACATATAGTGCTATGTCCATGGCTCACACTCATGTATTGCGTGAAAGTTGAAAGAGTTTGAGATTATTAAAGTATGAAACAATTGCTTGGCTTGTCATCGGGGTTGTGCATGATTAAATACTTTGTGTGATGAAGATAGAGCAACATCCAGACTATATGATTTTGTAGGCATAACTTTCTTTAGCCATGTTATTTTGAGAAGACATGATTACTTTGATTAGTATGCTTGAAGTATTACTATTTCTTATGTCAATATGAACTTTTATTTTGTATTCATTTGGATATGAAAATTCATGCCACAATAAAGAAAATTACATTATGAATTATGCTAGGTAGTATTCCACATCAAAAATTCTCTTTTTATCATTTACCTACTCGAGGACGAGCAGGAATTAAGCTTGGGGATGCTTGATACGTCTCCAACTTATCTATAATTTTTGATTGTTCCATGCTATTATATTACCCTTTTTGGATGTTTATGGGCTTTGTTTTACGCATTTATATCATTTTTGGGACTAACCTACTAACCGAAGGCCCAACCCATATTGTTGTTTTTTTGCCTATTTCAGTATTTCGAAGAAAAGGAATATCAAACGGAGTCCAAATGGAATGAAACCTTCGGGAGCGTTATTTTTGGAACAAATCTGATCCGGAGAGCTTGGAGTGCAAGTCAAGAAGCTCCTGAGGGCCCCATGAGATAGGGGGCGCGCCCCTATCTCGTGGGCCCCTCAGGTGGCGACTGACATACTTCTTCCTCCTATATATACCTACGTACCCCAAAAACATCCAGGAGCACCACGAAACACAATTTCCACCACCAGAACCTTTTGTATCCATGAGATCCCATCTTGGAGCCTTCACAAGACTCACGGAGGGGGAATCGACCATCGAGGGCTTCTCGTCAACATCCTTGCCCCTCGATGAGTTGTGAGTAGTTTACCACAGACCTCTGGGTCCATAGTTATTAGCTAGATGGCTTCTTCTCTCTTTTTGGATCTCAATACAATGTTCTCCCCCTCCCTTGTGGAGATCTATTCGATGTAATCTCTTTTTGCGGTGTGTTTGTCGAGATCCGATGAATTGTGGGTTTATGATCAAGTTTATCTATAAGTAATATCTGAATTTTCTCTGAATTCTTTTATGTATGATTGAGTTATCTTTGCAAGTCTCTTCGAATTATCAGTTTGGTTTGGCCTACTAGATTGGTTCTTCTTGCCATGGGAGAAGTGCTTAGCTTTGGGTTCAATCTTGCGGTGTTCTTACCCAGTGACAGAAAGGGTTGTAAGACACGTATTGTATTGTTGCCATCGAGGATAACAAGATGGGGTTTATATCATATTGCATGAGTTTATCCCTCTACATCATGTCATCTTGCTTAATGCGTTACTCCGTTCTTATGAACTTAATACTCTAGATGCATGCTGGATAGCGGTCGATGTGTGGAGTAATAGTAGTAGATGCAGGCAGGAGTCGGTCTACTTGTTATGGACGTGATGCCTATATACATGATCATGCCTAGATAATCTCATAACTATGCGCTATTCTATCAATTGCTCGACAGTAATTTGTTCACACATCGTAATACTTATGCTATCTTGAGAGAAGCCTCTAGTGAAACCTATGGCCCCCGGGGTATATCTCTTATCATATTTGCTTTCAATCTACTTTTGTTTGAATCTTTACTTTTTGCATCTATCTTATAAAATACCAAAAATATATTATCTTATCATGCTATCTTTATTAGATCTCACTTTCGCAAGTGGCCGAGAAGGGATTGACAACCCCTTTATTGCGTTGGTTGCGAGTTCTCAGTTTGTTTGTGTAGGTGCGTGGGACTTTTGAGGAGCCTCCTATTGGATTGATACCTTGGTTCTCAAAACTGAGGGAAATACTTACGCTACACTTTGCTGCATCACCCTCTCCTATTCGAGGAAAACCAACGCAAGCTCAAGACCTAGCAGACTCCATTGTGGATCCTTAGGCAGGCTCTGTAATTCTCTCCTTCTAACAATGAAGGATACACATGAAGGAAATATGCCCTTGAGGCAATAGTAAAGTTGTTATTTATATTTCCTTATATCATGGTAAATGTTCATTATTAATGCTAGATTTGTATTAACCAGAAACTTGATACATGTGTGAATACATAGACAAAACAAAGTGTCCCTAGTATGCCTCTACTTGACTAGCTCGTTAAGCAAAGATGGTTAGGTTTCCTGACCATAGACATGTGTTGTCATTTGATGAACGGGATCACATCATTAGGAGAATGATGTGATGGACAAGACCCATCCGTTAGCTTAGCATAATGATCGTTAAGTTTTATTGCTATTGCTTTCTTCATGACTTATACACCTTTGACTATGAGATTATGCAACTCCCGAATACCGGAGGAACTCCTTCTGTGCCATCAAACGTCACACCGTAACTAGGTGATTATAAATATGCTCTACAGGTGTCTCTGAAGTTGCTTGTTGGGTTGGCATAGATCGAGATTAGATTTGTCACTCCGAGTATCGGAGAGGTATCTCTGGGCCCTCTTGGTAATGCACATCATGATAAGCCTTGCAAGCAATGTGACTAATGAGTTAGTTGTGGGATGATGCATTATGTAACGAGTAAAGAGACTTGCTAGTAACGAGATTGAACTAGGTATGATATTACCGATGATCGAATCTCGGGCAAGTAACATACCGTTGACAAAGGGAATGATGTATGTTGTCATTGCGGTTTGACCGATAAATATCTTCCATGAATATGTAGGAACCAATATGAGCATCTAGGTTACGCTATTGATTATTAACGGGAGATGTGTCTCTCGGTCATGTCTACATAGTTCTCGAACCCTTAGGGTCCGCACGCTTAATGTTCGATGACGATTTGTTATTATGAGTTATCTGTTTTGGTGACCGAAGATTGTTAGGAGTCCCGAGAGATCACGTCCATGATGAGGAGTCTCGAAATAGTCGAGAGATAAAGATTGATATATTGTACGATGATATTCGGACACCGGAATGGTTCCGGATCGTTTTGGGTACTTTTCGGAGTACCGGGAGGTTACCGGACCCCCCCGGGGGAAGTAATGGGCCTACATGGGCCATAGGGGAGAGGGGAGGCAGCCCACAAGGGGTGGCCGCGCCCCCCTCCCATGGGACTCCAAATTGGAATATGGGAGGGGGCATGCCCCCCTTTCCTTCTCCTCTTCCCTCTCCCTTCCCCTTTCCCCCTCCATAAGAAAGGAAGGGGGCCGAATAGGACTTGGAGTCCTATTCGGTTTCCCCCCAAGGCGTGCCCCCTAGGTCGGCGGCCTCATCCCCTCCTTCTTTATATATGAGGGCATGGGGGCACCCCAAAGCACATCAATTGTTCTCTTAGCCATGTGCGGTGCCCCCTCCACAGTTTACTCCTCCGGTCATAGCATTGTAGTGCTTAGGCGATGCCCTGCGCGGATCACATCACCATCACCGTCACCACGCCGTTGTGCTGACGAAACTCTCCCTCGACCCTCTGCTGGATCAAGAGTTCGAGGGACGTCATCGAGCTGAACGTGTGCTGAACTTGGAGGTGTCGTACGTTCGGTACTTGATCGGTTGGATGGTGAAGACGTTCTACTACATCAACCGCGTTAAACTAATGCTTCCGCTTTCGGTCTACGAGGGTACGTGGACACACTCTCCCCCTGTCATTGCTATGCATCTCCTAGATAGATCTTGCATGATCATAGGAAATTTTTTGAGATTGCATGCTACGTTTCCCAGCAGTGGCATCCGAGCAAGGTCTATGCACAGATGATATGCACGAGTAGAACACAAAGAGTGGTGGGCGATCATAGTCATAGTGCTTACCACCAACGTCTTATTTTGATTCGGTGGTATTGTTGGATGAAGCGGCCTGGACCAACCTTACATGAAAACGTTCATGAGACGGGTTCCACCGATAGACATGCAACTTGTTTAGCATAAAGATGGCTGGCGGGTGTCTATTTCTCCAACTTTAGTTGAATCGAATTTGACTATGGCCGGTCCTTGTTGAAGGTTAAAACAACACACTTGACCAAAAATTGTTATGGTTTTGATGCGTAGGTAAGAACGGTTCTTGCTAGAAGCCCATAGCAGCCACGTAAAACTTGCAACAACAAAGTAGAGGACGTCTAACTTTTTTTGCAGGGCATGTTGTGATGTGATTTGGTCAATACATGATGTGATATAATTTGTTTTATGAGATGATCATGTTTTGTAAAAAGTTATCGGCAACTGGCAGGAGCCTTATGGTTGTCGCTTTATTGTATGAAATGCAATCGCCATGTAATTGCTTTATTTTATCACTATACAGTAGCGATAGTTGTAGAAGCAATAGTTGGCGAGACGACAATGATGCTACGATGGAGATCAAGGTGTCAAGCCGGTGACGATGGACATCAAGACGGTGCTTTGGAGATGAAGATCAAAGGCACAAGATGATGATGGCCATGTCATGTCACATATTTTGATTGCATGTGATGTTTATCTTTTATGCATCTTATTTTGCTTAGTACGTCGGTAGCATTATAAGATGATCCCTCACTAAAATATCAAGGTATAAGTGTTCTCCCTAACACTACTAGGAAAAACCCTAGCAGTAGCGTGGGTATTTTGCCTATCAGTAGCGCGGGACAATGCACTACTGATAAGGCGCTACAGCTAATGTGTAGCAATAGCGCCTGTGGTCCCACGCTACTGCTATGCATGGCTAGCAGTAGCGCGCTTTAGTGTAGAGCACTGCTGCTAATATCTGCAACGCTTTTTAGCAGGAAGCGCTACTGGTAAGGGAGCGCTGCTGCTAACTTTGTTTCCCTCACTAGTGCTAGTTTTATTAGTTTCTTTTTTTTCTACATATTTGTTTTGTATTTGAATAGGCTTTATACAATAATATTTAGCATATCATAAACATACAAATGTAATCATAGCATATACATACAAATAGTCTCATCGAATCATGTAATCTCATCATCCAACACAAAGTGGTCTCTCGTCATCATCTCGAAAATAGTGATACAAGTCACGATTACTTGCAACTACATCATCATCCATCTAAACAATGATATACGCGAGAAGAGCTATCACTTTGAGTAAGAGCGGAACTATGCAGTACATGAGTTCGTATCCCTCTCTTGCATTAGCGTGAACCTAAACTAACTACTGCCTGCCGCTCGGAAACAGGAAACCGGAACACCTGGGCCTAACACTCCAGCCATTCATCGTATATATACTCCTGGCGTAGCACTTCTTCGCCATCGACACCTGCATCGTCACATGAGTCGATGATATGCAACATATATAG
Source organism: Aegilops speltoides (assembly GCA_021437245.1). NCBI lineage: Eukaryota > Viridiplantae > Streptophyta > Magnoliopsida > Poales > Poaceae > Aegilops > Aegilops speltoides. The sequence goes on from CM038144.1 coordinate 441,663,503, forward strand.
TTGAGCAAAAGAAAGAGACAGACTTAGCAAAAAAGAAGCAACATATCATAAGCATTAATAACGAAGTTGGTCGTACCAAAAATTCCCTAACTAGAGTGATCGTCACTAGTCAAGGAGGACGGTTTAATTACATCACAAATAAAGTTTGTAGCACAAATCATACCGAAATTCACGAAAAATTTCAGCATGACTTTTGCTAAAAAGTGGACAAATTGAGAACCTGAAATTTGCCGAAACGAAAATGAATCAACATTCCAGCAAAACATAGGCCACTCAGCTTTATTCCCTGGAAACAGTGTTCAAATATCCATCTTCGACACCGCAACACATGTCCAAATATACATGAGCAACCACATGTCCAAATTTCACAAGCTAATTCAAAAACTAAGTGTAGAAGATAATTCATTTAACTACTAATAGAACAAAATTCAATTAACTTTAGTGCTCTATAATAATGAAAGGAAAAAATCAGTTAGCTACTAATTTCATTCATTTAGGTTATTCATTTAACTTCACCTAATTAACCTACTGTACCACTACTACTAGCAGCCCTACTAACCTAATTAACCTAGCAAAACCCTACTGCCCTAACTAAAAAACATCTAATTAACATCTACTAATACCACTACTGCCCTAACCTAATTAACATCTAGTAGTATCACTATATACTACAAGCACCACTGCTACAATATTTTTTTCTTTTTTTTCTTTAGAAAAACATCTATGAAAACAAAAAACCTAATTAAACTCTACTACCCTAACTAAATTTTTTGCTCTAAACTAATTTTTTGCTCTAACATCTACTACTTAACATTTTTTGCTCTAAACTAATTTTTTCTATAAACTAACTTTTGCTCTAAAATGCAGAGAGAGAGAGGAGTGGTGGGGGAGGGGTGGGGGGCTTACAAAGAGGGGAGAGACGGTGGTGGGGAGGTGCTCGGCGACGGAGGCAGGGGCGGGGAGGGTGGGCTCGGGCACGGGCAGCGGCGGTCCTGGGCGGGCTCAGGCGGCGGTGAGGTCGAGGGCTGCCACGGTAAGGTCCAGGGTGGCGACGGTGAGGTCGAGGGCGGCCTCGGGCGGCGGCAGTGAGGATGAGGTTGCGGGCGTCCACGTCGGCAGGAGACGGCGGTGAAGTGGGGCGACGACGAATTGGGGAGACGGCGGCGAAGTGGGGTGAGGGATTTGGGGGAGAAGTAGTGGCCGGGTGGGGGAGGGAAACCGCTAGCTATTTAAGTGAAACATAACGGTAGCGCGTTTCTGAAAACGCGCTATAGCTAAGTTAGCTACAACACGTTTTCGGAAACGCGCTACTGCTATGCCTTTCTCCTTTTTCCCCTTTTTTCATTTATTTTTCTTTACATTTTTTTTCTTTCTCCTTTTTCTATTTCTTTCATTTTCATTTACTTTTCTACTTGTTTTCCAATTTATTTTATTTTCGTTAGCAGTAGCGCCTTACGCATAAACACGCTGCTACAACAATATTAGCAGCAGCGCGTTTCGTAAAAGAGCGCTACTACTATGTGTAGCCTATCTGCTTAGTAGTGGGAATTTTAGTAGTAGCACCTGTAGGACGTTGAAGTATGTCTAGAGGGGGGGGGGTGATTAGACTACTTGACCAATTAAAAACTTAACCTTTTCCCAATTTTACAGTTTGGCAGATTTTAGCTATCTTAGGACAAGTCAAGCAATCATCACACAATTCAAGCAAGCATGCAAAGAGTATATAGGCAGCGGAAATTAAAGCATGCAACTTGCAAGAAAGTAAAGGGAAGGGTTTGGAGGATTCAAACACAATTGGAGACACGGATGTTTTGGGTGTGGTTCCGATAGGTGGTGCTATCGTACATCCACGTTGATGGAGACTTCAACCCACGAAGGGTAACGGTTGCGCGAGTCCACGGAGGGCTCCACCCACGAAGGGTCCACGAAGAAGCAACCTTGTCTATCCCACCAGGGCCGTCGCCCACGAAGGACTTGCCTCACTAGCGGTAGATCTTCACGAAGTAGGCGATCTCCTTGCCCTTGTAAACTCCTTGGTTCAACTCCACAATCTTGTCGGAGGCTCCCAAGTGATACCTAGCCAATCTAGGAGACACCACTCTCCAAGAAGTAACAAATGGTGCGTTGATGATGAACTCCTTGCTCTTGTGCTTCAAATGATAGTCTCCCCAACACTCAACTCTCTCTCATAGGATTTGGATATGGTGGAAAGAAGATTTGAGTGGAAAGAAACTTGGGGAAGGCTAGAGATCAAGATTCATATGGTAGGAATGGAATATCTTGGCCTCAACACATGAGTAGGTAGTTCTTTCTCAGAAATGGTAAGTTGGAAGTGTAGGTTTGTTCTGATGGCTCTCTCCACGAATGAAGAGGAGGTGGAGGGGTATATATAGCCTCCACACAAAATCTAACCGTTACACACAATTTACCAAACTTGGTGGGACCGATTCAACAGACCCGGTCAGACCGATTTAGTAAACCTAGTGACCGTTAGGATTTTCGGTGAGACTGACATGCAACTCGTGTAACGCCCCGAATTCAATGCGCCAGGTGTCTGCCAGTTATTCGCCGTCGTTGCCATGTCATTTGCTTGCGTGTTGCATTTTATCATGTCATCATGTGCATTTCATTTTGCATACGTGTTCGTCTCATGCATCCGAGCTTTTTCCCCATTGTCCGTTTTGCAATCCGGAACTCCTATGTCCTCCGGCGTTCCCCTTTTGCCTCTTTTCGTGTGCGGGTGCTAAACTTTCTCGGAATGACCCGAGGTTTGTCAAGCGGCCTTGGTATAGCACCGATAGACCGCTTGTCAAGTTTCGTGCCATTTGGAAGCCGTTTGATACTCCAAAGGTTAACCGGGTAACCGTAAAAGCCTCTTTTGTCTTGCAGCCCAACACCCCTTCCAAGTGGCCCAATACCCAGCAAACTCCCCTCCATGCTCTCGGTCGTTCGATCACGATCATGTGGGCGAAAACTGCTCCCCATTTGGACTCTCCTAGCTCCCTCTACCTATAAAACTAGACCTCCCCCGAAATTTTCGGGTCATTCTACCCTAACCCTAGCCTTCTTCTTCCTCCATCTGTCGGACGCGTCCGTCTTTGCGCGGACACGCCGCCGCCGCCTCCTCAGCCACTGCGCAGCTCCACTGTCCCTCGCGCCCGTCCCGCCGCTGCTGCCATGAGGCCCACGGCAGCCCTCCAGCCTTCAGGCTGGCCCCGAAGCCGTGCCCAGCGCCCGCGCCGGGATCCCGCTCCGCCGCCTCCCGCCCTCGGTCCGTCGCCGGCGTCTTTGCGCCCGCCGCCGCCGTCGGCCGCCACCGCCCGCCCGCGTCGGACCAGCGTCGCCGCCTCGACCTCGCCGCCCGCTTCGAGTTCCGCGCCAGCCGTGCCTCCCAGCGCCGCCCCGTCCCCGCGCCGCTCTCCTTCATCGCCGCAGCCTCCGGCGACCGGAGCTCTCCGGAGAGCATCGCCTCGCCCCGCAACCGTCCGGATCCGGCGCCCCCGGTGACCGGATCCGCCTTGCCCCGGTGCCCCGACCTCGCCGACGTCCTCCCCAACCCCTCCGGCCATCTTCTTCTCCGTCTCCGGCGAGATCCGCCGCCACCTCGCCGCGGTTGACTTTTTCCCCGGGGTGAGAAAATCTGCTAAGTCCCGAAATATTTTGCATAATCATGCCATGTTCATCGCATCATAACTCTGTGAATACTACTCCGTTTCGTGCGTGTAATATGTCAAATTGTTTGTATCGACGAGTACTTCAGTTCATTCCATTGCATAATTTTCATTTGAGCTCATCTTGATGCCCGAAATGCTGTTGGAAGAGTGCTATGTGATGTTAAGCTGCTGGAACTGTTATAACATGCTCATTTGTCATTTTTGCCATGTTTGATGTGTGCATCCTATGAGGTTGATGTCTACATGTGTTTTGATTTATGCTATGCCATCTTTCCAGGGGTGCCATCCATGTATTTTTGTGAGTTGTGTGCTGAGTGCTTCAAGCTCGTTAAGTAGGGTACTTGCTGTTGCTGTTTTCCTAACTGTTTCTGTTATATTTTGTTGCTATGTAAACCTGCTGCTACAAGTCATTCTATGCATAATCTGGAGATGTTCACTAAGGATGTTTTGTTATACATGTCTTTCTCTATCCATTCATGCCCCTGGTTGCTTTTATAGCCTACTGTAGCTTGTTGTTATCTTGCTCCAAACTTGCTAAATAATATTGCTATCAGCCTGTTAGCATTAAGTTCAATGTTTCCATGATTGTTTGCTAGTGATCCATGTACCCTATGAATTTGTTCTTGCCATGCTTAGCTTCACAAACATGTATTCTTACTGTTGGTTGCCTTGCCATGCCATGTATTGCTCTGTGGTGAGTGGTTCAAGCTCACCAACATGCCTACTTGTTGTTGTTCCTGCCATGTTTGAATCTGTCATATAACTTGCCATTTTTACATGGGTGCCATCATATCGTTTGATCCTTTTTGGCTTATGGTCAGTAAGGGTCTTTTGTTCTATACATTTAGTAGATTCATGCCATGCCTTCTTTTACCATTATAAGTTCCTGTAACATGCTGTTTGATAGCTCTAAACATTGCAACCTGATGTTATTTCTGCAAAGTCTGAAACTGTTATTATTTGCAATCTTCCCATGTCCTTTTGAGCATGTTCTAGTGATTTCTGGAGATGGCTCAGTGTTCATGTTTTGTTATGCTTTACCTGTACATCATGACCATGACTTTTGTTTTCATATTGTGGTACGGTTGCATGTTGTTTTGATGCTTGCAATATGCCTAGTTGCTGTTTTGGACAGGTTGTTATTATAACTTGTATAGAGTGTATGGGTTGAACCGTTGCTCCATTTTGAGTGTGCTCTATATGAAACTTGCTTGATTTTGCATGTAGCTTCATATTATCATGTTGCATCCTTGTTTTGGTGTGTTTGCTTGATGTTTGGGTGCATTTTGCATCAATGCCATGTTTATCTTGTTTTGCTCATATCTTCTAGGCCGTAGCTCCAAATCTAATAAACTTTATATGTAACTTGACTAGAATCTCGTGTAGATCATCTTGGTGCTCTTAACTTGCTGTTTAACAACTTGAACATAAGGTTTGTTCAGATCTGGACCAATTTCGAAATATGCATATGAGGACTTACCGGAATTGTTATATGTTGTTTCCGGACTCATTTAAACTTGCCTTGATGTGTTGTTTTTGTTTGCATCATCTCTTGCCATGAGTAGCCTCTTCTAGCATTGTCATGCATCATGCTTGGTTGTGCATCATGTCTTGTCTATGTGTGGTCTGTTTAATATGTTGTGTGTTTCTTCTCGATAGTTTCCGTTTCGTTGCGATCGTGAGGATTCGTTCGTCTACGCTTGGTTCGTCTTCGTGGCTTCATCTTCTTCATGGACTCGTTCTTCTTCCTTGTGGGATTTCAGGCAAGATGACCGCTACCCTGGATCTCACTACTATCATTGCTATGCTAGTTGCTTCGTTCTATCGCTTTGCTGCGCTACCTATCATTTGCTCTTCAAGCCTCCCAAATTGCCATGAACCTCTAACCTTTGTCACCCTTCCTAGCAAACCGTTGATTGGATATGTTACTGCTTTGCTCAGCCCCTCTTATAGCGTTGCTAGTTGCAGGTGAAGTTGAAGATTACTCCATGGTGGACAGGATTTTGGTTGGGATATCACAATATCTCTTATATATTTAATGCATCTATATATTTGGTAAAGGGTGGAAGGCTCGGCCTTATGCCTGGTGTTTTGTTCCACTCTTGCCGCCCTAGTTTCCGTCATACCGGTGTTATGTTCCCGGATTTTGCGTTCCTTACGCGGTCGGGTGATTTATGGGACCCCCCTGACAGTTCGCTTTGAATAAAACTCCTCCAAAGAAGGCCCAACCTTGGTTTTACCATTTGCCTCACCACCACCTACTTTTCCTTGGGAGTAATTAACCCAGGGTCATCTTTATTTTAGCCCCGGGCCAATGCTTGTCTAAGTGTTGGTCCAAACCGAGCGATGTCCGCGGCCCTCGGGCAATCGTGGTCTATGCCAACCCGACGTCTGCTCATCCGGTGTGCCACAGGAACGAGATATGTGCAGCTCCTATCGGGATTGTCGGCACAGCGGGCGGTCTTGCTAGTCTTGTTTTACCATTGTCGAAATGTCTTGTAAACCGGGATTCCGAGACTGATTGGGTCTTCCTGGGAGAAGGAATATCCTTCGTTGATCGCGAGAGCTTATCATGGGCTAAGTTGGGACACCCCTGCAGGGTATAAACTTTTGAGAGCCGTGCCCGCGATTATATGGCAGATGGGAATTTGTTAATGTCCGGTTGTAGATAACTTGACACCAGATCCGAACTAAAATGAATCAACCGCGTGTGTAGCCGTGATGGTCTCTTCTCGGCGGAGTCCGGGAAGTGAACACGGTTTTGGGTTATGTTTGACGTAAGTAGGTGTTCAGGATCACCTCTTGTTCATTACTAGTTGACGAACGTTCCTTTGCTCCTCTTCTCGCTCTCATTTGCGTATGTTAGCCACCATATCATGCTTAGTCGCTGCTGTAACCTCACCACTTTACCCCTTCCTTTCCTATTAAGCTTTGCTAGTCTTGATACCCATGGTAATGGGATTGCTGAGTCCTCGTGGCTCACAGATTACTACAACAACAGTTGTAGGTACAGGTTATGCGATGATCTTGACGCGAGAGCGATGATTGCTTGTTTTGGAGTTCTTCTTCTGCTTCTTCTTCGATCAGGGGATAGGTTCCAGGTCGGCAGCCTAGGCTAGCAGGGTGGATATTGTTTGAGTTTCTGTTTATGTATCATCTGTAGTCGGATGTTGATCTCTTGTATGATGATATTGTATTCGTGTGGCATTGTGTGCCTTTTGTATGTATCCCCATCTATTATGTAATGTTGATGTAATGATATCCACCTTGCAAAAGCATTTCAATATGCGGGTCTATCCTTGGTGGGACCTTCGAGTTCCTTTTGGATAGGGTCACATATTGGGCGTGACAACTCGGTAGGACCGATATGGTTAGGGTTAGGGCATAACGTAATCTCGGTAAGACCTATCACGCAAACTCGGTGAGACCGATTTTGGTAATAAGCTTTCCAGAGAGTTGGTCAGATAAACTCGGTGGGACCGATTTGCTCTTTTCGGTGAGACCGAAATGTTACAAAAGGGAAACAGAGAGTTCACATTGCAATCTCGGTGGGACCGATTGCTCACTTCGGTTAAACCGAAACGTTACGAAGGGAAACAGAGAGATTACAATCCCATCTCGGTGAGACCGAGATCCCTATCGGTAGGACCGATTTGCCTAGGGTTTGTGGCAGTGGCTATGACATTTGAACTCGGTGGCGCCGGATAGACAGAATCGGTGTGACCGATTTTGGCTTTAGGTTTAGGTCATTTGTGGATGTGAGAAAGTAGCTGAGGGTTTTTGGAGCATATCACCAAGCACATGAAGCAAGAGGCTCATTAAGCAACACCTCATCCCTCCTTGATAGTATTGGCTTTTCCTATAGACTCAATGTGATCTTGGATCACTAAAATATAAAATGAAGAGTCTTGAGCTTTTGAGCTTGAGCCAATCCTTTGTCATTAGTACTTTGAGGGATCCACTTTCATCATCCATGCCATGCCATTCATTGAGCTTTCCTGAAATAATAGTCTTGGAATAGCATTAGCTCAATGAGCTATATGTTGTTATGAATTACCAAAACCACCTAGGGATAGTTGTACTTTCAATCTCCCCCTTTTTGGTAATTGATGAAAACATATAGATCAAAGCTTCGACAAATGATAATAAGATTGAAAAACATCGTCACTTTGAGAAGTATGTGATAAGCAAGAGCTCCCCCTAAATTTCTGCATAGTTTAAGATTTGCTTTGGACTGCAAATGTACAAGGAATTAGGCTCATGGGTTACTCTTCCATGTCACATACATCTTGGTGGAGCGCTCAAAATGATAAAGATTGAATACATGCACTCATCACCAAGCAATGTCAATGATCATATAAGGATAAGATAAGATAATATCATCAAACATGCATAAGTGTAGCTTATGATCAAACACATGATCATCAATGTCTCACAAAAACAGCATAGTATCTCAAGCAATCAAAAGCAAAACAAAGTTTAACCACCAAAGCAAGAGAGAACAAAAGCAACACTCTCTCTCTCTCTCTCAGCATATGATCTATACATTTTATCCCCCTTTGGCAACAAGTTACCAAAAAGTTCATAGAAAATGCATAGTGCTAGATCGACTCTCAGGCTTGATCTTCAGGTGGTGGTGTCCGGATAACTCCAAAAACAAAGGCTTCAGTTGAAGTGGATGGAGCTGGAGGAGTTGGTGCTGGAGCTGGTTGCACTGGAGCTGTAGGAGCTGTAGCTGGTGCAGATGATGTGGCTCTGGTGTTTGTCATAGGCACTGCAGCTGACCTCTGAGCTCTAGGCACTGTGGCAAATACATTAGTGGTAGTCTTGCCCATCTTCTCCTGCATGTCATCAATCTCAGTTACTTTGACATCTAGATCATGGAATTTTTGTTCCATGATTCTTTCCAAGCTCTCCTGATTCTAAGTGAGGGTGGCCAATCTTTTCTCGATCCTCAGTGTTGATGCTATCAAGTAACCAAGTTGCTCCTGCTTGTACTTCAAAAAGTACTCAGATGCCTCCTCTTGAGTTGGCATCTTGGCAGCCTTCTCTTTCCTTGCCTTCTCCTTCTTCTCTTGAGCTTGTACTGATGATGGTTCATTCTCATTCATGACAACCTGATTGTCCTCAAAATCTGGATAGAGAGGAAAATGTTCCTTATCCAATAGATATTTTCCTGTGCCCATCTTTGAGTTAATCAACTCCTGAATCTGAGGGGCATATCCACAACTTCTCTTTTGGTCTGCTGCAGTCCTCTTAATGGTATCTACCATAAGGCTCATGACCTTGAATTTCTGTGGCACATCAAACAAATGCAACATGTTGATTGCATGCCCTCTAATCATGTTGTGGTCACTGACTTAGGCAACAGAGTGTGCCTTAGGATCCAGCTTGATTGTTGGCAGCCCCGACAAAGGGTGACCCAAACTTATGTGTCTCTATAGCTTTGTCAGGATCTCCTTGTACATGTGTGCCATGGAATTGTGGTCCATCTTCTTCTTGGCATAGACATCCAAGTCATCTTCATTTTCCTTTGGGGCATTGATCAGTTTTGCCCATTCCTCAACTGTTGACTGGTACCTTGTACCTTCAGACATCCAAACTATCCTCCCATCTGGATAGAAGTGTGCTGTGGAGTAGAATTGCATAATGAGTTCATCATTCCAGTTGGTGAGCTTTTGCCCAACAAAATCTGCAACTCCACAAGCAACAAAACTGTCTTGCACTCCAGGATAGTGTTCTTCATTTTCTTTCATGTAGGTCCAGTCGACCCACCTCATATCACACACTATGGGCTTCTTGTCCAATAAGATTGTCTCATAGAAGTCCTGCTATTCCTTTGTATGGAACCTGTAATCAACAGCAGTCCTTCTCCTTGTGGCATATGGATCTGTCATCCTCCATAGCCTCAACCCTGAGTCTCTTCTGATCTTCATGTCCTCAGCAACAGGATGGGCATCATTGTGGTCTGGTATCTTGGGCTTGAGCTTCCTCAAGACTTGTCCTTCTTCATCTTCCTCATCAGCAACTTCAGGCACTGGGGCCTTGTTCTTCTCAGAAGCTGGAATACTCCTGGTATTCCTCTTTGGTGCAAGCTTGGGCTTGGGGGCAGCTTTGGGTGCTTCCTTGGGCTTTGATGTTGCAGCCCCTGATCTAATAGCATCACCCATCAGCGTTTGTGCCTTGGGTGCTGGTGCAGCAACCTCTTCTTCCTCTTCAGAGTCTCTCCTCATTGAGGGATTTCCAAGAACCTGGGCAGTAGTGGTTCTGGCTCTCTTCTTCTTCTTATCCTGAGCAGCTTCATCTTCTGATTCAATGGTAAACTTCATAGTTTCTCGAGTGGGAACTTTCTTCGGTTTGGAAGTTATGACTCTTTTTGCAGGTGCCTCTTTGGGTTCAGTCTTTTCAGGCACTTGAGTAGATCCTCTGACCTTCAGCATAGGTGTCCTCTTGGCAGGAACCTTCCAAATGAGTCCAGGTTTAGTGTTCTGTGCTGAGGCATACTCCTTTTTGAGCACTACCTTCTTGGAGGTAGCCTCATCCTCTTCTGCTCTATAATCCTCATCCTCAGAATCTGAGGTTCTCTTCTTCCTTGTCCTGGTGGCAGCTTTAGGCAGATTGCTTGGGGTGCTCCTGCTGCCTTCATCTGAAGTGCTAGAGGGACTAGTACCCTCACTCATGTGATTGTGCTCTTCTGACCTGTTCTGACTATCACTTTGGTCTGACATGCTGCAAATCACTGACTGCTGACCCTGTGAAGAGTTATAGATGAGATAGAGTGGATGAGCATCACAAAATGCAGAGATTTTTGCAAAAGAATGATTCAAAAATTCAGTTTTCGTTTTCCATAGAAAGCATTTCGGATCAACCGATTTTCAAACTCGGTGATACCGAAGCAGTTTTGGAACCTAAACTAATGAACTCGGTTGGACCGACTCATAGTTCGGTGGCACCGAGACTGCTAGGGTTTCACAAAGTCCTAAAATCGGTCTCACCAATTAGCAATTCTCGGTCAGATCGAGAGTTACTAGTGCAATGGCGTTAGCAAAATTGGTGGGACCGAGTTTTTCAACTCGGTGGGTCCGAGATGGTTTTTGCGGAAACCTAAACCTAAATTTTCGAATCTCATCTAATCTAAGGATTGCATTCACAGGATAGGAGTGTTTCAATTGTGGCAAGAATCATTAAGAACACAATGTGCTAGGAATCAGACGAGGATAGCACTATGATCGAGTTCATACCCTAGCTTGGCGATGAACTCGCTACAGCGGCAACGGCGGGGGTGAATTCCGTTGACGGCGGTGGAGGCCAGCGACAGGAGGCGGCTGGCGACGAGGAGATGATCCAGAGACCCTGGAGGCAGAGCGAGCTATTGCGCGGGCGAAGACGTTTGGAGAAATTTCCAAATTTTTGCCCGTGACTATATATAGCCCGACCCTGTCGGTGTGACCGAGTGGAACAACTCGGTGGCACCGAGATGCATAATCGTGCAATTATAACAACTCGGTGTGACCGAAAGTTCAAATCGGTTGCACCGAGATTGAAAACCTAGGTCGACTTAGTGATCTCAGTAGGACCGAAATGGAGGAATCGGTCAGACCGAGAATCACAAAGAAGTTTTGGAAGTTTAAGTCTATGACGAATCGGAGACTCCGAGTTCTCCTCATACAGAGTGGTTCGAATCTGACTTGATCAAATTTTGTGATGTAGCATGAATAGAGTTTGAGACGAGAAAAGCATAGATAGCTAGAGAAGGTTCTTAGGCATTCTTGTCCATCCACTTGGCAAAAAGAAAAAGAGGCCAATCACTCAAAACAACAAGTGGATGTCCTTGAATGAGTAAAATATGCACCAACATGCTCACACAATAAGATGGCAAATGAAATATGTGGCAAAACATGCACAACCAATTCTAGCATCTATCAAACAATTGGCGATGACTAGGTCATCTATATATGAGTATATTGACTTAGAAGTCAAATGAAAACATTTGATCATAGGTCATACTCACCGTTTAAGCTCAAGTGGGGTTACCACCTTTACATAATGCATTGATGTGTTCACACCATTAGAGTTGCTTTGACTCAATTCTTAGAGTTAAGCTCCCCCTAGATGTCAGATCCCCTTTTAGAGGGATGAACTAACCTTTGGTTTTGTCAATGATGACTTCATGTAGGTGTTGAAGATGTGGATGCTCAATGTTGATGTAGATCATTTGGAGCAATCCTTTGGAGTGAGTTGCACTTTCAACTTACCTACATGGGTTAGTCCCACAAGGAACAAACAAGAATATCCATAGACATAGAGTGATGCACACAGAAGATGATGTCCATGAAATCATGAGGTTACCTTGTCCCTTGCCTTACCAACATGAGGGTTTGTGACTCCTTGAACTAGTGCAAGATGTGGAAGTTGATTGCACTTGTTCTTGCCATAATGATATGAGTGAAGAATGTTGGCGGAGTCACCCTCAAGAACTCTCTAGTTATTCTTCTTCGGGATCCACATCATCTTGATGGGAATCCTTGGCGTTGTAGTTGTACTTGATGAAGTAGAACTTGACGTAGTCTTGGGAACCCACTTGACCGAGGCCTTAGGTGCTTCTTCAAATGCATCAATCTCTTCTTGAAGCTTGTCCTTGCCTTTGTTCTTGTGGTCTTGTGGTGGAAGATCATCTTGTGCTTGTGTTCCTTTGAAGGAACTAGGATCATACTTCTCTTGTTGAGGAACAAACTTCGTCTTGGGGTATTGATCTTCTTCCCACTCAACTCCATTGGCATTGAACTTTCGTTCAAAACCGACACCTTGATTCTTCCGGTGCCTTCCTTGCTTGCATACAATTTCCTCTAATTGCTTACTCCCGGCAAGTCTCTTGTAAACACCTTTCTCAATAATTCCCTTCAATAAGCTATTTTCTTGCTCAAGTGTAACTTGGCTAAGAGAATCATTAGTGGAATCAACAGAACTACTAGAAGCAACAATATTGGATTTGACATTATTATTGTTACTACTAGAGGAAGGATCTTTCTTGTACTTGTTACTAGACTTGACTTCAGGCATGTAAGTAGATAAGAGTAAACGCTTGGCATTGTAAGAAGAACTTTTCTTACGGAGATCATCATTGATTGCTTTTAAGAACTCATGCTCTTGCTCAAGATTGAGCTTTTCAAAGCGTAACTTCTCATGAGCCCTTAAAAGTTCTCGATGATCTTCGAAGATAGTTTCATGAGCTAACTTAAGAGTGTTTAGTTCTTTAGTTAGAAGCTCAATCTTCTCCTTATCATTGTCATTCATTTTATCTTGATTAGCATGATTAATTGACGATTCATCATAGTATTCATCACTAGAGTTGTCAACAAGTAAATCATCATCCACAAGTAAGTCATCTTCATCGCTATCGAAATCAACATACTCAGGATGTGTTGCCTTTGGACCTTTGGCCATGAAGCATCTTCCAATTCCTTCATTTGGTGAATCAAATATGTCGTAGGAGTTGGTTGACACAAGTGCTAGACCGGAAACACCTTCATCTTGAGTATATTCGGAGTCGGAGTGATAGCTTCTCTCAGAGTGATTGTTGGAGTCGGAGCTGGATACCCATTCACCAACATGAGCTTGATGTCTTCGTTTTGTGTACCTCCTTGATGACTTGTCCTTCCTTTCCGAATCCTTGCTTCTTCGTGAGGGTCTTCGTTCATAACGATCATCTCTACTCCTCCTCTCTCTCGGTGGTGATTCTTCTCTTTTGCTTCTTCTTTTTGGAGAATCTTCTCTTCTTTTGTAGGGTGCCGTACACTCATTGGAATAGTGTCTGGGTCTCCCACAATTGTAACAATTTCGCTCTCGGCTAGAAGATCTTTTGTCATTGTAAGACCTTGACTTGGAGCTTCTTTCTTTGCTTCTACTCTTGTAGAATTGTTGAAGTTCTTCACCATTAAGCTCAATTCTTCATTGAAGGTTTGTTTCTCACTTGATGATGTGGGGGCTTCACTTGAGGCTTTGTAAGCACCACTTGACTTTTTGTGAAGTTCCTCCTTATCCTTAAGTGACATCTCATGAGCAACAATTCTTCCAATGACTTCGGTTGGCTTGAGATCTTTGTAGTTTGGCATCATTTGGATCAATGTGCACATGGTATCATACTTTCCATCCAATTCTCTTAGGATCTTCTTGATGATGAATCTGTCGGTTATCTCTTCACTCCATAAGCCGGCAATCTTATTTGTGATAAGTGCAATCCTAGAGTACATTTCAACGATACCTTCACCATCCTTCATTTTGAACTTGTCAAGCTGACTTTGGAGCACATCCAACTTGGACTCCTTGACGGAGTCGGTACCTTCATGCATATCAATCAAAGTATCCCAAATTTCCTTTGCATTCTCAAGACAGCTGATTTTGTTGAATTCTTCGGGGCACAATCCGTTGAAGATGATGTCACAAGCTTGAACGTTGTATTGCAGCATCTTCAATTCTTCCGCATTAGCTTCACGGTTCGGCTCTCTCCCATCAAAGAATTCACCTTGCAAGCAAATACAAATAATTGCCCAAACGGCGGCGTTATGTCCGAGAATATGCATTTTCATCTTATACTTCCAACTAGCAAAATTAGTACCATCAAAGTAAGGGCCTCTATGGTGATAATTTCCCTCACTAGACGCCATACTCTCCTAGGTTGTGAAACCAAGTCTATGACCACCAAAAGCTATGGAAATCAAAGCAAATGGAGACCAAAGCTCTAATACCACTTGTAGGACCTTGAAGTATGTCTAGAGGGAGGGTGATTAGACTACTTGACCAATTAAAAACTTAACCTTTTCCCAATTTTAGAGTTTGGCAGATTTTAGCTATCTTCGGACAAGTCAAGCGATCATCACACAATTCAAGCAAGCATGCAAAGAGTATATAGGCAGCGGAAATTAAAGCATGCAACTTGCAAGAAAGTAAAGGGAAGGGTTTGGAGGATTCAAACGCAATTGGAGACATGGATGTTTTTGGCGTGGTTCCGATAGGTGGTGCTATCGTACATCCACGTTGATGGAGACTTCAACCCACGAAGGGTAACGGTTGGGCAAGTCCACGGAGGGCTCCACCCACGAAGGGTCCACGAAGAATCAACCTTGTCTATCCCACCATGGCCGTCGCCCACGAAGGACTTGCCTCACTAGCGGTAGATCTTCACGAAGTAGGCGATCTCCTTGCCCTTACAAACTCCTTGGTTCAACTCCACAATCTTGTCGGAGGCTCCCAAGTGACACCTAGCCAATTTAGGAGACACCACTCTCCAAGAAGTAACAAATGGTGCGTTGATGATGAACTCCTTGCTCTTCTGCTTCAAATGATACTCTCCCCAACACTCAACTCTCTCTCATAGGATTTGGATCTGGTGGAAAGAAGATTTGAGTGGAAAGCAACTTGGGGAAGGCTAGAGATCAAGATGCATATGGTAGGAATGGAATATCTTAGCCTCAACACATGAGTAGGTAGTTCTTTCTCAGAAATGGTAAGTTGGAAGTGTAGGTTTGTTCTGATGGCTCTCTCACGAATGAAGAGGAGGTGGAGGGTATATATAGCCTCCACACAAAATCTAACCGTTACACACAATTTACCAAACTCGGTGGGACCGATTCAACAGACTCGGTCAGACCGATTTAGTAAACCTAGTGACCGTTAGGATTTTTGGTGGGACTGATGCAACTCGGTAGGACTGATATGGTTAGGGTTAGGGCATAACGTTATCTCGGTAAGACCGATCACGCTAACTCGGTGAGACCGACTTTCGTAATAAGCTTTCCAGAGAATTGGTCAAGTAAACTCGGTGGGACCGATTTGCTCTTTTCGGTGAGACCAAAATGTTATAAAAGGGAAACAGAGAGTTTACATTGCAATCTCGGTGGGACCGATCGCTCACTTCGGTTAAAGCGAAACGTTATGAAGGGAAACAGAGAGATTACAATCCCATCTCGGTGAGACCGAGATCCCTATTGGTAGGACCGATTTGCCTAGGGTTTGTGGCAGTGGCTATGACATTTGAACTCGGTGGTGCCAGATAGAAAGAATCGGTGTGACCAATTTTGGCTTTAGGTTTAGGTCATTTGTGGATGTGAGAAAGTAGCTGAGGGTTTTTGGAGCATATCACCAAGCACATGAAGCAAGAGGCTCATTAAGAACACCTCATCCCTCCTTGATAGTATTGGCTTTTCCTATAGACTCAATGTGATCTTGGATCACTGAAATATAAAATGAAGAGTCTTGAGCGTTTGAGCTTGAGCCAATCCTTTGTCATTAGTACTTTGAGTGATCCACTTTCATCATCCATGCCATGCCATTCATTGAGCATTCCTGAAATAATAGTCTTGGAATAGCATTAGCTCAATGAGCTATATGTTGTTATGAATTACCAAAACCACCTAGGGATAGTTGCACTTTCAGCGCCCTTACAATGGGACGCGCTACTGCTATATATGTATCTGCAGCGCGGTTTTTCCACGTGCGCTGCTGCTGTGTAGCAGTACATCGCTTTTTTAACAAGCGCTACTGCTAAAGTTCTGTGTATAAGGTTTTCCGTAGTAGTGTAAGTATGCACCGTTGCGACAGTTCGTCGTGCCGAGACACCACGTGGTGATCGGGTGTGATAAGCTCTACGTTCACATATAACGGGTGCAAGACAGTTTTGCACCTGCGGAATACTCGGGTTAAATTTGACGAGCCTAGCTTGTAAAGATGACACATCTCCGTCGTATGTATAATTTTTTATTGTTCCATGCCAATATTCTACAACTTTCATATACTTTTGGCAACTTTTTATACTATTTTTTGGACTAACATATTGATCCAGTGCCCAGTGCCAGTTCCTGTTTGTTGCATGTTTTTGGTTCGCAGAAAATCCATATCAAACGGAGTCCAAACGGAATAAAAACAGACGGAGATTTTTTTTGGAATATTTATGAATTTTGGGAAGAAGAACAACGCGATACGATGCCCGTGGGGGCCACGATGTAGGGGGCGCGCCCCAGGGGGTCAAGCGCACCCTGGGCCCTCGTGGCCACCCCGTAAGGCGGTTGGAGCCCTTCTTTCGCCGCAAGAAAGCTAATATCCAGATAAAAATCGTGTTCAAATTACAATTCAATCGGAGTTACAGATCTCTGGGAATAAAAGAAACGGTGTCGGTGTCAAAACCGGCCGATCTCGGGTAGGGGGTCCCGAATTGTGCGTCTAGGCGGATGGTAACAGGAGACAAGGGACACGATGTTTTTACCCAGGTTCGGGCCCTCTCGGTGGAGGTAAAACCCTAGTCCTGCTTGATTAATATTGATGGTATAGGTAGTACAAGAGTAGATCTACCACGAGATCAAGGAGGCTAAACCCTAGAAGCTAGCCTATGGTATGATTGTTGTTCGTCCTGTGGACTAAAACCCTCCGGTTTATATAGACATCGGAGAGGGCTAGGGTTACACAGAGTCGGTTACAATGGTAGGAGATCGACATATCCGTATCGCCAAGCTTGCCTTCCACGCCAAGGAAAGTCCCATCCGGACACGGGGCGAAGTCTTCAATCTTGTATCTTCATAGTCTTGGAGTCCGCCAATGATGATAGTTCGCTATCTGGACACCCCTAGTCCAGACTCCCAAGAGTAGCCCTGAACTAGGCTTCAATGACGACAAGTCCGGCGCGCATATTGTCTTCGGCATTGCAAGGCGGGTTCCTCCTCCGAATAATTCACAGAAGATTTTGAACACCAGGATAGTGTCCGGCTCTACAAAATAAATTCCACATTCCACCGTAGGGAGAATAATATTTACACAAGTTCAATCTGCTGACGTATTTCGTGGAATGACGTCACACCACGGCCAAGCCTTTACTCGAATTGTTTTTATTGTTCCACCTCAGCACGTTTAGCGAAGCGGTTTCCTTGGCACGTCTTGTCAAAGCAGAGATCATGTCCCCTTATTCTGGGATTCTCATCAATACGGACGTGGGTAACCCAACAGCGCCCATTGGCATGCCCCCTCCATCGAAGGCGAGTCCCAAACGGTCACGGGGACGACTCTTGGAATTCAACTCCTTTATAACGAGACCAAGGCCTGTTCCTTTTCTTCAATCTTCAATCGAATCCGCCCCTTGCCCCGAGTTCCAACACCCAAGGCTCCAGATTCAGGCACTTCGGACCTTCGACAATGTCTGGCTCCGACCTACAAGGCCGGTGGATGCCCTCTTCCGTCACAGAAGAAGATGTGCTAAAGCTGAGAGACGCTAGGTATCTAACCGGCGAAATTTCGCATAGGCTGCCCGCCCAAGGGCAAGTCATTCCTACTCCTGAGCCTGGTGAGAGCGTGGTGTTCGTGTCTCACTTCCGTCGGGGTTTAGGCTTCCCGATGGACCCCTTCGTGAGGGGGTCATGTTTTATTATGGGCTGGAATTCCATGACTTGGATCCGGAGTCCATCCTCCACATCTCATCGTTCATTGTTGTATGCGAAGCCTTCCTCCACACTATTCCTCACTTCGGATTGTGGCTCAAGAACTTCAACGTGGAGCTGAAGATATTCGAGGGGCGGCAGGCAGATTGCGGAGGGGCAGTTATAAGCAAGACAGCTGACGCTCCATGGCCCGAGGGCTTTTTTCAAGAGGAGCTTGGTTTGTGGCAACAGGAGTGGTTCTACATCACAGCTCCTAGGGGCACCAGATGGGTGGCGCCGCCTGCCTTTCGCTCGGGCTCTCCACAACGGCTGGCGTCATGGGTCGACAAAGGGCTTGACTGGGGGCCATCCAAGGACGTGCCATTATTGCAAGGCCGTATTCGAGACCTCCAAGAGAGGGAGATCAATCTGGTTGTAGTGGCACAGGTCATGCTGATTCGGCGCCTTCTGCCCTGCAAACGTCGCCCCCTCCGCCTGTGGGAATTCAATCCGGAGGGACTGCGAGCTCTCCAACACTTCATGGGTGTGACGCCCGTGGAGATGTATAAACTGTTCTTTGGATCACAAGAGATGTGTCCGGACATGACCGAGGACGCAGGCCTGAGCTGCAATCGCCCAGATACTCAAGTAAGTAGTCATGTGCTCGGACACGCTGTCCCTACATTTATCATAAACTTGCCCTTTAACCAGCTATTCCTTGAATAGGAGTGGATATCAAGGGCGAAACTGATACAGTGTCCGGCCCCCCTCCCTGAGACCATGCCGGATCCTATGTTAACAAAGATGCTGGAGGCTGCGCCTTCGGAAGAGGGCGAAGGGGGGAACAATAAAACTACCACCTCCGCTAAGGAGGCTCTCAAGAAAGGGGGGATCGAGAATCCCTCCCTCCACGGGGAGAAGAGGACCACTTCTGAAGATCCGGAGGCCAAGGCCTCAAAGCGGGGGAAGAAATCTTCATCAAAGGGTCCTGCGCCGGGAGGGGCCCCGGTCACACTATTTCCCCAAGGAAATCAGCCCGCTAGCGAGCCGTAAGTGGAAAGGGGAGTTTTGTAATAAGGGACATCCCTGTTTTTATTTCTGAAGATAAACGAAGTTATTACTTTGCAGTTCGGATCTTAGCCCTTCTCAGCCGAGCTCATCCTCGGGGGATCTTCGTCCGGAGATGATGGAGAGCGAAACGCCTCCATCTGCCGCACCGTCAGGCGGGGCGGACGACCCTGAGGTGTCGTCGCGGCGGGTTTCCCTGAGTCCGGCGGGGCCAGAAGGTTCGGCACCAACTAGTGTACAGTCGGAGGAGCTGAAGGATCTACTCGGGCGAGCGTCTATCTCAGAAGATCACCGTACGTTAATGGGTACGGTGATTGAAAGGATTTCATCCGCTGAAAGCGGGTTGCATGAGGCTGTCAGAAGTTTACTGACGGGGTTTGAGGTACGCAAAAATGATAAACCTACTGACAGTTTTGCATATAGAATGCGCCCTGTGTAGATAGTAGCCCCTGAGACTCGGTACGTTGTCAAAAGCGACAGCGTGCCGAGGATCATAATATCAGTTGTAAGATGTCGCCCTTCCTATACAGGTGGCGGAGTGATCGGTGGCCAGCCGGACTGAAAGAGTTGCCGAACTGAAGCGGCAACTTGACGTTGCGGATGCGGACATCACGCTGGTCAATAAATGACTTGACGAGTCACAAGGTATGTGGCTTCTCCGCGGACACCTGGTAAGGGAGCTTGACGCCCGTGCCTTACAACATGTATGCTTAATGCAGATGGCACCGCTGCTATGGAGGACCTTGGTAGAGCTTGCCCGAGCCAAGGAGCAAGCGGAAAAGTAATGCGGCTGCTTTGAAGGCGGCCGAAGGCTAAAAGCCGAACAGGCTGCTCACTGCCGAAGCAGGGAGGAAATGGCCGAAATGGCCGTGAAGCTGAAGGATGCTACCGACCGCTATGAGTTTCTTGAAAGAGAATGCCGAGCGGAGCAAGAGGACCTGAAGAAGGCCACCGCCGAAGCCAAGGATGCCCGCTCCGCGATGAGGGCTATAAAGGAGGAGCTACGTCAGGCCGGGGATATTGCGGCTGGAAAGCCTTTTCTGCTGCGTAGGAAGTTCACGGATCTGAAGTATGCTCAGTTGGGCCAGTTGTGGGGTGCGGAGGATGCTTATCTAAATTTGGCGGTGGGCTGAGCTGAATAGGTTGTCCGGGCTTGCCATGAAGGATGTCGTGGCTCATTTGTGGCCGAAAAGGCCCGAGCCGAAGAGTTATTTTGGCTTGGTGCAGCAGTTCCTTGATGCGGTGCCGCATATCGAGGCGATGAAGCGCTCGGCATGCATAGAGGGTGCACGGATGTCTCTCGCCCGTGTCAAAACATACTGGGCAGAGATAGAGGCCACCGATGTTGCATCCCAGGATTCGGACATAAGCCGATTACCACCGAGCAAAGATTTTGAGGAAGTCTGCGGGCGCTGCTTAATAGAGTCGCAGTGCTCGAAAAATGTTATGTTCAAATGACATGTATGATTTGTGAAACCATGTTTCAAATATAATATAAGGGCTTTTTATACTTGTGCGTTCAAGTGTTGAAATACCTCTTGTGCGGCCGTTAACGTATATGTGTATATAACCTGAAAGATGGCAGTCTTCGGCTTCAGCCCCCACGCACATAGTGCGGGGGTGTTTGCAAAAAAAAAGCGCATTTTCACACTTAATCCAACGTCTTGGTCCTGTGAAGGAGGTGATAGCGTAGCAAACTAGGCAACCGGACTATAATGCTTTATCACTCACTTAGCCGTAGGAGTTCGATGGTGGGGCTACTATATAGCCCCTAGGGGCAATGCGCTCTCCGAATTTCGGGGCGCGTATGTGCCTGACCAGGAAACGGTCCTTTGTTAAAGCGGAGGAATTCTAAACATTCTAGTGGTCGATCGAGTGGTTGACCAGTCTCTCGCTATATCATGACAGTCAGTTTTTGGCTTTCTCTACTGAGGTGCTCACCTGGGCGAACCGGGGCACAATCGCAGTAGTTCTCCTGGTGCTACGTTAGCCGATAGAGCGGAACGTAAGGCAGCAAAACACAGGAGCCGGGCAAACCCAACATTTGACCAAAGACATGATTCGGAGCTAATGCATATAAGGCCTAACTCGAGACGCCGAACACTCCCTAAGGTATTCGGTCTTTATGAAAACGGGCAGAACAATGCCCTAAGCCCCTAGTGTCCGTGCACGCAAAAATTTCTCGACGCGCCGATGCCAAAACGCCAGCCTCCTCCTTGGTTATAGCAAAAACCCGGGGATGTGTATCAACAAGAGACGATAAAAAGGTTTACGCGGGTCTTAATCTGAAAAGAATCCTTGCAACGGGTCCCTCACTGCACGCTTATACCGTCTCCGTTGTGCCGTATCCTGGACGGGTGTAGCACGGTGTTCATCTGTAAAAGAGAAGAACTTAGTTGGGAAAAAGAGATCGTGCGAAAAATGTATTTTAAAATAAACAGAGTATGATTCAAAGAATGAATAAAACTGAGCTTTATTGTCTCTTTTTGTACATGCGTGGAGCCCCTTGTAAAGGGAGTACGCGGCTAGTAAGCCCCTTGTTTATTTATACCAGACTCGCCTAACCGTGTCCGGGGTCTGAACGACCTGTTTAGGGGCTTTGATCAGCAAAGCCGGATTAGTGTGTGGCTGTCAAGGCAGTCTCACGTTCTTCCGTATTCAGGGAACACTCGAAGTTTCCCTTTAATGAGATGATGCTGCGTGGACCGGGCATTTTAAGTGTAAGAGACGCGTAATGCGGTATTGCGTTAAAGCGGGCGAAGGCTTCACGTCCCAATAGTGCTTGATGGCTACTTTTAAATGGGGCGATGTGGAATACTAACTTTTTGCGACGGAAGTTGTCGGATGAACCAAACACAACTTCTAGTAGTAGGGAGCCCGTACAATTGGCATATGGACCTGGCATTACTCCTTTAAAGGAAGTGTTGCTATGGCGAATTTTGGTTAGGTCTATCCCCATACTACGGATTGTGTCCCGGTGTAGCAGGTTTAGATCACTGCCGCCGTCCATTAGGACTTGTGTAAATTGTAGTCCGTCGATTATAGGATCCAATATCAAAGCAGTCCATCCTGCATTTCGGATACTTCCAGAGTAATCCTGATGGTCGAAAGTTATTGGTTTTGACATCTAGTGTCAGGACTCTGCTGGGGTGGACTGTGCGGCGCGTACTTTAATGGGCGCCGCTCTATTTTTCCCTGTTGTCACTTGAAGTGAGTTTACTGTTTTGACCTCTTGTGGGAAATTCTTTTGTTTTCCGGTGCTCTGCTTGTGGGGTTCGTCATTGTCCTCACTTGGTGTGTTGAGCCCCTTGTGTTCGGCGTTAAGTCGGCCGGACTGTTTGAAGACCCAACAATCTCTGTGGGTATGGTTTGCAGGCTTCCCAGGGGTACTGTGGATTTGGCATATCTTGTCCAAGATTTTGTTTAGGTTTGACAGCTCGTCACTGTTATCCTTAAGAGGCAGTTTTTTGTTGTTCTGCCGGGAGCTTTTGAATCCGGCGTTGACTGCTGTGCTCTTCGGACTGTTTCCCTTGGTCCGGCGCTGGTCCTTACTGCGTCGTGGTTTACCATTTCCATCTCTGACCTTGGATGTAGTTGGGTCGCTGGTGCTGCATCTTGCCAGCCAGCTATCCTCTCCCGCGCAAAAGCGGGTCATGAGGCTTGTTAGTGCGGCCATTGTTCTTGGCTTTTCCTTGCCGAGGTGTCTGGCGAGCCATTCGTCTCGGATGTTATGTTTGAAGGCTGCTAAGGCTTCGGCGTCCGGACAGTCGACTATTTGGTTCTTTTTGGTGAGGAACCTGTTCGAGATTTATGGTGACTCTCCGGCTGTTGAGTTATGTGACTTAAATTATGCGCATCCGGAGGGCGGACATAAGTCCGTGAAAATTTGCCCAAACGCATCCTCGAGCTCTTCCCAACTTCCAATGGTATTTTACGGGAGGCTTTGAGCCAATGCGGGCTGGCCCTTTGAGCTTGAGGGTAAGTATTTTATGGCGTGGAGGTCATCTCCTCTAGCCATATGTATGTGCAGGATGTAATCCTCAACCCAGACTCCGGGGTTTGTTGTTCCATCGTATGCCTCTATGTTTACGGGCTTGAATCCTGCTGGAAATTCATGATCCAGCACCTCATCGGTGAAACATAGGGGGTGTCCGGCGCCGCTTGCCGCTCTATGTTTGCCATGTGGTCGTCTATCCGACTGGGCGGCCTCTTTGTTCTTTGATCATGGGGGCTCTATGGCCTCCTCGTCGAATTCGGGCAGTAGTTTGCGCTTCGGGTAGCTCTAAGTTTGGCGACTATTGCCGTATTTGTCTGCGGTGTCGAGTACTTTGCTCCATCTCATTCTGAGTGCGTCTTCCGCTGTTCTGAGCTTCTGCTTCTGCTTCTTCAGACTACGTGCAGTGGCGACAAGCCTTTTGTGAAACCATGTTTCAAATATAATATAAGGGCTTTTTATACTTGTGCGTTCAAGTGTTGAAATACCTCTTGTGCGGCCGTTAACGTATATGTGTATATAACCTGAAAGATGGCAGTCTTCGGCTTCAGCCCCCACGCACAAAGTGCGGGGGTGTTTGCAAAAAAGCGCATTTTCACACTTAATCCAACGTCTTGGTCCTGTGAAGGAGGTGATAGCGTAGCAAACTAGGCAACCGGACTATAATGCTTTATCACTTTCACTTAGCCATAGGAGTTCGATGGTGGGGCTACTATATAGCCCCTAGGGGCACTGCGCTCTCCGAATTTCGGGGCGCGTATGTGCCTGACCAGGAAACGGTCCTTTGTTAAAGCGGAGGAATTCTAAACATTCTAGTGGTCGATCGAGTGGTTGACGGTCTCTCGCTATATCATGACGATCGGTTTTGGCTTTCTCTACTGAGGTGCTCACCTGGGCGAACCGGGGCACAATCGCAGTAGTTCTCCTGGTGCTACGTTAGCCGATAGAGCGGAACGTAAGTCAGCAAAACACAGGAGTCGGGCAAACCCAACATTTGACCAAAGACATGATTCGGAGCTAATGCATATAAGGCCTAACTCGAGACGCCGAACACTCCCTAAGGTATTCGGTCTTTATGAAAACGGGCAGAACAATGCCCTAAGCCCCTAGTGTCCAGGTACGCGCAAAAATTTCTGACGCGGCCGATGCCAAAACGCCAGCCTCCTCCTTGGTTATAGCAAAAAACCCGGGGATGTGTATCAACAAGAGACAGTAAAAAAGGTTTACGCGGGGTCTTAATCTGAAAAGAATCCTTGCAACGGGTCCCTACTGCACGTTTGCGCCTGTGTCTCCGTTGTGCCGTATCCTGGACGGGTGTAGCACGGTGTTCATCTGTAAAAGAGAAGAACTTAGTTGGGAAAAAGAGATCGTGCGAAAAATGTATTTTAAAATAAACAGAGTATGATTCAAAGAATGAATAAAACTGAGCTTTATTGTCTCTTTTTGTACATGCGTGGAGCCCCTTGTAAAGGGGTGCGCGCTAGTAAGCCCTTGTTTATTTATACGAGACTTCGCATAACCGTGTCCGGGGTCTGAACGACCTGTTTAGGGGCTTTGATCAGCAAAGCCGGATTAGTGTGTGGCTGTCAAGGCAGTCTCACGTTGTTCCGTATTCAGGGAACACTCGAAGTTTCCCTTTAATGAGATGATGCTGCGTGGACCGGGCATTTTAAGTGTAAGAGACGCGTAATGCGGTATTGCGTTAAAGCGGGCGAAAGCTTCACGTCCCAATAGTGCTTGATGGCTACTTTTAAATGGGGCGATGTGGAAGACTAACTTTTCGCGACGGAAGTTGTCGGATGAACCAAACACAACTTCTAGTAGTAGGGAGCCCGTACAATTGGCATATGGACCTGGCATTACTCCTTTAAAGGAAGTGTTGCTATGGCGAATTTTGGTTAGGTCTATCCCCATACTACGGATTGTGTCCCGGTGTAGCAGGTTTAGATCACTGCCGCCGTCCATTAGGACTTGTGTAAATTGTAGTCCGTCGATTATAGGATCCAATATCAAAGCAGTCCATCCTGCATTTCGGATACTTCCAGAGTAATCCTGATGGTCGAAAGTTATTGGTTTTGACATCGATGTCGGTCTCTGCTTTGGGAATGGACTGTCTTGGCGCGTGCTTTAATGGGCGCCGCTCTATTTTTCCCTGTTGTCACTTGAAGTGAGTTTACTGTTTTGACCTCTTGTGGGAAATACTTTTGTTTTCCGGTGCTCTGCTTGTGGGGTTCGTCATCGTCCTCACTTGGTGTGTTGAGCCCTTGTGTTCGGCGTTAAGTCGGCGGACTGTTTGAAGACCCAACAATCTCTGTGGGTATGGTTTGCGAGCTTCGAAGTCTGTGGATTTGGCATATCTTGTCCAAGATTTTGTTTAGGTTTGACAGCTCCTCACTGTTATCCTTAAGAGGCAGTTTTTTATTGTTCTGTCGGGAGCTTTTGAATCCGGCGTTGACTGCCATGCTCTTCGGACTGTTTCCCTTGGTCCGGCGCTGGTCCTTACTGCGTCGTGGTTTACCATTTCCATCTCTGACCTCGGATGTAGTTGGGTCGCTGGTGCTGCATCTTGCCAGCCAGCTATCCTCTCCCGCGCAAAAGCGGGTCATGAGGCTTGTTAGTGCGGCCATTGTTCTTGGCTTTTCCTTGCCGAGGTGTCTGGCGAGCCATTCGTCTCGGACGTTATGTTTGAAGGCTGCTAAGGCTTCGGCGTCCGGACAGTCGACTATTTGGTTCTTTTTGGTGAGGAACCTGTTCCAGAATTTGCGGGCTGACTCTCCGGGCTGTTGAGTTATGTGACTTAAATTGTCTGCATCCGGAGGGCGGACATAAGTCCCGTGAAAATTTGCCCGAAACGCATCCTCGAGCTCTTCCCAACTTCCAATGGTATTTTCTGGGAGGCTTTTGAGCCAATGCCGGGCTGGCCCTTTGAGCTTGAGGGGTAAGTATTTTATGGCGTGGAGGTCATCTCCTCTAGCCATATGTATGTGCAGGATGTAATCCTCAACCTAGACTCCGGGGTTTGTTGTTCCATCGTATGCCTCTATGTTTACGGGCTTGAATCCTGCTGGAAATTCATGATCCAGCACCTCATCGGTGAAACATAGGGGGTGTCCGGCGCCGCTTGCCGCTCTATGTTTGCCATGTGGTCGTCTATCCGACCGGGCGGCCTCTTTGTTCTTTGATCGTGGGGGCTCTATGGCCTCCTCGTCGAATTCGGGTAGTAGTTTGCGCTTCGGGTAGCTCTAAGTTTGGCGACTATTGCCGTATTTGTCTGCGGTGTCGAGTACTTTGGTCCATCTCATTCTGAGTGCGTCTTCCGCTGTTCTGAGCTTCTGCTTCTGCTTCTTCAGACTACGTGCAGTGGCGACAAGCCTTTTGTGGAGGTTTTTCTGCTCCAACAATGTGTTCAGCATGAGATCGTCCGGACTGTTATCTTCGCCGTGGACGGATTGTTTATCCAAGTTATCATGTTCGGATGGTTGCTCGAGGGCATGTTCGTCGTCCACCGGTTCGCCCTGCTCTACGGCTGGGTCTGCATGGGTGCTGTCTTTGTCGAGGTGGGACTTTGGGCGGCGCTTACGTCGCTGTTTTGACTGCTTTTCGAGGGAATTATCTTTCGCAGCGTCCCGTTGTTCCTCGTTATCGCTTCATTTAGGTGTGTCCACCATGTATATATCGTGGGTTGAGGTGGTCCTCCAGTGCCCTATAGGCGCTGGTTCTTGGTCGTCTCCTGCATCATCGTCCATACCGTCGATGTCCTCGGAATCGAAGTCGAGCATGTCGGTTAAATCATCGACAGTGGCTACAAAGTGGGTGGTGGGTGGGCATTGAATTTCTTCATCATCCGCATCCCAACCTACCTGACCATAGTCCGACCAGGGCTCTCCTGATAAAGAGAGACACTTTAGCGAATTCAGGATGTCGCCAAAAGGCGAGTGCTGAAAGATGTTCACAGCGGTGAACTCCATGATCAGCGCCCGATCGGATTCGATTGGCAGGGGCGCGGAAGGCTCGGGGTCCGGAGAGGAGTCCGGCACCTTGGAGTCACGAGCTTCGCAAGGGACAGGGTCAGTATTCGGCTCTATCACCGTAGCGGTAGCAGCCTCCGAGACGGTGTCTAGCCACCCGTCCTCGATCGGCGCGGTCGGCTCCGAACTGAGGGTCGAAGCGGACACTTGTGCGCCCTCCAGGGCACTATCCGGCAGTAGGGCTAGATCATGCCCATTGTGACAGTGCGGCGCGCTTGGCTATGGCTCAAATCCGTCGAAGATCAAGTCTCCGCGGATGTCGGCCGTGTAGTTCAAACTTCCAAATCTGACCTGATGGCCAGGGGTGTAGCTTTCGATCTGCTCCAGATGGCCAAGTGAATTGGCCCGCAGTGCGAAGCCGCCGAATACGAAGATCTGTCCAGGGAGAAAAGTCTCGCCCCGGACCGCATCATTGTTGATGATCGAAGGGGCCATCGGGCCTATGGGTGACGACACATAGGAACTCTCAATGAAAGCAGCAATGTCGGTGTCAAAACCGGCGGATCTCGGGTAGGGGTTCCCGAACTGTGCGTCTAGGCGGATGGTAACAGGAGACAAGGGACACGATGTTTTTACCCAGGTTTGGGCCCTCTCGGTGGAGGTAAAACCCTACTCCTGCTTGATTAATATTGATGGTATAGGTAGTACAAGTGTAGATCTACCACGAGATCAAGGAGGCTAAACCCTAGAAGCTAGCCTATGGTATGATTGTTGTTCGTCCTATGAAAACCCTCATGTTTATATAGACACCGGAGAGTGCTAGGGTTACACAGAGTCGGTTACAATGGTAGGAGATCTACATATCCGTATCGCCAAGCTTGCCTTTCACGCCAAGGAAAGTCCCATCCGGACACGGGACGAAGTCTTGAATCTTGTATCTTCATAGTCTTGGAGTCTGGCCAATGATGATAGTTCGGCTATCCGGACACCCCCTAGTCCAGGACTCCCTCAAACAGTGAAAGGCCGGAATCTGGAACGCAGAAACAGAGAGAGACAGAGAGACAGATCCAATATCGGAGGGGTTCTCGCCCCTCCCATGCCATGGAAGCCAAGGTCCAGAGGGGAAACCCTTCTCCCATCTAGGGAGAAGGTCAAGGAAGAAGAAGAAGAATGGGGGCTCTCTCCCCCTCGCTTTCAGTGGCGCCAGAACACCGTCAGGGCCATCATCGTCACCGCAATCTACACCAAAACCTCCGTCATCTTCACCAACGTCTTCATCACCTTCCCCCATCTATCTACAGTGGTCCACTCTCCCGCAACCCGCTGTACCCTCTACTTGAACATGGTGCTTTATGCTTCATATTATTATCCAATGATGTGTTGCCATCCTATGATGTCTGAGTAGATTTTCGTTGTCCTATCGGTAATTGGTGAATTGCTATGATTGGTTTAATTTTCTTGTGGTTATGTTGCTGTCCTTTGGTGCCCATCATATGAGCGCGCGCGTGGATCACACCATAGGGTTACTTGTATGTTGATAGGACTATGTATTGGAGGGCAAGAGTGACAGAAGCTTCAACCTAGCATAGAAATTGATGCATACGGGATTGAAGGGGACCAATATATCTTAATGCTATGGTTGGATTTTACCTTAATGAACATTAGTAGTTGCGGATGCTTTCTAATAGTTCCAATCATAAGTGCATAGAATTCCAAGTCAGGGATGACATGCTAGCAGTGGACTCTCCCACATAAAACTTGCTAACGGTCTAGTAAAGTAGTCAATTGCTTAGGGACAATTTCGCAACTCCTACCACCACTTTTCCACACTCGCTATACTAACTTTATTGCTTCTTTACCTAAACATCCCCTAGCTTTTATTTACATGCTCTTTATTATCTTGCAAACCTATCCAGCAACACCTACAAAGTACTTCTAGTTTCATACTTGTTCTAGGTAAAGCGAACGTTAATCGTGCATAGAGTTGTATCGGTGGTCGATAGAACTTGAGGGAATATTTGTTCTACCATTAGCTCCTCGTTGGATTCGACACTCTTACTTATCTAAAGAGGCTACAATTGATCCCCTATACTTGTGGGTTATCAAGACCTTCTTCTGGCACCGTTGGCACGGAGTTATAGCGTGGGGTGAAAATTCTCGTGTGTGATTTTTTGTTTTATCACTAAGTAGATTTTATTTGCTGTTATAAGTTGTTTTCTATATTTAGTTATGGGTAGAAAACGCAAAATACCAAAAAAAAATAGTTGTACCTACTACACCAATGGTTGAAGAACCACTCAAAATCTATCACACTCCTGAAGCTCTTTACTTGGATCATCTTTGATCCCTATGCGCTTGTGCTGAAACCCCAACTAGCTTAGTTGAGGGCAAATCTTTAGATGAGCATGCTTGTTATGTGCGACATTGCTTATCTCAAAAAGGGGAACTTTTACAGGATCAAATTCATCGTTTGCAATGCTATGCTTGGAATTTATGTGAAATATATGATTTTACATGTTGTTCTGAAAACCATAAGAAACACCTTCCCTATCAATGTGAGTTTAGTGATAATGGAATCGTATCTTTGTATGCTAATGGTATATATGATTACTATGATGTGGAACAAATAGAAGAATTTGTTGCTTTTATGGGTGCTTATGAAATTGAATCTTTGTATAAAGAGTGTGAGAATCTTTATGATGTTGTTTACAGATCTGAAAATTTTGCTATACTTAAATATTGTTATGAGAATTATGAATACAATGCCGATATTGATGCATTTATTGAGGAAGTCTCTGCTGTCCAAGAAGAAACTAATATTTTCTAGGAATCACTGGAAGAAGAAATTATTGAAATTGTGAGCTCATTAGATGAAAAAGATGAGGAGGAGAGCGAAGAACAAAAGGAGGAAGAGCGGATTGATCACTCGTGCCCACCTTCTAGTAAGAGTAACTCTTTATCCCGTACATTGTTTAATTTCCCTTCGTGCTTATCAAAGGATGATTGCTATGATAATCGCTATGATCCCTTTGAATCATTTGAAATATCCCTTTTTGATGAACTTGATGCTGGCTATGCATATGGCCAAGATGCCAATATGAATTATGCTTATGGAGATGAACTTGCTATAGTTCCTTATGTTAAACATGAAATTGTTGCTATTTCACCCACGCATGATGTCGGTGTACTAAGGTAGGGGTACCTCAGTACCCCAACTTGTGCACGGCGATTCTGACTTCAGCGGCAGGGTTTACCACGTGCTCGCCAAGACCTTCTGCTCCATATCAAACCATTCAAAGACAAAGTATACAAGACGGAAGATCGAGACCCGGCAAGCGGAGCTTGCCGAAGGCCGCCTGTGCTCAAGGTTACATCACTCACGCAAGGCCCCGGCGAGAGGAGCTCGCCAGAAGACTAGAAGATTACATCATAGAAGACACCTCGGCGCTTATCGCGTCGGCGAGGGCCCGGGAGCGACAAGTTCTGAGCCCGGCAAGCTCCGGGTCCGCAAGATCAAGACCCGGCAAGGTGCTTGCCGGGAGAGATGCGCCAGGTGCCCGCGCTCCAGCTCATCGGCCTGGCGTGCGCCTGGGCCTTTCGAGGGGCTGCGTGGCGGATGGCTGTGCAGCCTGGGGACACGGTGGCACTTCACGGTGGTGGATCCATCACCGTGGCGACGGAGACGCAAGGGCGGAGCTTTTGGGGTCGACGGCGACGGCATTAAATGCCCTTGTCCCCACTGTCAAAGTAGGTAGAGACCCTTGTTCATGCCTTTGTAGCTTCACTGTTCCCCTACTGCTCCAACTACCACCTCTTTTACATTTTACCCCTTTCTCCTCTGCTGCCACCTGTTGGCGCCCCTTCCGACTATAAAAGGGAGGCCCATGCGCGTGGGGGTTGGAATCCTTAGCCACTCTCGCTCGGTGTAGCTGCTCTTGTAGCTCTTCAAGCTCCCGAGCTCAATACAACACAAAGCAGCGAGGAGTTTTATCTCTCGGAGAGCTCAGGCTGGGTAAAATCCGCCTGCGTGCTCGCCTCGATCTGCTCTCAGTGCTCCCTCCGCCTCGTGCCGCTCAGACAAGGGGCCCGGCCCCATAGGTGTCCGTGGCGGGCAGATCTCCGCACATGATAGTCCTATTGTCTTTTTGAATTCTCCCGACTACACTATATCGGAGAAGTTTGCCCTTATTAGGGATTATATTGATGGGTTGTGTTTTACCACTACACATGATGATTTTGATAGACATAATATGCATGTGCTTGCTGCTCTTACTTGCAATTATTATGAGAGAGGAACTACATCTCCAGCTCTCCATGTTTCCAATACGATAAAATTGCAAGAAACTGTTTATACTATGCATTGGCCTTTACTATGTGTGCATGAATTGTTCTTTTATGACATGCCGATGCATAGAAAGAGAGTTAGACTTTGTCATTACATGATATATGTTACTTTGTGCTCACTACTAAATTACAAATCATTGTTAATTAAAATTGTCTTTGATATAGCTTGGGATCGGGTGGATCCATTACTTGAGCACTATATGCCTAGCTTAATGGCTTTAAAGAAAGCGCTGCCAGGAGACAACCCAAAGTTTTTGATAGTCATTTATTTCTGTTGTGTGCTTTTATAAATTTTAAAAACAAAAAATAAAGAGGGAACCCAAAACTTTTCAAAAGGAAAGTGAAATTGAGAGAGACAAGCATTGTTGAAGTGGGGGCTCCTTGAACTTTGTTCATGCTCATAGAAACTTTGTGAATCTTAATTACGAAAACTTTTCAACAAAAATAATTATCCTTGTACAATTCCATTGTATTATAAAAATAATGTGCCAAGATTTGCATTCGAATGTTTACATTGCTTGTTGGTTTGTGCGGTGCAAGATGTAAACTTTGGCTATAGTCGTGATTTTACATTTTTTTACTATGACGTTAAATGGTTCCAAAACTTTTGCACTGTCTTTCTATACAAATTGTTTATTTTTCCTATTTTTCAGAATTGTTGGAGTACAGTACGGATGACCGCGCCTCGGTCTCCGTGGACATTCGCGTCCATCTCGGCCACGACAACCCAGCCAGCGCCATACCACGGGAGGTGGTATCCGCATCTTTGAGGCAAGACACACCGGAGGCTCGCGGGATGCTCTGCACCAACGTCCGGACACAAGCAAAGCGAAGCGCCGGGCAGGACCCTGCTCCTTCTAACACTTGTTAGGAGTCCGAGCATACCCGCTCCTCACCGCTCGCTCCCGCTCCCCTCCACTCCGGCAGAAGCGCTCACAAGGGCGCAACTGCTCCTCGACTTCCCTCCTGCGGCGGACAAGGCCGAAGACTGGAGGGCTACCATCAAGAGCCTAGTCGCCTTCGCCAACAACGACCCTTCACAGCAGCCGGCGACCTCGCGGCCGCGACAAGCTGAGAAGAAAGGCGGTGGCGACGAAAGAGCGCGAGGTGCAACCACCATGCACTCCCGCGCGAAGCGAAAGACGCCGCCCGCCGAACAACACCGACAGCGGCTCCACGGCATCGTCGGATCCGCGGACTCGTCGGGATCAACGTCATGTCCTCGGCGACCGGCGACGAAGAAGACGCGGACCACATCGAGCGCCGCCGAAAGCTTCGGCGACAATCGAACCAGAGAGCCGGAACGCTGTCGGCGCGTGCGCGCCCGGTGAACCAGCGACTTGCCGTCTGCGCGAGCTGCCCTGCGTTCACCGCGAGCTGCGGCGCCCGATGGCCCAGCATGAAGAATTTTAAGCTGGCGTGCGGAGAAGTACGACGGCAAAATGCACCCTCGAATTCCTCAATGTCTACACCATCACGGTGCGAGCTGCCGCGGCGCGCGAGAAGATTCTCGGCGAACTACTTCCGCTCGTGCTTAAGCGAGCGTTCGTTCTTGGCTTATGCACTTGCCGAAAAACTCCATTTCTTCTTGGGCAGACCTTTGCCATCGGTTTGTCGGCGCCTTCACTGGCGGCCACAAACCCCACCGCCAGAGAGCGATCTCCACATTTTGGCCCGAAGGAAGGAGAATCCCTGCGCAAGTATATCCAACGCTTGACCGTGTGCAAGACAACATCCTCGATGTCCACCACGCCATGTTATCGGTCGTTCCACGAGCGTGCGTAACCGCCGCATGCGTGAAGAGATGGCGATGACCAAGATTCGGGATGTCAGCGAGCTCTATGCTCTGGCTGATAAGTGCGCACGCGCGGAAGAGGGGAGGAGACTCCCCGGTGAGGATGCTGGCGCAGGAGGAAGCGACAGCGATGACACCGCCCCGGCAAAGAAGAGACGGCGGCGGAACAACCAAAAGAAGAACAAGAAAGAGGTGCTTGCCGTCGAGAAGTCCGGCAGGGAGGCTCCCGCCAAGCAAACACAGGCTGGCGGCTCCGACAAGGAGCCTGCCCCTGTAGCGGCAGCCGACAAGCAGGGCGGCTCCGACAAGCAATACTGCAAAATACACCGCACCAAGGGCCATGATCTCTACAACTGCAAGCGCGTCGATGATCTCGTCGAGCAGCAAAGAGCTGAGTCTGAGGCGTGACAAAGAAGGCCCAAGGTGGCGGAGGAGAACCGAGCAAGCGGCCGTTCAATGGCGGGGAGGCGCCGACAAGGCCAAGTGGCGGCAAGCTGATCGACCTCCCGGGGCGCGACAAGGATGAAGAAGGCGGCAGCGAAGACATGGAAGATGAGGATAACAGCGGCAGGAGTTCCAAAAGGCCACGGAGGTCCTGTGCATCGGCGGTGGCGCCTCTCGCACACCTCCACCGCCAGCTAAAGCGGTGGAGTGCGTGAGGTGAATGCAGCGGAACCGCCCGTGGAGTCGCGCGCAGCTCCTCAAATGGTCAACCGCCCATCATTTTTGATCTTGAGGATCACCCTGACCGCACCACCGCGGTCGGGTGCTTGCCGATGCTGGTCTCACCCACCATCCGCAACCTCAAGGTCACCAAAATGTTGGTTGACGGCGGGGCCAGGCTGAACTTGATCTCCTCCGCTGTGATCAAGAAACTCCAAATTCCAGATGGCGAGCTCAAAGAGACCGGTTCTTTCCAAGGAATCAACCCGGGACGGAGCAAGCCCAAGGGAAAGATCACTCTGCCGGTGACCTTTGGCGAGGAGCTCAATTTTAGGACTGAGCGCATCACTTTCGACGTTGCCGATATTCTGTTGCCATACAATGGAATACTCGGCCGTCCTGCCCTCGCCAAGTTCATGGCAGCTTCCCATTATGCTTAGCGTACTCAAGATGCGGGGCGATAAGCGTCATCACTGTCCCACGGCGACAAGAAAGATCGCTTATCTGCGCCGACAAGATCTACCGGGATCGCGGCAGCTGCGGCGAAAAGAATACACTTGCCGCTGAAGCTCCGGGGAAGAAGACGAAGACCAAGCCCGGCAAGTGCTCGGGGCCCACTCGACAACCGCACCTCTTGGTGCTTTGCGCTGCCGTCGAGGGCGTCCCGTCGAGCTCCACCGCAAGAGTAAAAAGGAATGGCGCTCGCCGCAACCAAGAAGGTGTCCGCCAAGGAGGGCGGCCTCGGTGGTACCTTCACCATCGGTGCCACACTTGACGACAAATAGGAAGCGCGCTCGTTGCCTTCCTGCGGGCGAATGTCGATGTGTTTGCATGGCAACCATCGACATCCCGGTGTTCCTGGAAGGTGATCGAGCACAAGCTTGCTGTTTGCCCTCATCTTGTGACCCATCAAGCAAAAAGTGAGGAAGCAAGCCGTGGGCGCCAAGAATTCATCAATGAAGAAATCAAGAAGCTAGAGGCAGCAGGCCTAGTTAGAGTGTGATCCATCCGATGTGGTTAGCAAACCCGATTAAATGCGTCGCGCAAGGCCAGCGGAAATGGAGGCTGTGTATAGACTTCACCGATGTGAATAAAGCATGTCCCAAGGATCCATTCCCTTGCGCGCATTGACCAGATTGTTGACTCCTTCACGGATGTGAGCTACTCGCTTTTTGATGCATACTCAGGCTATCACCAAATTTTTATGGCCAAAGAGGATGAAGAGAAGACTGCATTTATCACTCCATGTGGCACTTATTGCTTCATCGCATGCCATTTGGATTTGAAGAATCTTGGGATCAACATTTGCAAGGGTAGTGTATCTTGCTTTTGAGCCACAGATCCTGAAATGTAGAGGCTTACATGGATGATATCGTGGTGAAGAGCAAAAAAAGAGGATCGCTGATTCAAGATTTGGAAGAGACATTTCAGAACCTGCAAGAATCTGACTTAAGTTGAACCCCGAGAAGTGCGTCTTTGGAGTTCCCTCGGCAAACTTCTCGGGTTCTTTCTGTCCTGAGAGGGGATTGAAGCCAACCCCACAAGATTAAAGCCATTGAGCGGATCGAAGCCCGAAGCGAGTCAAGGATG
Source organism: Aegilops speltoides (assembly GCA_021437245.1). Classification (NCBI taxonomy): domain Eukaryota; kingdom Viridiplantae; phylum Streptophyta; class Magnoliopsida; order Poales; family Poaceae; genus Aegilops; species Aegilops speltoides. The sequence continues at coordinate 441,698,998 of CM038144.1, forward strand.
TCGAAGGCTTGCGGGTTGTGTGGCTGCCCTCGGTAGGTTCATTTCAAAGTCCGCTGAACAGCCCTACCTTTCTTCAAAATCTTGAAGAAGGCAGGTCCCATGAAGTGGACTCCGGAGCGGAGGCGCTGCTGCAGATTTGAAGCAGTACTGTCCTCCACCCCAATACTTGTCGCACCTAGACCACGGGAGAAGTTGTTGCTGTACCTAGCGGCAACCAACCAGGTGGTTAGTGCTGCGTTAATGTAGCGGAGAGGAGTCCGACGAGGAGGCTACACCACCGCAAGCGAGTCCGGCGACAAGCGAGGGGCTGCTCCGACAAGCTCTGCCCCGACAAGGACAACTCTGCTTGAAAGCAGGATGAGGTGCGGAAAGAGATGGTGCAGCGCCCGTGTATTTTGTAAGTTCCCTTCTCCGGGGCTAGATCAAGATACTCGGTGTGCAAAAGTTGCTTCGGCCTCCTCATGGCCTCGAGAAAGCTGCGCCATTACTTCGAGCACACGAGATAACAAAGTGGTCACTCGCTTTCAACTGAAGAGGATATTGCACAACCCGAAGCGGCAGGCAGGATCGTTGAGTGGGCCTTTGGGCTGTCGAGCTTTGGACTTAAGTTTGAAAGTACTTCAACCATCTGAGCCGAGCTTTGGCAGAATTTATAGCGAATGGACCCCAACGCCCGATGAGGAAGTCCAAGAAACAAGTACACCCGTACAAGAAGTGACAAGTGAATGGGTAATGTACTTTGATGGTGCCTTTTAAGCTGCAAAGGCGCCGGTGCGGCGTGGTACTCATCGCGCCCACGGAGAGCACCTCAAGTATGTTATCGGATGTACTTCCCAAGGAGCAAGCGACAAACAACACTGCTGAATATGAAGGTTTGCTCGCCGGCCTAACGATTGCGGCGAACTTGGGATCGGGAAGTTGATTGTGCGGGAGATTCTCGGTTGGTGGTCGGCAAGTTAACAAGAGCTATCGAGCCCTTTGATGGAAGCTTATGTCGATGAAGTGAGGAAGCTTGAGGCGCTTTGAAGGTTTACAGATGGAGCACGTCCCGAGAGCTCAGAATGAAATCGCAGATGGCCTTTCAAAGTGTGCTTCGATGAAGTTACCTATGGAACCGGGGACCTTCTTGCTCAAGCTGACTCAACCATCCGTCACACCATCAATTGGGCAGTCCAAGAAGAGAAAGTTGGTCTCCGGGGACTACTTGCCGGCGGGTTTCCCTGAGGCCGCCGCCAAGGTCCCTAAGATCAACGACCAGAACGCTGGGGAGCAGTTTGCTCCTGCAGATCCTCGGATCTGTACAGTTGAAGCAAGTGTCCCCGACAAGACTTGCCCCGGCGAGCTTGCCGGGGGACCTTCAGCTCCGACAGAGCCAGAGGTTCTTGCCGTAGAAGCTGAGGTTCCCGCAGCGGCCCTCATGCCTTTAGTCCTTGCCGTCGAGCCCCAAGCTCCGGCATGGGCGCAGCAGACGTCCGTTTTTGCAAACCGGAGAACTTCCGACGACCGGAAGAAATAGAAAGACAACCAGACGGTCAAGTATGTACCGGTTAAGTGGATAACGAGCTATGTAAAAAGGCTCAATGGTGTCGGTGAAGTGCATCTCCGGGAAGATGGGCGAAGCTGTTGGCGAAATACACGGAGGCATATGTGGCCACCACATTGGCGCAAGAAGCGCTTGCCGGAAAGCTTTCGGCAAGGGTTCTTTGGCAAGAAGCCCTCAAGATGCAACGCACTAGTAACCAAGTGTGAAGCGTGCGATTCCATGCAAAGCAGATTCATCGGCCAGCTCAAGCTCTCCAAACAATCCCTTTGTCACCGCCCTTCTCGATGCAGGGGCTCGATATCCTCGGCCCCTTCCCCGTCTTGTCGGGGGCTTTGAGTACTTATGCGTAGCAATCGACAAGTTCACAAAGTGGCGAAGTGGAGCCGGTGAGAAAGGTGACAGACAATCAGCGGTCAAGTTCTTGGATCGATTGTGTGCCGTTTGGGATCCCTAACAGGATTATCACCGACAGCGGTACACAATTCACTAATCGCGCCTTCATGCGATGACGTCCAAGACCTTGGCGCCAAGGTGCTTAACTTCATTGCTCACCCGAGGAGCAACGGTCAAGCGGAGAGGGCAAATGCTGAAGTGCTGCGCGGACTCAAGACAAGAACTTTTGACAGGCTGCGCAAGTGCGGAAGAAATTGGATAGAGGAGCTGCCGGCGGCTCTTTGGTCAATCGAGCGACACCGTCGAGCCACCGGACGGACACCTTTTGCTCTAGTCTATGGAGCAGAGGCAGTTCTCCCCACGGAACTCGTATCACGGATCTCCTCGAGTGCTCGCTTATGATGAGCTCGAGCAAGAGCAAGCTGCGGCAAGATGATGCATTGCTCCTTGAGGAGGGGCGTCTCGAGCTCTTTCTGCGAGGTGCTCGATACCAGCAGGCCTTGCGCCGCTACCATAGCCGCAAGGTCAAAGCCGGAGTCTCGAGGAAGGCGACCTTGTTCTTGGCGTGTTCATCCGCCAAGAATTCCAACAAGTTGGCGCTTGAAGCGGGAAGGCCCTTATCGGGTGAGACAAGTCACGAGGCCCGGCGCTGTCCGCCTCGAGACGAAGAAGGCTTACCAAAGTGAGCAACTCACGGAACATAGAGCATCTTCGCAAGTTTTACCCATAAAGCGCGTTGCCGTGATCCGCTCCGCAACCACCTTTTGTACAAAGCTTTGCCGCTGTTGCATGTAACCCTTTGTACAAAGCGGCGCAGACCGTCTGCAGCGATAAAGTTTACGTGTTTTGCGCCAGTTGCCTTTTCCATGCTTTTCTTTGCTATTTGCATGTGTTATTTGGCATCTCTTATACGACACACATATCCGGTAAGCAATAGCACGCCGAAAGGCCATATACTTGTTCCCCTCTTCTCTTTTCTTGCCTCTTAAGCAGAAGGAACGTTCCTCGCGCACAAGTTTGTCGGGGGGGAAGGAAATGGAGGATGAACCAAGTGCTGTTCAAGAAAGGGAAGCTTGCCGGAGAACGCACAGATCACGAAAGCTAAGTTGTTAGAATTTGAGCAGTTCAAAATTTTAAATTTTAAGTTGCCTTCCTTGAACAACCACACTTTGTATGGAAAACCTGTGCTCGGAGGAACCTACCCGTGGATAGCCGCACCCTTACCTTGTTTTCGAGCACGCTCAACGATTTAAGTGAGCTGCGACAAGTGTCGCGCCCTTGTTTCGCTTTCGAGTCCGCTCAGCAAGCTAAGCGCGTTGCGACTAGCCGCGACAAGGTTGCTTGCCGGTAAGACCTTGGCCAGCGAGCTGCTTGAGTTCAACACTCGGCGCTTCATGGCAAGGGCCCCTTGCGGCAAGTTCCCTAGAAGCGTGGGGTTGAAGCATACAAAGTTGAGGATCGAGAACAAGGAGATAACACTGCATCTATTGATCAAAATAAAGATAATATCTTGCAAGGAATAACTTGTCGCGATGGCTAATAAGTTCATAACACCCTATGCAGCAACAAAAAGAGATAAAGAGAAAGGAGGCCTAGTCTCGCGGGTCGCCCTCCACCACAGGGATCTTGTTCAGTTTAGCAATGATGTGGGCGACCTGCTCCTTGAGCCTCCATGTTAGCGTCGGCCGGCAAGCTGCGAAGAACGTTGGTGAGGTTTATGCGGGATTGCGGTATCGATCTTCGTCGGACACGCTCCATGGTTCCGTGCACAGCCAGCGAGTCTCCTCGGCGAGCTCGCGAGATCTTCTTCCGCAGATTTGCAAGGGCGGCGCGATCCCCTGAGAAGAGGTTGAGCTTGGCGCTGTGCGAGATTTGGATCCGGGAGTAGATGAGATGCTCCGGCTTGGCGCCAAAGCTCTCTGGTCGATGTCGGACGCACAAGACACCAAGTCCTCGGTCCATAACTTCGACAATCTGGTGGAATTGCTCGGCTGCTTTGTTGGCGCTGTCCATCAAAGCTCGTTCCTCGCGAGCTCCTCCTTCAACTTGGTCTCCGATCCCGGCGGCATCGAGCGAGTCCCTCGGCGCAGAGACTTGCAGCTCAAGATCCTCGATGGAGTCCTTGGCGGCCTTCAACTCGTCGCCCTTCTTGGAAAGACACGCTGAGAGTTCGAGTTGGTGTGGGTGTCCTTCTCGCGCTCCGTGTTGGCGCGGTGACTTTCCACGCTGCGCCTTGACAACTCCTCCAGCTCGCGACCTTGGCGGCAAGCTCCTCCTTGGCGGTCTCCGCGGCAGCATGGCGGTTTCGCCTCCTTGCCTTCCCGCCAAGGGCCTGCTCCCGGCGACAAGGTCTTCCTCGTGGGAGTCGAGGTTGACCTTCCGCTGGGCGAGCTCTCCCTCTCGCCGACAGCTCCTCCCGGCGAGCAGCTGCTGCTCTTGGCCTCGGCCTTCTCCAGCAACCACTCTTCATACTCCCCGGCGAGTCGCTTGCGCTCCTCCGCCACCTCGCGGAGAGCAGCATGGTTGGCGGCGCTGAGCTCCGCCGCACGCTTCTCCATCTCTTCGGCGGCTTTGGTGATGAGGGCTTCCCGGGAAGCGAGCTTCGCCTGCCTGGCCCGGTAAAGGGCCAGGAGCTGGTGAAGCAGCTTCTCCTCCTCAGGCCCGTCGCTCCCGCCGCCCTCGGCGATCTTCAAGCCCGCGGGGCGAGGACCTCCCCATCAAAGGCCTCGCCCTCCTTGGAGCTCGCGACGAAGAGCCCCACGGCACCTGGATGAAGACGCCGTTGGGGGCCTTCAAGTAGTAGCCGGACTGCTCCTCTCCGGCGGAGGGGTCGGCGACCGGCGCAGCACTTGATGCTCCCGCCGCCTCCGGGCTGGCGGTGCGGTCGCCGCCCCCCTCCCCGGCCGCTGCGTCCGCGGCCGGAGCGGTCTCTGACGCATTTGGCCCGGCGGCTCCCGCCGTGTCCTCGGCAACAGGGACGTCGCCGCTGCCGCCTTGCGCGTCCTCCTCCTCAACAATGACGACTTCCGTCTCCATCTGCTCGGGGGGAGGAGGATCTAGAAGAAGAAGAAAAAGCAAAAGAAGTTCAAGCAAATATCCAAAAAGAGACGACGCCAAGGAGACAAAGTTGCAGAACCTACCTTGGCGGACGTCGTCAGCGGCGGGCTCCCTCGCCGGGGGGCTCTGCCTTGGCGGAGTGGCCGCCCTCACCGGGCTGCTCGCTCTTGGCGGGGTACTCGCCCCTGGCGGAGTACCCGCCCTTGGCGGAGTGCTCTCCCTTGCCGGGGAATTCAGCCTTGGCGGGGACGGCGGGGCCTGTGGCTCCTCGGAGGCGACCTCCGGGCGCTCCTGCCGCTGTGGCTCCACCTCTGCACAAGTCAAGACAGAAAACGTCAAGGCATTAGTACAAGACCAAAATCTTCAAACACGCCCGTGAAAGTGTGGAACCCAGACTTCTGCTGGGGGGCTGCGAGGCTGCTCCTCGGCCTTGGCCTTCCGGTCCGGCGAGCTTAGCTCAAGGCGCGTCCTCGATCGCCCTTGACAGGCGAAGTCGTCCGCGACTTTGACCACGGGCACCTTGGCCCTCTTCGCGCGCTGGGCCAAGGTCCTGAAATCAAAGCAAGAAACAAGATTAGCTCCAACAATAACCAAGGCGAAATTTGAGAAGATGAAGATCTCGGATACTTACTCCTGTTCCTCCTCGTCGTCTTCGCTCAAGGCAGAGAAGTCATACTCCACCTGGGGCGCGTCGGCGCGAGGAGCAGGGGGCGAAGATTCCCTCGGGCGCTTGGTGGTCCTCGGCGCAGCTTGGCTTCCCCGGGAAGTTTGCGCTGGTTGTTGCCGAGGGGCCTGCGCCCCCGCTTCCGTCGCCGCCTTGCGGAGGCGCTTCAGTGGAGAACGCCTAGGGCTTTCCCGGGACGGGGAGGTCTCCGACGACGAGGAGAGGTCGTCGGCGTAGAGATCCGTGGACCCGCCGGCGTCCTCGGCGGCCTCGGCGTCCTCCTCCTCCTCCTCCTCGCCGGCTGGCTCGCCGGGCCTAGCACCCTGCGCTGCAACCCCTTTCCCTTTGGCGCCTCCGCTCCCTCCGGCGCATTCGCCTCCTGCGGCGCCTCCGCTCCCTCCGGCAGCGCCACCCCTTGCCTGGCCTCGGCGCGTGCGAGATCCCTGAGTGCCTCGGAGGGGACCCGGCGGCGCGTCGGGAGGAAGTTGCAGCGATCTGCAGATCTCCGTCTCCTCCGCTTGGCGGGATGCTTCCGCAGCCTCTGCCTCCTCGGGCGTGTGCCGAACTCTCCTGCCGCCCGCAGCTGCAGCGCCTCTTCAGCCGAAAGCTATGTACGCTATCTCCTGGTCCGTGGTGTCCCGTGTCAGCCCGGGTCTCGTCCTTGTTCTTCGCCACCTCCTCAAGGTTGTCGAAGAAGCCGAGGACGCCTATTGGCAAGGGGAATCCATGTGCGCTCCACGCCGTCGCGAGTCGCACGCGGCATCATGGCGAGAAGACGATCCCGAGCTGTCTTTGTTGCAGAGGGCACCACTCCCGGGAGGTCTGAACCACTCTGGATGGGCGGGTCATATTTAAAGAGTTCCGGACCATCCCCTCAGCTCAGCGTCGTGAAGTTGAAGTTCAGCCGGGCGCAGCCTCATTATATCCCTAGCGCCGCCGTACTCCCGGGCGGCCTTTTCCTGTCTTGGAGAGGGGCAATCGGCGGCGGAGAAGTCTGCGCCTACCTCGCGGACAGTTTTGCTGCTCGAAGACGAAGGATCCGGACAAGGGCGGCGTTGAGCTTGACGTCGTCCGGATCCAGATCGCTCGATCCGGCGCGCCTGACGATAGGAGTTGTCTTGCGGCGCGGTGAAGTGCTGCGGCTCGTCTTCAACGATCCAGCACCGATCTGACGCCACTCTTCCCACTTGCCGCGGAGCTCCCGGCAAGTAAGACTCCTTCTTGTGCGCATTTAAAACCCAAGAAATTCCTCCGGAGAGGGGGGCGCCGGCCTCTGCTCTAGGAGTGAAGAAGTGCCTAAACAGCGCTACGTTTGGGTGTATCCCTATGAAGTTTTCGCACATGTGTGCGAAAACCGCCATTGTAAGGATGGCGTTGGGGGTGAAGTCAAGAAGGTGGAAGCCGTATGTGTTCATGATGTCGCAGAAGAATTCAGAGTAAGGAGGGCAAAGACCGCAGTGGAAGAAGGCTGCGAAGAAATAGTACCCGCCGGGATAGTCGTCCTTGGTGGCAGCCGGATGAGCTCTGGTCCGAGGATGCGCCTGGGTCTTCTTGGCCCAGAACAGGTAATATTTGTTCCAGAGTTCCCGCACGCCGAGCCGCGGCGGGAAGACGACATTCCTTCTCAAGAGCAGGGCAAGCCGCCCCGCTGCTCAGATTCTCCTTCTTGGTCTTCTCCGCCTTCCCTTCCGGTCTTGAGGGCCATGGCGGGGCGGCGAGGGAAGGAGGACGAAGAGTCCGGCGGCGCCGCAGACGCAAGAGACGGCGGAAGAGATGCGGAGGCGGAGCGCAAAGGGGATCTCTGGAGGAGGAAGAAGATGCAACGAAGGCGAAGGAGGGGAGCCGCTCCTGCTTCCTCTGCTTTTATGGGGAAGTGGAGGGGCGTCTCGCTCTTCCCATTAAAGAACGTGGGCACGTCCCATCCCACGACGCCGCAATCGACGCGTCTTTGTTGCGGGGGGATCTGGCGGATCTTGCGAAGTGGATCTGCGGCGCGTGGGCGCGTGTGCCGCAGCTTTGCTTTGGGCCTGGCCCAACAGCGCTCGGCACCGTGTGTGGCCCGAGCCCGGGGCTCTGTCGGTGTACTAAGGTAGGGGTACCTCGGTACCCCAACGTGTGCAGGCGATTGCAGACTTCCAGCGGTAGGGTTTACCACGTGCTTTCGCCAAGACCTTCTGCTCCATATCAAACCATTCAAAGACAAAGTATACAAGGCGAAGATCGAGACCCGGCAAGCGGAGCTTCCGAAGGCCGCTCGAGCTCAAGGTTACATCACTCACGCAAGGCCCGGCGAGAGGAGCTCGCCGGAAGACTAGAAGATTACATCATAGAAGACACGCCTCGGCTTATACGCGTCGGCGAGGGCCCGGGAGCGACAAGTTCTGAGCCCGCAAGCTCCGGGTCGGCAAGATCAAGACCCGGCAAGGTGCTTGCCGGGAGAGTTCTGCTGTGTGCCCGCTCCCAGCTCATCGGCCCACGCGTGCCTGGGCCTTTCCAGGGCGCAGCGTGGCGGATGGTCAGTGCAGCCTGGGGACACGGTGGCACTTCACGGTGGTGGATCCATCACCGTGGCGACCAGAGACGCAAGGGCGGGAGCTTTTGGGGTCGACGGCGACGGCATTAAATGCCCTTGTCCCCCATCACAAAGTAGGTAGAGACCACTTTGTTCATGCCTTCGTAGCTTCACTGTTCCCCGACTGCTCCAACTACCACCTCTTTTACATTTTACCCCTTTCTCCCACGCTGCCACTGTTGGCGCCCCCTCCGACTATAAAGGGAGGCCCATGCGCACGTAGAGGGGGTTGGAATCCTTAGCCACTCTCGCGCTCGGTGTAGCTGCTACTGTAGCTCTTCAAGCTCCCGAGCTCAATACAACACAAAGCAGCAGTAGGAGTTTTATCTCTCCGGAGAGCTCCGAAGCTGGGTAAAATCCGCCCGCGTGCTCGCCTCGATCTGCTCTCTGTGCTCCCTCCGCCCTCGTACCGCTCAGACAAGGGGCCCCGGCCCCATAGGTGTCCGCGGCGGGCAGATCTCCCCCGGCACATGATAGTCCTATTGTCTTTTTGAATTCTCCCGACTACACTATATCGGAGAAGTTTGCCCTTATTAGGGATTATATTGATGGGTTGTGTTTTACCACTACACATGATGATTTTGATAGACATAATATGCATGTGCTTGCTTCTCTTACTTGCAATTATTATGAGAGAGGAACTACATCTCCAGCTCTCCATGTTTCCAATACGATAAAATTGCAAGAAACTGTTTATACTATGCATTGGCCTTTACTATGTGTGCATGAATTGTTCTTTTATGACATGCCGATGCATAGAAAGAGAGTTAGACTTTGTCATTACATGATATATGTTACTTTGTGCTCACTACTAAATTACAAATCATTGTTAATTAAAATTGTCTTTGATATAGCTTGGGATCCGGGTGGATCCATTACTTGAGCACTATATGCCTAGCTTAATGGCTTTAAAGAAAGCGCTGCCAGGGAGACAACCCGAAAGTTTTTGATAGTCATTTATTTCTGTTGTGTGCTTTTATAAATTTTAAAAACAAAAAAATAAAGAGGGGAACCCAAAACTTTTCAAAAAGGAAAGTGAAATTGAGAGAGACAAGCATTGTTGAAGTGGGGGGCTCCTTGAACTTTGTTCATGCTCATAGAAACTTTGTGAATCTTAATTACAGAAACTTTTCAACAAAAATAATTATCCCCTTGTACAATTCCATTGTATTATAAAAATAATGTGCCAAGATTTGCATTTAGAATGTTTACATTGCTTGTTGGTTTGTGCGGTGCAAGACAGAAACTTTGGCTATAGTGCGTGATTTTACATTTTTTTTACTATGACGTTAAATGGTTCCAAAACTTTTTGCACTGTCTTTCTATACAAATTGTTTATTTTTCCTATTTTTTCAGAATTGTTGGAGTACCAGAGGTATGGTGAATGTTCAGATTACTACAGACTGCCCTATTTAAGACAAATTCTGTTTTTGATGCATTGTTTGCTTGTTTTCATGAAACTATTGATTTCTAACAGTGGATTAAGCCATGGAAAAGTTATATTACAGTAGCTACAATGCAAGAACAAGATATGAATTAGTTTGCAACAGTACTTATAGTAGTGATTTGCTTTATTATACTAACGGATCTTACCGAGCTTTCTGTTGAGTTTTGCAAGGATGAACTGTTCGAAGATCGAGGAGGTCCTGATGTGAGGAGAAGGAGGAGAGGCAAGAGCTCAAGCTTGGGGATGCGCCGGAAGGCACCCCAAGTAAATATTCAAGGAGACTCAAGCGTCTAAGCTTGGGGATGCCCTGGAAGGCATCCCATCTTTCTTCAACAAGTATCAGTATGTTTTCATATTCGTTTCGTTCATGCGATATGTGCAAATCTTGGAGTGTCTTTTGCATTTAGTTTTCGCTTTTCTTTTATGCACCATGCTGGTATGATATAGTCCTTGGTTGATTTATAGAATGCTCTTTGCACTTCACTTATATCTTTTGAGTATGGCTTTATAGAATGCTTCATGTGCTTCACTTATATCATTTGAAGTATGGATTGCTTGTTTCTCTCCACATAGAAAACCGCCATTTGTAGAATGCTCTTTTGAAGGAAATATGCCCTAGAGGCAATAATAAAGTTATTACTTATTTCCTTATTTCATGATAAATTTTTATTATTCATGCTAGAATTGTATTAACCGGAAACATAATACATGTGTGAATACATAGACAAACATAGTGTCACTAGTATGCCTCTACTTGACTAGCTCGTTAATCAAAGATGGTTAAGTTTCCTAACCATAGACATGAGTTGTCATTTGATTAACGGGATCACATCATTAGGAGAAAGATGTGATTGACTGGACCCATTCCGTTAGCTTAGCACTTGATCGTTTAGTATGTTGCTATTGCTTTCTTCATGACTTATACATGTTCCTATGACTATGAGATTATGCAACTCCCGTTTACCGGAGGAACACTTTGTGTGCTACCAAACGTCACAACGTAACTGGGTGATTATAAAGGTGCTCTACAGGTGTCTTCAAAGGTACTTGTTGAGTTGGCGTATTTCGAGATTAGGATTTGTCACTCCGATTGTCGGAGAGGTATCTCTGGTCCCTCCCGGTAATGCACATCACTATAAGCCTTGCAAGCAATGTGACTAATGAGTTAGTTGCGGGATGATGCATTACGGAACGAGTAAAGAGACTTGCCGGTAACGAGATTGAGCTAGGTATTGAGATACCGATGATCAAATCTCGGGCAAGTAACATACTGATGACAAAGGGAACAACATATGTTGTTATGCGATTCGGCCGATAAAGATCTTCGTAGAATATGTAGGAGCCAATATGGGCATCTAGGTTCCGCTATTGGTTATTGACCAGAGAGGTGTCTCGGTCATGTCTACATAGTTCTCAAACCCATAGGGTCCGCACGCTTAACGTTCGTTGACGATATAGTATTATATGAGTTATGTATGTTGGTGACCGAATGTTGTTCGGAGTCCCAGATATGATCACGGACATGACAAGGAACTCTGGAATGGTCCAGAGATTAAGATTGATATATGGGATAATAGTGTTTGGTCTCCGAAAGGGTTCCGGATGTTTCCGAAAATGTTTGGGCACGAGAACACTTTATTTGGGCCAAAGGGGAAAGCCCACAAGGTTTTTGGAAAGCGCAAAAGAATGTTTTGCGGAGTCCAGGGCCCAGACGCCAAGGTCCCTGGCATCTGGGTCCAGATGCCGGGAACCCTGGCGTCTGGCCCTAGAGTCCGAGAAGGACTCTTGCCTTTCGGGTGAAACCGACTTTGTGGATGCTTTTACTCCAAGTTTCGACCCCAAGGCTCAACATACAAATAGAGGGGCAGGGCTAGCACCAAAAACATAAAGAAACACCAAGCCGTGTGCCGGCAACCCCGTCCCCTCTAGTTTATCATCCATCATAGTTTCCGTAGTGCTTAGGCGAAGCCCTGCGGAGATTGTTCTTCACCAACACCGTCACCACACTGTCGTGCTGCCGGAACTCATCTACTACTTCGCCCGTCTTGCTGGATCAAGAAGGCGAGGATGTCATCAAACTGAATGTGTGCAGAACTCGGAGGTGCCGTGCGTTCGGTACTTGGATCGGTCGGATCGTGAAGACGTACGACTACATCAACTGTGTTGTCATAACGCTTCCGCTTAGCGATCTTCAGGGGTATTAAGATACACTCTCCGTCTCGTTGCTATGCATCACCATGATCCTGCATGTGCATAGGATTTTTTTTGAAATTACCACGTTCCCCCACAGTGGTATCCGATCCAGGTTTATGCGTAGATGTTACATGCACGAGTAGAACACAAGTGAGTTGTGGGCGATACAAGTCATATTGCTTACCAGCATGTCATACTTTGCTTCGGCGGTATTGTTGGATGAAGCGGCCCGGACTGACATTACGCGTACGCTTACGCGAGACTAGTTCTACTGATGTGCTTTGCACACTGGTGGCTGGCGGGTGTCTGTTTCTCCAACTTTAGTCGAATCGAGTGTGGCTACGCCCGGTACTTGTGAAGGTTAAAACAACACCAACTTGACAAAATATCCTTGTGGTTTTGATGCGTAGGTAAGAACGGTTCTTGCTCAGCCCGTAGCAGCCATGTAAAACTTGCAACAACAAAGTAGAGGACGTCTAACTTGTTTTTGCAGGGCATGTTGTGATGTGATATGGTCAAGACATGATGAGATATAAGTTGTTGTATGAGATGATCATGTTTTGTTGAAGTTATAGGCAACTAGCAGAAGCCTTATGGTTGTATCTTTATTGCATAAGATGCAAGCGCCAAATAATTGCTTTACTTTATCGCTATGCGATAGCAAATAGTTGTAAGAGCAATAGTTGGCGAGACGACCATGTGACGACACATTGATATAGATCAAGATGATGGAGATCATGGTGTCATGCCGGTGACGATGGATATCATGACGATCCTTTGGAGATGGATATCAAAGGCACAAGATGATGATGGCCATATCATGTCACATATTTTGATTGCATGTGATGTTTATCTTTTATACATCTTATTCTTCTTTGATTGACAGTTACATTATAAGATGATCCCTTAATAAAAGTTTCAAGGTACAAGTGTTCTCCCTAAGTATGCACCGTTGACAAAGTTCGTCATGCCGATACACCACGTGATGATCGGGTGTGATAAGCTCTACGTTCACCTACAACGGGTGCAAGCCAGTTTTGCACATGCAGAAATACTCGGGTTAAACTTGACGAGCCTAGCATATGCAGATATGGCCTCGGAACACTGGAGACCAAAAGGTCGAACGTGAATCATATAGTAGATATGATAAACATAGTGATGTTCACCATTGAAAAATACTCCATCTCACATGATGATCGGACATGGTTTAGTTTATTTGGATCACGTGATCACTTAGATGATTAAAGGCATGTCTATGTAAGTGGGAGTTCTTAAGTAATATGATTAATAGAACTTTAATTTATCATGAACTTAGTCCTGATAGTATTTTGCAAATAATGTTGTCGATCAATAGCTCGCGTTGTTTCTTCCCTATGTTTTATATGTGTTCCTAGAGAAAACTAAGTAGAAAGATGATAGTAGCAATGATGCGGGCTGGGTACGTGATCTGAGGTTTATCCTCATTGCTGCACAGAAGAATTATGTCCTTGATGCACTGCTAGGTGAGAGACCTATTGCAGGAGCAGATGCAGACGTTATGAATGTTTGGCTAGCTCAATATGATGACTACTTGATAGTTTAGTGCACCATGCTTAACGGCTTAGAATCGGGACTTCAAAGACGTTTGAACGTCTTGGACCATATGAAATGTCACAGGAGTTTAAGTTTATATTTCAAGCAAATAACCGAGTTGAGAGATATGAAGTCTCCAACAAGTTCTATAGCTAAAAGATGGAGGAGAATAGCTCAAGCAGTGAGCATGTGCTCAGATTGTTTGGGTACTACAATCGCTTGAATCAAGTGGGAGTTAATCTTCCAGATAAGATAGTGATTGACAGAGTTCTCTAGTCACCATCACCAAGTTAGTACAACTTCGTGATGAACTATAGTATGCAAGGGATGACGAAAACGATTCCCGAGCTTTTCATGATGATGAAATCGATGAAGGTAGAAATCAAGAAAGAGCATCAAGTGTTGATGATTAACAAGACCACTAGTTTCAAGAAAAGGGCAAAGGGAAAGAAAGGGAACTCCATGTAGAATGGCAAGCAAGTTGTCACTTTCGTGAAGAAGACCAAAGCTAGACTAAAGCATGAAACTGAGTGCTTCTACTGCAATGGAAATGGTCACTGGAAGCAGAAATGCCCTGAATATTTGGTGTATAAGAAGGATGGCAAAGTGAACAAGGGTATATTTGATATACAAGTTATTGATGTGTACCTTACTAGTGTTTATAGTAGCCCCTGGGTATTTGATACTTGTTCGGTTGCTAAAAATTAGTAACTCGGAACAGGAATTACAGGATAAACAGAGAATAGTTGAGGGTGAAGTGATGATGTGTGTTGGAAGTGGTTCCAAGATTGATATGATCATCATCGCACACTCCCTATACTTTCGGGATTAGTGTTAAACCTAAATAAATGTTATTTGGCGTTTGCATTGAGCATGAATATGATTTGATCATGTTTATTGCAATACGGTTATTCATTTAAAATCAGAGAATAATTGTTGTTCTGTTTACATGAATAAAACCTTCGATGGTCATACACCCAATGAAAATAGTTTGTTGGATCTCAATCGCAGTGATACACATATTCATAATATTGATGCCAAAAGATGCAAAGTTGATAATGATAGTGCAACTTATTTGTGGCACTGCCATTTGGGTCATATCGGTGTAAAGCGCATGAAGAAACTCCATAAAGATGGACTTTTGGAATCACTTGGTTATGAATCATTTAATGCTTGTGAACCGTGCCTTTTGGGCAAGATGACTAAAACTCCATTCTCGGGAACATTGGAACGAGCTACTGGCTTGTTGGAAATAATACAGACTGATGTATGCAGTCCAATGAGTGTTGATCCTCGTGGCGGGTATCATTATTTTCTGACCTTCACAAATGATTTGAGCAGATATGAGTATATCTACTTAATGAAGCACAAGTCTGAAACATTTGAAAAGTTCAAAGAATTTCAGAGTGAAGTGGAGAATCATCGTAACATGAAAAATAAAGTTTCTACAATCTGATCGTAGAGGAGAATATTTGAGTTATGAGTTTGGCCTTCATTTAAAAACAATGTGGAATAGTTTCACAGCTCACGCCACATGGAACACCACATCGTAATGGTGTGTCCGAACATCGTAACCGCACTTTATGGGATATGGTGCAATCTATGATGTATCTTACCGATTTACCACTATTGTTTTAGGGTTATGCATTAGAAACAGCTGCATTTACTTTAAATAGGGTACCATCAAAATCCGTTGAGACGACGCCTAATGAACTGTGGTTTGGCAAGAAACCAAAGTTGTCGTTTCTTAAAGTTTGGGGCTGCGATGCTTATGTGAAAAAGCTTCAACCTGATAAGCTCGAACCCGAATCGGAGAAATGTGCCTTCATAGAATACCCAAAGGAAACTGTTGGGTACACCTTCTATCACAAGATCCGAGGGCAAGATATTTGTTGCTAAGGATGGACCCTTCTAGAGAAGGGGTTTCTCTTGAAAGAAGTGAGTGGGAGGAAAGTAGAACTAGATGAGGTAATTGTACCTTCTCCCGAATTGGAAAGTAGTTCATCACATAAATCAGTTCCGGTGATTCCTACACCAATTAGTGAGGAAGCTAATGATGATGATCATGAAACTTCAGATTAAGTTACTACAGAACCTCGTAGGTCTTCCAAAGTACAGTCCGCACCAGAGTGGTACGGTAATCCTATTCTGGAAGTCATGTTACTAGACCATGATGAACCTACGAACTATGAGGAAGCGATGATGAGCCCAGATTCCGTGAAATGGCTTGAAGGCCATGAAATCTGAGATGGGATACATGTATGAGAACAAAGTGTGGACTTTGGTGGACTTGCCCAATGATTGGCAAGCCATAGAAAATAAATGGATCTTCAAGAGGAAGATAGACACTAATAGTAGTGTTACTATCCACAAAGCTCGAATTGGCGCAAAAGGTTTTTGACAAGTTCAAGGTGTTGAATACGCTGAGATTTTGTCACTCGTATCGATGCTTAAGTCTGTCCGAATCATGTTAGCAATTGCCACATTTTATGAAATCTGGCAAATGGATGTCAAAACTGCATCCCTTAATGGATTTATTAAAGAAGAGTTGTATATGATGAAACCAGAAGTTTTTGTCAATCCTAAAGGTGCTAACAAAGTGTGCAAGCTCCAGTGATCCATCTATATATGGACTGGTGCAAGCATCTCGGAGTTGGAATATATGCTTTGATGAGTTGATCAAATCATATAGTTTTATACAGACTTGCAGTGAAGCCTTTATTTACAGGAAAGTGAGTGGGAGCACTACAACCTTTCTGATAAGTATATGTGAATGACATATTGTTGGCCAGAAATAATGTAGAATTTTCTGGAAAGCATAAAGCACTACAAAAAAACCGTGACATATTGGGCCGAACGAAATTTTTTCCTGTCATACATATGACACTTCTATGACGATAATTGTGACAAAACCCGATATCATCATAGATGTGGTGGGCTCCTACTTCGATGACAAAAAATCATGACAGAAAATGGGCTTTTCGTCCTGGGCAGGCCGGAGACGCAGCAACATGACATTCTTTGGGCCGTCCATGATGGAAAAAACCGTGGTAGAAGCGAGGGCGAGGAAAATTTCGGGGAGTTCCCAGTTACGGTGGGCGGTCGAGGGCCGAGCGATGCGTGTTTCTCGTACGTCTGTGGCGTGTGTGCGAGTGTTGGCTCTAATCAACCCGGCGAGGCATTAGACTCTAACCGAACCCGGCGATTACTCTGAGTTACGCGTTCTCGAACCCGGCGATCGATCGATGGTCGTTAATCGAACCCGATCGGCGATTCGCCGCTATTGCTGCTAACTGAAGCCGATCGATGCTGCCTCTCTGGGTGAACAGTGCGCGTTGTGGGGGGGGGGGGGTTTGGGGTGGATGAACAGTGAGCGGTGGCGTTGCCTCTGGATGAACAGGACCCCGTGGTGTGGAGGGCTGGATGAACAGGAGGACCCCGTGGAGGGCTCGATGAACAATAGAAGGTAGAAGGGTGCCCGTGGAGTAGGGATGAAAGCGGCGCGGAAACGGACGGAACTGAGTGCTACCACATTTGTTTTCATATTTTTTGCAGAAGCGGAAACGAATACAGAAACCCCAGAAATGAATACGGAAACAAATACTACCGGAAACGGACACGGAGCAAATACAAAGCGGACACGGAAACAGAAGTGGGCATTGACCGGAACTTAAAACCCCCTTTAATCATAGAGAAATACACACAAAAACAAACAAATATAATGAGTTGTTAACATGGCTACAAAATAATATCATTATGTTAGCAACTTAGTTTAGTATTGTAGTAGTACTAAACAATTATGTATAGAGCAAGCTGAGTACATGTGTGGTAGTAGAAGTTGTGCCTCAGATTCATTCTACTAATATTGTGTCATTGTGTGTTGTTTTGTGGTTGGGCCACAAAGGAGACATAGGTCTATAGTAAAATGGAAATTCCATATTCACGGAAACGAAAAGTTCCGTTTCCATGTCTGTTCCACCGGAAAACACTGTTCCGTTTTTGTTTCCCTTTCCGCATAAAAAATTCCATTTCCACTTCCATTTTGCAAATCTCCGTTTCCGTTTTCATATTTCCTCTCCGTTTCCATTTTTCCTCCGGAAAAACGGAAAGTTTCCACTCCATTTTCATCCCTACCGTGGAGGGGTGGTTGAATAGTAGCCGGTGGAGTAGCGTGCGGTGGAGGCTGGATGAACAGGAGCCTGTGGAGGCTGGAGGAGGTCGACGGTAGCCCGTGGAGGCTGGAGGAGGTCGACAATGGAGACGAACAGTATTCCGTGGAGTCCGTTTATGCACGCCACACCCCTCCTGATGAACAGGACCCCCGTTTCGACCGTAGCGCTCCAACACAAGTCCGTTTCGTCCGTTTTGCGGTACGCCACACCCCTCCCGATCAACAGGACCCCCATTTCGACCGTAGCGCTCCAACACAAGTCTGTTTCGTCCGTTTTGCGGTAAGCCACACCCCTTCCGATCAACAGGACCCCCGTTTCGACCGTAGGATGTCCGTTTTCTCCGTTTTGCGGAAAGCCAGACCCCTCCCGATGAACAGGATCCCGTTTCGAACGTGGCCGGTCAAACACAAGGCTGTTTCCTCTGTTCTGCAGTACGCCAGGCCTCGTTTCCATCGCCTGTTCCGTCCAAGCCCTCCCGATGAACACGACGAAGCATTCCGTTCCGACCCAGCCGGTTGGCTCCCACGCGTTCCATTGCCTCCCGATGAACACGACGCATTTCGTTGCCTCCCCATGAACACGACGCATTCCGTTGCCTCCCCATGAACATGACGCATTCCATTGCCTCCCCATGAACACGACACATTCCGTTGCCGCCCCACGAACACGACGACGATGCCGTGTCTCCGTTCTGACCCAGCCAGGTAGACGAGCCCTCGCCATACGTATGCGCGAGTAGGCGTTCGAGACCCCGCCCGTATGTACAATGGCCGTACTTTCTTTCTTGCACACTGGCCGCTGTACATACGTGTACATGCTACGTGCGCGCCTCTACTACGACATGTACGCGCCTCTACTGCGACACGTGCGTGCCTCTACTACGACACGTGCGCGCCTCTACATCGACCAGTATGTACATACACGTTCGCGACTATAATGATAACTCTACGTACGCTTCGACCAGGTGGGTCCTGACTGTTAGGCAATTCCTTGCGTGCGAGATGTAGCTGGTGGGTCCCAGCAGTCAGGGGGAAACGGTTTTTTCACGAAATACGGTGGCATGTCCGGTGGGTCCCTGCCAGGTGGAGGAATAATTATTTTGCGCATAATAAGGAGGCACTTCCTTGCTGTGGTCATGGACCCAGCTGTCAGCCTCTCCACATACAGTCCACGTCCGACGGAAGCCGTTCCTTGACCATGTTGACCACGCCGCGCCGAGAGCACCAGGGCGTGGACGACGGCGAGGCCTAGGAAGGGGACGACGCAGAGCCGGGGAAGACGCGGTAGTGGATGCCCACGCGTAGAGGAGTACGAGGGTTCACTGGTTCGCTGCGGTGTGAGGCTGTCGTCACCGCGGAATAATAGGGGATGTGGGTGAGTATAGGGATGGCCTGGCCAGCGGTGGGAGTAGTAGGGGGCGGTGAGGCCTCCGCCGCATCACAGCCGGCCACGGGAGGCATAAGCACGAGGCACGACCGATGCTGGTTTGGGTGGCTGGAGCAAGAAGACCAGAGGTTGAAGAAGCACTACGACCGTTGGATGGACATCGTACGGTCACTGGAGCTAGAATCGTGCATATTGACTAAGTTGACAAAGCCCTCCGTCCCCGTCAACTTAGTAGGCCCACAAGTCAGCCTGCCACTATACTGGGTCCCAGCTAACAGGGGGAGTATTCATTTTTTTTGCGTAATAAGGAGGCACTTCCTTGTGTGCGAAGATATAGCTAGTAGGTCTGAGCTGTCAACGGCGGTAACGTTTTTTCGCGAAATACAGAGGCCCCTTCGGTGGGTCCCTGATGTCAGGTGGAGGAATCATTATTTTGCGCGTAATAAGGAGGCATTTCCTTGCGTGCAGCCATGGACCCAGTTGTTGGCCTCTCCACGTACAGTCCACTTCCGATGCATGTCGGTCGTTGACCACATTGACTAGGCCGCGCCGAGAGCACCAGGGCGATTGAGGACGGCGAGGCCTAGGAAGGGAATGATACAGAGGCAGGGAAGACTCGGAAGTTGTTTCCCACGCGGAGGGGAGTACGACTGTACAAGGGTTTACTGGTTCGTCTGCCATCGCGGTAGAATAACAGCAGGTGTGGGTGAGTAGAGGGATGGCTAGGCCAGCGATGGGAGTACGGTGGGGCGGTGAGGCTCTGGCAGTAGCACAACCGCCATGAGGAGGAGGAAGCGAGCAGTCCATGGCGCTTGTTTGAGCGGCTGGAGCAGGAAGAGCAGAGATTGAAGAAGCATGACGGCCGTTGGATGGACATCCAACAGTCACTGCTTGTGCGTCAACCTTTTTTTAGGAAAGCCTCAATTCCGTGGAAAACAGCATACAACCCATCTGCCATTATTTCTAATAATCTACAACCCATTTGCTAATTCTTAAGGGTTTTTTAGCCCATATTCTTATTGTTACCATTACAGCCCATATTGTGGCCACGGTTAAAAAATTATACGAAATTTTGCATATTTCGGTGCGGTCCGAACTGTTTTTAATCCCGAAATTTCGACTCACATTCAAACTGATTTTAAAAATAAATGTATATTAATATAAAATCCAACAAATTCTCCACGCATGAAAATTAATGTAATTTAAAATCTCGAAATGAAAAAAAAGATATTTGAAACTAATTGTCTGTTTGATGTGTTTCAAAAATATACAACCCATTTCTCATTACTGATGTGCCATTTTTTCGGCCAGCCGAATGTAAGCTCTCCTCGTCTTGAAAGATTTGCAGCCCAATAGGCCTGACAAAGCGACTTACTTGGCAAATCACAAAAAACTGGGCTGTGGCCGTGGACCCAGCTGTCAGTCTCTCCATGTATAGTACTCTTCCGATGGAATGTCGTTGACCACATTGACCACGCCGCGCCAAGAGCACCAAGGCGGTGGATGATGGCGAGGCCTAGGAAGGGGACGACGCGGAGCCAGGGAAGACGCAGCAGTGGATGCCCACGCGGAGAGGAGTACGAGGGTTCACTGGTTCGGCTGCAGTGTCAGGCTGCCGTCACCGCAGGGCCTGGCTAGCGGTGGGAGTAGTAGGGGGCGATGAGGCCTCAACGGCAGCCTGACAGCCGCAAGCGGAGGCGAGGCGGTGGTCTCCCCGGTGCTGGTTTGGGCGGCTGGTGCAAGAAGAGCAGCGATTGAAGAAGCAGCAGGACCGTTCGATTCAAATCCAACGGTTACTACTGCTAGAATCATTTGTTGACTAAGTTGACATGCCCTGTGTACACATCAACTTAGTAGGCCCACAGGTCAGCCTCCCAACCGGTGCGCCCTAGATGTCAGTGGGAGGAATCATTTTTTTCGTGTAATAAGGAGGCAATTGATTGCGTGCGGCCAGGCCAACGGAGGGAGTAGGGTGGGCAGGGAAGCCTCTGTGACCTCACAAAGGCCACAAGAGGAGGAGCAGCAGTCCACGGCGCTAGTTTAGGCAGCTGGAGAAGGAAGATCAGAGATTGAAGAAGCATGTCGGCCGTTGGATGGACATCCAACAGTCACTGCTGCAAGAATCGTGTGTTCACTGACAAAGCCTTGCGTAAACAAGTCAGCCTAGAAATCTATGGCGTGTACATCCCATTTGCTATTATTTTTATAATTTTTACTCATTTTCTAATTCATATGGAATTTATTGCAGCCTGTTTTCTATTTTGAGAATTGCTGGCCATTTTTTGGTCAGTACCATGGTCAAAAAATTAACTAAATATGTGGGAAATTTTGAAAATTCGTAAATTTTTGCTGGGGAACGAAATATTCTTAATCCAAAAATTAATAGCCATACTAAAACAAATTTTAAAATAAATTAGTACTATGTCATGTTAAATCCAATGAAATAAGTATAAGATATCAGTGGAGAACAAAAACAAAAAAGAAACTAATATCCCATTTGCTATAATTTTTTTGGAATTTTTAATCCCTTTTGATATTACTTCTAACAAACATTGACCATACTTTTTGGCCAGGCCGGAATGCATCCCTCCTCGTCTTGAAAGATTTGCAGTCCAGTAATTCGGAGAAAATAAATAGGCCTAGCTTGGGTATTCTTCAAAAAGAAATACTGGGCTACCTATTTTCCCAAAGAACTGGTGCATGAGCATTTAGCTTTATTTATTTATTTACTTATTTATGTTTAGGGGACCATGAGCATGTACCTGGGCCGGATTCATGTGAGATCCTCCCTTCCAGTTAATTATGGGCTTCTCTATTGGGCCTTCATCAGTGGGCTGCATGTTATCAACAAGTGGAAAATGTGTTCCATACGAAAAATAGTATGAGCTACGTACGGTACGGGGCACTAAAGGATCGAACCGTGCAATGACTTCCAAAACATTGTGGTTGTTGTTCTAACAACACATTTATTCAACCAACAGACGAAATATACTACTGATTGTACATTGAAAATAGCAGCAGCAGCAACCAGGGCTGGGGGTGCAACAGAAGCAGTAAGCAGGCCAAAAGAGTGAAGACGTAGCTCTCTCTTTCAAACCAAACATCAGCCATCATTACAAAAGGGCTACCAAAAAAGAACAAGTGTATGCATCAAACTAAATAAAGATCCTACTACACCAAGTGTACGCATCTAACTAACTAGCTCAGTTAGACGTTACTATTTATTAAGCTGTGGAGATTGGCTGACGGCTTGAACCAAATGGGTGTCTGACGGGGGAAACTCCAGCCAGCAGGTCGAAGTCTGATACTTGCAACCCTCTCTCCTACTTTGGGCTGCAGAGCGTGGTGGCACATATCGGGGTATGGTGCATGCAGAGACGCATGGTACGCTGTGTACACACAGTTTTGCCTGATGAACGAAACCGCACTGACATCATGATCCTTGCCATCGGTTATCTCCTGGTTAATCGGATAATTCAGTACGACAAACAGAGAGCATCTACCAAGGCTACTTACCAGCCTCCAGTCAAAACTTCCTGAAGGCCTAGAGAAGCTGGGATCCTGCTCAAAGACCTTGCAGTGACTGTGATTGTATTCCGCGAAACAACACGTCCGGTACGTGCGAACGATCATCAATCTTTCATCGTCGTCTGATTGAGCCAGGAACCACCTGCAACTGCCATGCCGCTTTTCTTTGAAAGGTTCTGGGATTAGGAAGGGTAGGGACACCAGGCGGCCGACAACATCATATCAAGTTGGAGTCAAATAAAAAAGGGCTCTTGATTTAGTCAATCTTAAGAACAGCATGTTATGAGCATGAATATTTTTTCAGTAAATGTTGACAGTAATACAACAAGCCATCATGATATCATAGGAAAGTAACATACTGCTGTAACAGCCGTTTGTAGTGATGACTGGAGTAGGCCAGCAATACGTCCAACCATAGAAGGAGTCGACAGCGTAAATGAAGCCCTTGTGTTCAACGGCATCAGAGAACCATGGAGGATGTATGATCATGTGATAGATGTGCAGATTTATCCACTTATCGCGGTGACCTGTCAGATAGGCGAGACCGCGGTTGAAGAACGCAATTAGCCTGAAGTCTTTATAATTCGCAGATCTTGTGGGCACTTGGCATATTACAACCTTGAGAAAATCAAACTTGGTATCATGTTGGCTACAGTAAGATTCCGAGTATTCTGGGCAGCGGTCCCAAAGCAGTGCAGTGTTAATCGAAGGAAGGGGGACCAATAGCCGGGTGTAGACCTCCACGAGCATCCAGCTACCGCGACCGTCGATGAGCACCATCCAAGACGTGTTCATGTCGACCCAGTACATACCGTTAATGTAGGTGAGGCTGACGGGGATCGGATCGCAATCAAGGGGGTTGATGCTCGCCACCCTATGATCGTTATGCTGCGTGACATGTCGTTTCTGAAGATCAGGCGGCATCAGCAAGCATGGAGCTGGCTTAAAAAGCTCCGGCCTGAGGGCTTTGAGTAAACGGTACAGCCCCGACGAGCACGCGGCGAGCGGCATGGTACTGAGATTGTCCACACGTGAAACAATGAGCTTGATTACCTCTGTGGGGAGCGAATTCCAGCCACTCTTTTGGCGGACGCTGCTCGGTTCTGCCATTGTTAGTGCTTGGGTTTTGGACGTGGGGGGAGGCGCCTTAGCGGGGATGGAAGATTGGACGAGATTATGTGCGGACAAAGATGGAGAAGCGAATATGTGCTGCGGGAAGTGGACAGGTGAGGATGACTACAACACGCCACTTGACTTACGAGACACATACCAGCAGTGTAGGGTCATATCGATGCCAGAGAACTTGCTTGAGTGATCACAGTACTGGTACTCCCTACAGTACCTACTACAGTACTATGCCCTAACTTTCTTGAGTAGAGTAGTAGAGTAGGACTCTGCTCTACTACTAGCACCGGAGGAGTAGTATATTCTAATCTAAAATAGTTACAAACTTCAATGCCCGAGCGTGGAACGACTACGAACCATGCTCAAAGACTGTGTCTACGTGGTGTTTGGACTTATATGCAAAAAAATATCAAGATGCCCGTGCATTGCACGGCACACCATCATCACCAACTCGGTTTTTTCTCTACTCCTACTCCTATAAAAGACTCAGTTGGTGATGATGGAGGCGAGGAGGCGTGTTCAGCCGGGCGTGCAGCGGACGACAGCACTATTTGATTTGTTATAAAAAAAACAAAGAAGAGTAGTAGATAGAGACTTAGGTAGGAGCACGAGGTTGTGGGAGATAAGGATGAACGAGGCAAGGCCTTATCTGTAAATGTGGAGAGAGGTGCGGGTATCTTTTGTAAAATTGTCATAGTTGGCTTTCTATCCGTCAGATATAGATCGGACGGTCTATGTTACAAGATGGCAGGCATACCATCATCACCAACTCGGTTTTCTATAAGAGTAGATATAGATAGATAGAGACTAGGGAGTACTAGTAAGGACACCATCTACTGCTTCGTGTGCTACTCCTGTGCTCCATTCGGCGGGCGCTGTTGAAATTTGGGGAGCTCACTCTCGTGACTGCTGGCAGCCATGACTTCACCGATGACGACTTCTTCCCCGAACTCGGCAACCTCTTCCTCAACGACATGGGCGACAACCTCAACGCCAACGGTGCTGCTCCTGTTGCACCGTATGTGTTTCTGTCCTTCCTGTTCAAATCGTGGTAGAATTCATGTTTCTACTCTGTATCCTACTACTATGCTAGTCCACGTGATTAGTTTCATCTCTGTTATAACCGTCATGATTTATTTTGTGCTTATTCTGATTAAATCTCGTAGTAACTTGCTCATATATTCAACTGGCGCAACGTCCCCTACAGCCACTCCTGTTTCATGGATGGCCTGGTCGATGCCTCCAAGGAGCCCTTCGTCCACTGCTATGAGTGCCCGATGCCATTTTGGGGCTCGCCGGCGAACATGGTGCATCACCTCACGGATGCGTGCAGCGGTCACTACTGGCCCTTGGCGGATAACATCAAGTACGAGACGTGCTACCCGTTCACCATGCCGGGGTCGCTGAAGGATCACCGCCGCCTGCTAGTCTCGGAGGAGGACGGCAGTGTCTTCCTCTTGATCGTGGGCACCGGCGAGGCCCGCGGAGGCCGCCGCCCCGTCTCTGTAGTGTGCGTCAGGGGCGACACCGCTGACGTAGACACTGACACGAGGTCGATGTATGGGTGTGTGGTCAGTGTTACTACCCCTCCGGGTCACGTGGGCGGCAACACCGGCCTCATCGAACGGACTTGGACTCTGGGGAGCTGGGACTATCCCGCCGATGTGGACTTGGAAAACCCATGGCATCCTTTACCCGCCGACACGGTGCACGGGGACTCCAAGGAGGTTCACCTTGGACATACGCATTATCAAGTTAAATGTTGATCATTAGTCTTCGCTCAATGTAATCCGCTGTCTAAGCATGTGGAGACTTCCATGCAGGATCTTGCTCTATTGGAGTATCCGCATGAATAAAAGTGTATCCATTTATGGTTTAGTCTAGAATCTTCCATGTATGAATTTTTACTACAGTACTGGTGAAAGACTTACAATGAACCATTTCTTACATCTCCTCTGCCCCCTTAAAGTCATCCTGATTTAATCCCTCTGTCTAGGTGTATAAGGGCATGGTTAATATTACTTAATAATATAGCCAACTTTTGACTATAAGAAAGTGCCATGTCATCTGTAGCCAACATGTATAACAATCAATACTCAAAAACTAATTCTTAAAGATCATTTCTTGCAAAGCACAATAAGTGTTATTTCTTCACAAGTTTTGGATGCAGGTTGAACAGTGGAACGCTTTTGTTTGCAAAACATACCTTTTTATCTATTTCACCCGGATGTTTGTGAGCTCTAGAGATGAAATAATATCCGTAGAAACCTATCAATACCCGTTACACATGAGATGACCCCCACATCCTTTATCAAAATAAACAACTCCCCGATCAATGCATTTCACTCTTCGGTGCAACGCATGGGCACCTTACTACTATAGATTAGTACGACCAAAAATTGAACCAACATTATATATAGTACGATAAATGCTGATGCATGTCACCTAAAATTATATCATTCAAAACTATGTTCAAATACGAATCCAACGATATAGTTTTTGTTGACATGCACTAACATTTTGTCAGTTAAATCTTCAGTCAAATTCAATGGGGGACTAATAAACCATGACCGATGTAGTACAAGTGTAGAGGGCGGTGCTGCACGGGAGTCTCACCTCTCACCCCGCTCGTGGCGCAGCAGTAATGCCATCATATCACAAAACCCAACCACTCCTAGTAATAAGTGGCCTGGTAAAATAAACGGACGAGCAACCATCACATCCCTCTGTCTTTTTTGCATTTCATCTCTCTGCATTTACTTTCTCCGGTTCATCTCGCACACTCGATCCCTATCTACTACTCCTAGGGCCAGTTCTTTTGGCGGCTTCCCCAGCTTTTCCCATAAGATTAGTCACAGTGGAGAGTAACAATAAGGCGCCTCACTCATTTATTTGGGCTTCTAAACTACTACTCCATCCTGGTTTATTCCTCACCATTGTAATTTGTGCTAAATTTTGACCAAAGATTTAAATGATAAAATGTTACTCCCTCCGTCTAGGTGTGTAAGTCATCTTACGAAAACCAAATAATCCCAAAACACTTAGGCGCGGTGCATTAACTTCTACCTCGTTTCTTGTTTCTTGACATATCAACCAATAAGAGATAAAGAGTGTGCATGCTTTTAATGACCGAGATATCAAACACGACATGTAGTGGTTAGTTCATTGCATGCAATACTATTAATTAGCAAATAAACATTAACATTTCTCGTTTTCTCCTCCTCCTTGGTCACGGTGCACAGCCTAAGATGACTTACTCACCTAGATGGGTGGAGTAGTGCATGTGACATGCACTAACATTTCATTAGTTAAATTTATGATCAAAATTTGACACAGATTATAATGGGGACCAATAAACCAGGATGGAGGTAGTAGTTATGGGATGACTAATCTAGAAGCCTAAAAGAACTGGCCCCTGGTACTCCTACTTGTAGTAGTACTCAACTTGAAGCGGTTTGGGAATTTGCATGCCTTTCCAACCAATGAGATACTCTGTACAAAGTACGACCGAGAAATAACCACAGAGAAGGAAGCTAAAAGTAAACAATCAAACAAGCATTTTTGCATTTGATTTGCATTGAATCGATTCACAAGCTTTACTAGTGCTATTTTTCTACTTTTTTAAAAAACGCATCGTAATGTTAAAACGTGCATTTGCACGTACATAAGCAATAGTAGTACTCCCTCCATCTAGGTGTATAAGTCTTCCCTCCTTCTTGGTCACGGTGCACAACCTAAGATGACATATTGACCTGGACGGAGGGAGTAGCACAGTCTGCAAGCATATATCGAGAGAGACGTGTAGTGCGATAGTATATAGTAAAGTTTGTGCTATATGCACATACTTGCAAAATGCGTATGAATACACAAGGTGTCCAAACTTTCCCTTTTACATACTTAATTAAGGACGCTAAAAATTCCTTAACATTCGGGATTTATCATTTGCGTCCCAAAACTAATGAGATCGCCTTATGAAACAAAAATTATACTCCTCCTAAAAGCCACGGCGCTCGCAGGAGCGCTTGCGGTGCGCCACGAGTGCCCTGGTGCGCGGCCGTTTCCCAGCGCACCGACACAATGCCTCTTCCTCAGCCTCGCAACTCGCGAGGTGCTGATTGGCGGCTTGCCGACGGCGAGCACGATCTCACCGGTGTGGTGATCCGGCGCCACCAGGTACTCCTCCTCATTGGAAGCGTGCACCCGGTCCACGTACCACCAAGCGTAGATGAGGTGCTTGGGCCCGACTGCACTCAGGGCATCGGCACGGGCGTCCTCCGCCACCCTCACGGCCCTCGCACGAGCCTTCTACCAAAGAGCCAATTGCCTGACTCTCTCAGACGCGACATAGGCCTCCCAGGCAGCTTGTTCCGCGGTGCGCTTCTCTTCCTGGTCCTTCTCCGCCTCTATTTTGGCGCGCTCTGCTGGAGACAAAGCCTCCCACAAGGCGACATCCATTTCGTTCCAAATCTCCTCAAGGCTAGGGGGCTCGGCGTGTGGCGCGGTGTTCTCCTCCTAGCGGTGAGCCGACGCGTCCTCCGACACGTGCTGGCGAGATTGGGAACGGCGACGCGTCCACCTCAACGCGTCGCGGCGAGGAGCGGAACGGCGATGCATCCTCCTCGGCTAGTGGCGGCGAGCAGCGGAACGCCAACGCGTCCTCCTAGACTAGTGGCGGCGAGGAACGGAACGGCGACGCATGACCGTCCGCGCAGTGCAGCGAGGGGCTCCTAGGGCTTGGGAGGGGTGATGCCATGGTGGTCGACGTGAGAGGGAGGGGGAGGAGATAGCGATGAACGTGAACATGAGGGCAAGGAGATTGCGATGTCGTGGGAGGCGCAGTATTTATAGCGAGCAATGGCACACCTACGTAAGATATGGACTAAGTTGCGCGACTTAATCTGCGAGGTCGATTCGTCAGCGACATGTCGGCCAGACCCCTGTTGGGCCCATATGTCAGTGACCCAATGCACCTGCAGTTAAGTAACTGCTACGTTGGCATATTTGTTGGAGTAAATTATGGGGGAGCGAAGGGGTGGAAATATTGCTGGTCACAACGGATTGGACGGCGTGGGGAGGAGAGTCATGCATGTAGATTTTTTCACACGGGTGGAGTGGTGGGACCACGGAGGAGAAGGAGAGTTTGGCGGGCATATTGTTTCCACACATGGAGAGGAAAAGATTTGGAGACGAACAGGCTTCCTGCAGGTATGGGGAACGGTGCATAATAAGTCATCTTGCATGCCGGGCTAGGTATAGTCTCAAGTCATTAAAACATACCGCCCACACATGTTCATATTTCAAGGTGCACTAAATTATTGCATGCAATGATTAAGGCTGGCCATAATGGTGGTATCTTAGCTGGTATCATGCACACGGGAATAGCAAACATGTTGATGTGGAAAAGAATTAAAGAAGAGAGGAGGGTTAGAGTAACTAGTGTTCATGCATGCATTGGTAAACACATTTTTTTGTGAAGAACGACAACACTAGTTGAGTACTTTTGCAGACTTCAAAAACTATTCCACCGCCTCTACTATCTTGCTAAGAGTAGGTGAAAATTTTGAATTGAGCCCTTTAAACTAGAAGGGAGGTAGTGGTACTCTAATAGCTAACCTTGTTGTGATGACAGGATAGGACATGGCACGCACCTAGACGGAGGAACTAGTCTGCATTGTGCATTTAAGTTTTGTCTGAAGTCAATGTACCTCTACTTTCACAATGTCAAATCAATATTTTTACACTCATTATAAAACATAGTTCTTATACTCATTATAATCAGTATTGTAGATATTGATATTTTTAGTATAAATATGGTCGTGGGATTTCATTGATGCTTGTCAAAGCGTGGAGGAAGCGGAGCTTAGGGCTTGCATTGCCGGTCTCTACATAGGTATTTCTCTTCATAATCCTGTAATTTTAGAGACTAATTGCGCTTTTGTGGTAGCGTCTCTTGCATCGGGGGACTATGACAGGTCTGCTATGCGTGACCTGAAGATGAAAGCATTGAGCATCTCGAAGTTGATCCACAATCTTCAATTGTCAAAGATTAGCCATTCGGCCAATAAGGTGGCACACTTAATCGCTAAGTATAGCTTTGACAATAGATTAGATGGTATTCTTGTAAATAACGTACCGCCCAGTGTGGTGAATATTATATCGAATGAGTGTACTGGTGTGGCTGGTTAATTAATATAAGGTGATGTTCAAAAAAAGTATAAATTTGGTCAAACACTTTGCAAATGGTTGACGGGAGTAAAAAGGACCAGAGGGAGTATCATGCATGCGGAGTAGGCAAAAAATTATTCATTTATAGTCGGTCGAAGTCTCAAAGGGCGCGACCGCGCGAGGGAGGCGAACGTCGTGGGAGGCGTGACGGTTGACGGAATTAAGTGAAGTTACATCCACGCGCCGGCATGGCGTGCGAACAGGCAGAAGTTATACCGTCAGGCCTACGATATGGGTCTAGTAGACATGACATCTAGTGGGTCCCACATAGTTCTCGAGAACTCTTTGGGTGCTTGCAGCCGTTTATCCACCGGGCAAGCCAGCAACCCCACGCCATTCGCACGCCCTGCTCGTCCCCATCTTCTACCTTACAACAGTTTGCTCCCAATCATCCCGTCCTTTCACATTAGTTCGCCCCTAGTTTTTTTTGCGGGGTACAACAGTTCAAGTTCTCCTAACCCTCCTCCAAAATCCATGGCCTCCCAAATCTCCATGGTCACTGCTGTGTACCAGGTTAGAGCCATCACCGGCAATCAGTTCATCGTCATCTACACACGTGGATCCCTGACGGTGAAAGCATGGCTTGCTCGCTTCCTACTCATGTTCAACAGTTCAACGGATGAGTGGGTCGCTGGACCAGATGTTGAGTACACCACAGTCCTGGGACGAGAGAAAGATCTAAAAAACGAAGAGAGGAAGAAGCCCGCCGTGAGCCAGGTTTGCGTACATAACGTTTGCTTGGTCTACCACATATGCCATGCCGACGTTGAGTGCCAGGATTTTAAGAACTTCCTCAAGGACAAAAGATGAAATTCGTTACTGTAGGTTTTAAGAACGACAGGGATGTCCTGCGTCGGATAGGTCTTGTTGTAGGCCAGCCCTTCAATCTCTAGAAGGCAAGCCTGGTGTCCTCCTCTCAACCTTCAATGCTGACCCTGGCAGCAACCATGATTGATCCTTCATACGCTAAACTGAAGAAACCTCATCATGAGTTTCATCATGCATGGGAGTCGAAGACATTAGATGAAGATCACATTCTGTACGCAGCAATGGATGCCTACCTTTGTTTAAATATCTACAAGGGTTGGATGAAGAAGCAGAGCCCAGTGTCCGGTTCAAGCAAAGAAGCGTCGGCAAAGAGGAAGAGGAAGAGGGACGAGGACGAAGTCGAGGACGTGGACTCGGACTCCGAGTAGGTGGCAGTGCCGTCGCTCATGCTGGTTCTACTGCAGTGTCAAGCGGACTAGTTGCTTAGTTTATTTTCAAGGGTGTGTTGTGCTGAGGCCCCAGCAGAACCATGTTTATGTTCTTTCTCGTTATTTGAACTCTTTAGTACGTACAGTAGTACTAGTACTATGTCTTACTACTGTTCTTCTTGCAGTTGGTACTACTGCTTGTATCTTCGTGTTCCTACTGTACTTAAGACGTTTGTACTAGTAGTATAATTTGGGTCAGTCAATTTGTGAAAGAAGTTCGATGGAGCAAAGGAAGAAGATGGCAGAAGATGTGGAAGAAGCCCTTCTAGCCATCCATGTTGCATCAAACGGCTCACATGAGTCGACTGACCCAAATTGGTCCTTCAGATTACAGGATCCACGTGGCATTAAAGGTCTCGAAGGTAGATTCCGCGTCCGCACCCAGTTTGCGGGCTCGATGCGCGCGCGACCGGCTTCCGCCGTGACAGCCACCATGCGCGCCTCCTCCGCGCGGGCAGAGACGACAATGACACGCTAGTTCCTCCTCGTCGGCGTGCTGGAGCACGCACTCGTCCTCCTCTTCGTACGCTGCGTGCATAGACGCGGCTCCACTAGCTGCTCGCGTGCTTGGCAGCGCGGCAGCATCACGAGGAGAGACTGCAGATGACGTGAGCGGGCGAGCCTTTGGCTTCATGGCACAGGGATGGCAGCGACACGGCGGTGATGGGCGAGAAATTGTTGGCCGAAGCAGGCGGGTGCCGGCATGCGCAACGGTGGCGGCGGCATATTGATGAGTGTGCGTGTGGGAGCTTACTTTAGTTTTATATAAGGTTGGTCAAACTTAAAAGAAAACCGTACTAGTACACGTAAACATTAGACTTAGGCAGCGCTTTTATTAGTTAGTACCACAGCCACGATACGGAATCATGTGCAAGTGTGTGAACCGCGGCCGCGCGGTCGATCAAACGGTGCATCACTGTCTCGCGCTCGAAGGACATCCACCGAACCTTTTTGTCTGTGTGAAAACAATCCTCGAATATTACTCAACTTTTTTTCCTGGGAAAGTTCTTGACGCTGCAATATTTCCATATATTTGAATTTAGCTCCAGCTCGTGTTTATTTGGATTTGGAGGTTTTAGGTGCGCCCTAGTTTTTTTAGTACTAATTTTGTGTGTGTGACTGAGAGAGAACGTATGTATGTGTCCATATGTGTGTTGTGGCGGAAGGGCAATGTGGAGACGGTGTGCGTGTGATACAGACATAGAGAGGTGTGAATGTGAAATGATCATGCATGAGTGAGACATAGACAGATGCCGATACGTTGTGTATACATGAGAGAACGGTCTTCTAGTTTACTTGTGTGTGTGTGTGTGTGTGTGTGTGAGAGAGAGAGAGAGAGAGAGAGAGAGAGAGAAGCATCTGTAACACAAAAACCATCTCCCTCGATTCGTCCGTCCCTCGCACGATCACATGCAACACATGCATCAACGCGCACATTTTGACACCCTCACCCGGCCCCTGCCCACCTCAAGGCCCGCACAATCTCTTCGTGGATACCCATTTCTCTCCTTAGGTTTGTTTTCTCTCAATATCTGACACGCACACACACACACACACACACACGCACACACACACACACACACACAGAGAGAGAGAGAGAGAGAGAGACGCAGCACAATACACACACACACCTTCCCCGAGCACACAGTTCATCCCCATCCAAGGTTATACGGTGACCACTCTCGCTTCTGCTACTTTGCACCCCAACATGCACAACACCTCAATCTTCAAAGAGGGCATTGAGCAGATCGAAGACGGCAACCACACCGCGCTAGAGAATGCGGGGTCATTTGGAATCAGGGTGATATGACGACGGCTGACTGACTCCTCCCCCACCCTCTCTCTCTCTCTCTCTTGCACAAAATTACCAATCCCTCTCTCCCCCGCACAAAATTGTCAATCCCTCAACCCACGAGATCCTTCCCCTATCGTCCATGTTTTTCCAGCTCTCTCATCAAACATGTTGTCTCTTCTCCTTCCACATATACAGAATCCGGATGCACACGCATCTCACGTATATTACATGTCTCCATCTTTCTCATAGACCTAACTTCTTCCTCTCTCTCTCTCTCTCTCTCTCTCTCTCTCGTTAGGTTTGTCTCCTACTCTCTCGTCCACATACATACAATCTTTCCTGCCCTATCTACTCCATTTTCAAAAGCTCTCTCTGCATGTTTCATTCACACATTGGGATATGTCAAAATGTTGCTTCTATAATGGCTGATGTAGAGTTATGGTTGTTTTTGTTGCATCCTACAAAGTAATAACTATGAAATACATTTAGATTCTCATTTGACTGGGATTACGTGAGTTTGAGCATGTTGTGAAGTACTATAGACCCTGTATACATCTTGGGATTTGACAATGATTGTAACTATTGAATTGTATAGACCATTACATTCGAAGTCAATAGCCTAATATATTTATTTCACAATTTCAACAAATGATTAGTTCACTACAAACTAAGAAAACAAGTGTGTACTCCCTCCATTTTTATTTAAGTCCGTGTATTAGCATTGGTCAAAGTCAAGTTTTGTAAACTCTCAGAAAGCTTATAACAAAAAATATTAACATATACAATAACAAATAAATACCATTAGATTCATTATTGAATGTACTTTCACATAATACATATTTGTTATGGTAAATGTTTATATTTTTCTATAAACTTGGTCAAACTTTA
This sequence comes from Aegilops speltoides, assembly GCA_021437245.1. Lineage (NCBI taxonomy): Eukaryota > Viridiplantae > Streptophyta > Magnoliopsida > Poales > Poaceae > Aegilops > Aegilops speltoides. The sequence goes on from CM038144.1 coordinate 441,732,814, forward strand.
GGAAGTTTGACTTCGGTCAAACACAATATGCAGAGTTTACTACTACTACTCGCTAGTTGCTTAGTCGAATCACTCAACACGCCACACGAGGAGTCCAGTGTCACAAAATTTTGAGGTCGGCGGGAAAATCTCCCGCGACCCTGATTGGAGCAGTGGGAAGTTACCATCATAGCCTTCGGAACAGGCCTACGGATGACGCTTGGTAGGGGGCTGTTTTCGTAACTTTAGGTTCACCCTACCCAGCCAACCCCACTGATACGTCTCCAACGTATCTATAATTTTTGATTGCTCCATGCTACTTTATCTACTGTTTTGGACTATATTGGGCTTTATTTTCCACTATTATATTATTTTTGGGACTAACCTATAAACCGGAGGCCCAACCCAGAATTGTTGTTTTTTGCCTATTTCAGTGTTTCGAAGAAATGGAATATCAAACGGAGTCCAAACGGAATGAAACCTTCGGAAACGTGATTTTCTCACCGAAGGTGATCCAGGACACTTGGACCCTACTCCAAGAAGTAACAGAGGCGGTCACGATGGTGGGGGCGCCCCCTCCTAGGGCGCGCCTCCCTACCTCGTGGGCCCCCTGTTGCTCTACCGACATACTCCTTCCTCCTATATATACCTACGTACCCCCGACAGATCAGAACAGGAGCCAAAAACCTTATTCCACGGCCGCACTTTCTATATCCATGAGATCCCACCTTGGGCCTGTTCCGGAGCTCCGCCGGAGGGGGCATCTACCACGGAGGGCATCTACATCAAAACCATAACCCCTCCGATGAAGTGTGAGTAGTTTACTTCAGACCTTCGGGTCCATAGCTAGTAGCTAGATGGCTTCTTCTCTCTTTTTGGATCTCAATATAATGTTCTCCCCCTCTCTCGTGGAGATCTATTCGATGTAATCTTCTTTTTGCGGTGTGTTTGTTGAGACCGATGAATTGTGGGTTTATGATCCAGCTTATCTATGAATAATATTTGAATCTTCTCTGAATTCTTTTATGTATGATTGAGTTATCTTTGCAAATCTCTTCGAATTATTCTTTTGGTTTGGCCAACTAGATTGGTAGTTCTTGCAATGGGAGAAGTGCTTAGTTTGGGTTCAATCTTGCGGTGTCCTTTCCAAGTGACAGAAGGGGCAGCAAGGCACGTATTGTATTCTTGCCATCGAGCATAACAAGATGGGGTTTTTATCATATTTCCTGAATTTATCCCTCTACATCATGTCATCTTGCTTAAGGCGTTACTCTGTTTTTAACTTCATACTCTAGATGCATGCTGGATAGCGGTCGATGAGTGGAGTAATAGTAGTAGATGCAGAATCGTTTCGATCTACTTGTCTTGGACATGATGCCTATATACATGATCATACCTAGATATACTCATAACTATGCTCAATTCTGTCAATTGCTCAACAGTAATTTGTTCACCCACCGTAGAATATCTATGCTCTTGAGAGAAGCCACTAGTGAAACCTATGGCCCCCGGGTCTATTCTCATCATATCAATCTCCATCACTTTATTACTTGCTTTGTTTTTACTTTGCCTTTTACTTTTCACTTTGCATCTCTATATCAAAAATACCAAAAATATTATTTATCATCTCTATCAGATCTCACCCTCGTAAGTGACCGTGAAGGGATTGACAACCCCTAATCGTGTTGGTTGCGAGTAGCTATCGTTTTGGGTAGGTACGAGGGACTTGTGCGTGGTCTCCTACTGGATTGATACCTTGGTTCTCAAAAACTGAGGAAAATACTTACGCTACTTTGCTGCACCATCCTCTCCTCTTCGTCGCAGTGCTCAAGAGGTAGCAAGAAACATTTCTGGCGCCGTTGTCGGGGAGGCTCACGCAAGCAAGTCAACCATACCAAGTACCCATCACAATCCCTATCTCTCGCATTACATTATTTGCCTCTTGTTTTCCTCTCCCCCACTTCATCCTTGCCGTTTTATTCGCCCTCCACTACTAGGAAAAGGGCTATAGATAGGATTGATTCTAATGGCGCACCGTGGATGCAGTGCGCCACTACTATATACTAATGGCGCACCTGTTCCTCATACGCCATTAGAGTGGAAGACTCTAATGGCGCACGCGCGACAGTGCGCCATTAGTATGAATTCTTTTTTTCCATTTTCCCATACATACTAATGGCGCATGTGTCAACCAATGCGCCATTACTATATATAACTTCTAATGGCGCATGTGTCAACCAATGCGCCATTACTGTATCCCCCTCCATCTCGATCTCGATCCCCCTCCATCTCGATCGCACCCGCACCCTCCCTTGCTAGCTCTACCCATCGCAACCTCCCGCTCCACCGCCGAGCACCGGCCCGCCCAGCAGACCAAGACATTTTGAACATATTTTTATTTTTTTTACTATTTTTATAAAAAATATTACACTGTTATAATTTAAACAAGTTTGATAAACACAAATAAATATAAAACACCATTCCCACTCCACCGACCCCCCCCTTGCACCTTCCCACTCCACACCGCCGGCGTCCCCACCGCACCGCCCCGCTCCACCGGCCGCCGCCACCCGACCCCGACCCTGCCCCCACTCCACCGCCGTCGGCGACCACTCGCACCCTCTCCCCGCACCTCCCGGCCCGCTCCACCGTCACAAATGGATGCAACTAAAATTGCAAAAAAAACAAATTTGATTATATTTCCAAATAAGAAATTTGATGATATTTTCAAATAATAAATTTGATGATGTTTTTCATATTCATAAATATTTTCAAATAACAAATTTGATGATATTTTTAAAAATTATTTCTATTTTGATAAAAATATTACTATTATGATTTAAACAAGTTTGAACATATTTAAACACAAATAAATATCAAACATCATTTTAAATGCATAAATACAAAAATGGGGATACTATTATGATTTAAACAAGTTTGAACATATTTAAACACAAATAAATATCAAACATCATTTTAAATGCATAAATACAAAAAATGGGGAGCACAGGGAATCGAACCCAGACCTCCTCGTGTGTGTCTTTAGCGTCTTGACGGTCGGGCTATAGTGGGCTTGTTACGATGGAGTGGGGGTTATGTGGTATATAACCCACCAATCGGGCTAGTAAATTCTAATGGCGCACCGTGGCGTGGTGCGCCATTAGAGTGGTTGTACTTATGGCGCACTAGGCTTGCGTGCGCCATTAGATCCTCTCCCGCTTCACTGTTCCCCTCTCACTGCCTGCCTCCTCCCTCCTTGCGATCCACTCGAACCAACCGTCGCCGCCGCTCCTTGCTCCGCCCCTCCGTCCGTCGCGCTGCCGCCGTCGGTGCCGCCCGCCGCTTGCTGTGGTCTTCGCTGCCCAGCCGCCCGCCCGACCCGCGCAGAGTCCACCCCGCCGCCCGCGCCCCGAACGAGATCGGCCGAGCCCCGCCGCCCGCTCCTCTCCTCTCCTCCGCCCGCCGCCGCTCCTCTCCTCTCCTCCTCCCTCCCGCAGAGTCCTCCTCCCTCCGCCCGCCCACCGCCCTGCTCTCCTTCGATCACAGACCGAGGACCCGGACGAGCTCGGACCCGACCCGACCCCTTCACGACCACGACTCCGACCCTCCGGCGACCGGTACCTCTCCTCCTTCCTCCTTCCTCTCTCTCCACCATTCCCCATTCCTTCCTCGGGCATGTGTTGTGTGACCTGAAAAATATATTGCAATAGATTATCTGCAGTAGATCAAACTGCAGTGGATTACTCAATATATTGCCATTTGTTGAAGTGTACCGATGATGCTTCAGAGAAAATTCAATCTTCCTCCTCAGGCATGTGTTGTGTGACCTGAAAAAATATAAATGTGTTGTTTAGGCATGTTGCTTGTTTTCCTCCTTGAACTAGGATTATCACACTGGGCTTTGATTTTGATTGGGCATGAATGGTGCAATGGTGCATGAAAAGGAGAGGTGAAAAAATAATTATCTGGTACAAAAGACTTGCTCTTGAATTGGAGGTAGAGAATGATTAGGGCTACTTAGCGAGGTCACTTTCACATTTGCTTGGCACAAAATTGACAGTTAATTAGCGAGAAGTAATGCTCTGTCTGCCAGGGGATCTTGGATAGTATTCTATTACCGGAGAGGTAACTATCTTGGATACCATTCTATTACCGGGAGGTAAATTTTGGTGCCACTACTAGTCTCCTGCTAATGTAGACCTCACAATGATTGACCGGTGGAAAACTCTTGATAAAAGCCAAACAAGCAATTTGGATTTAGGCATGTTGCTTGCTGAATTTTCACATCGCATTTTTGTAACTAGGGTTTATCTTGGGTAGGACCAGAGATGTCTAGGGACAATATTTTGGCCATATGGTTAACACACTGAATTTTTGTTCTTGTCTTCTCGAGATAGCTAACGGTTCATTCCAATTTTTGAGATAGCTAACAAAAGAAGAATACAACAGATGAGGCAAAACCTACTTACACCAAAACTATCTTTGAGTAGTATTTCTTAATGATACAAGTTGATGAATAATGTAGCAATGTGAGTGTATGATGTATTGCCATCCATTCACTGAATTTTTTGGACAGTCGTTAACTGAAATTTTTTGGCGGTGTGTTAACTGAATTTTTTGACAGTGTGTTAATCGCCACTTATCTTCATTTCAAAGCCCAAGTTGCAGCCCTTTAGATTGACAAATGGATGTAAGGTATCTTCTACTACATTTTGAGTATGGTTACGGCTCACATCAGTAGTTGTAATTCTACTATAAATTTGCACTATAAATCTATTGAAATTATCTTGTTAATACAATTTGCAATTACATGTCTCTGTATTTACCTCCTCTTCTATACCTTGTACTAGACACTGCAATTGTATCATCTTGCCACTTAAGTCAGCCTTCCTTTAAGCGAAAATTCAGTTAGAGCTCTTGTCAAAAAATTCAGTTATGGCATCTAGAATTATGTCGGTTTTGTTTTGTAACTAGAAGACCAAAGTGTTAGGAATTCTGTCCAAACTGTAGTTTTCGATTCTACATCCAAACTGAAAACTGTTAAAAAGCATGATGTTTCTTGGATTTACGTAATGATGATGATGATGGAACACATGGTCTTGGATTTACTGTAATGATGATGGAACATTATAAAGCATTGTACTCCATTGTGTATGAAGGATACAAAAATTTTATAAAGTTGTTCTTATATGGGTGAAACTTCACTTGTTTTTAGGCTAGTGCGGGTGTTGCTTTATTGTGATGCCTCTGAATTACTTGTGATCACATTGAGAAAGACTTGCTAGTTTGTTGGGTTTTGTCTCCGACCATTGTATCGTGATGAACTTGCAGGTACCCGAGAGGCCCTTGAGTTTGCGGAATGTCGATTAACTTCCGTTCCGCAAATTGGGCACTCCATATGTCCTATTTTCAGCAAAGGTCATGCTGAAATTTTCCGTGAATTTTAGCATGACTTTGCTAAAATAGGACATATGGGGTACTTGCGACTAATGCATGTTTTATGATCTGTTGTAAGGGTACTAATTGGTCTCTTCTGCTTATCGAGATGGCGGAAGCAGCCACCGCCGATCTGCGACACCGCGATCTGAGTTGGATGATTCCAGTTCTTCACTATCATACTTGAGGCTTGATTGGATCCATGACGCTGGTATATAAAATGAGAGATCTCCCTTCACCCATCTCATTATGATATCATTGTTTGCTACATCACTCATTTTCCCAAACTGCAGAGGCTGCTGACAGGTTTATGAACATCTTGATGGGTGAAGATCCGCCAAATAATGTGAAGCTGCGATAGGCGGCAGCGGGTTTCGCAGCGATGGGATGTGCAATTGGCGATCAAGAAGGGCCACATGTACTTGTCTCGTGGGTGGGAGAACTTCTACCGTGCCTCGACCTGCAGCTGGGGTACTTCCTTGTCTTGAGTACGACGACGCGCCAACATGCTCATCGTGAAGGTGTACAACAAGACTATGTGTCGATGCGTCTGTTGTCGATGATGATGCCGATGCGTTCGCCTCTTCTTATTCCTCTACATTTGGCTTTGTCTCACATCGATTGTTAACGGTCATTGTTGCATTTTGGACAGGTAGGAGCAGCGGCAGCGATCTCGCTGACCAAAGCAGCGGCGACTATGGCTGTAGCGAAGCTGCAGCGATTCTGGCAGAGCGACAGCAGAAGCGATTCTGGCACCAAAGCATAGACAACAAGAAGGATGATCCGGATGGAGTGTGGGAGAAGAGGAGCAGAGTGAGGATGAGGAGCTACATCATGACGATGGGCATCGGTGAGGATGACCTAGCGCTGGTGGTGGCTGACCAAGGGCAAGAGATGGTGGTGGTGACCATGGGCAAGAGATGGAGGTGGTGAGGATGACCTAGCGATGGTCGTGCTGAAGGTGGCCTCGCGATGGTGGTGGTGCTCGACAATGACCACGCACCGGTGGTGGCGCCGGCGATCCCACACCGGGCAACATGACCACGCCAATTGTGGTGAAGACTACATCCCACTACCTCCATCGCCTCCACCGCCTCGCCGCTCTAGGCGCATCGAGAGATGAAGGAGAAGAAGGAGAAGAACTGCCTACTTTGTCGGGTATGTCGATCTCCTATAGGTTAGCTATCCAAAATGATATATATATACTTAGTTACCTATGTTATCTCTAATATGCTTAGTTTCCTATAGGTTAGCTTCATTTTACCTAAGTTGGCTCTAATATACTAACTTAGAGCTTATATGCTTAGTTTCCTATAGGTTAGCTCCAAAATAACTTATGTTAGCACAAAATGATCAAGTTTACATAATAAGCTTATAGTCTTTTCTTAATCTTCTTCTTTTCCAAAATGACATAGGTTAGCTTCATTTTACCTAAGTTGGCTCTAATATACTAACTTAGACCTTATATGCTTAGTTTCCTATAGGTTAGCTCCAAAATAACTTATGTTAGCACAAAATGATCAAGTTTACATAATAAGCTTATAGTCTTTTTCTTAATCTTCTTCTTTTCCAAAACTCTTCTTATTCTTCTTCTAGTCTTCTTCTTTTTCTTCTTCTAACTTCTTGCTTATCATTTTGCAGATTTGATTTAATTGATGGAAGCTTGCGTGGATGGGGTGCTTCTTTTCCATTTCTGTTTTTATTTTGTATGAATGTGAAACTTTTGTGAATTGATGGATAACGGTGTTGGATGAACAATGTGAAACTTTTGTAACAGACGGAACTATGTGTTGGCTATGTACGTATGTATATATGATGAAACTTGTGTGTTGGATATGATTGCTATATGGATGCTTGTTGTATATATATATGTGTTGAATATCTCATATGTGAAATAGTGACATGAGATTAAGAAGAAAAGAATTAAAAAGTTGTTACTAATGGCGACTACAATGTCTTTCATACTGTAAGTATAGCAGATAATAGTGGCGCCTTGTGAGCGATACTAATGGTGCACCGCTCAGTGCGCCATTAGAATACCAATTCTAATGGCGCACATGTGGTGCGCCATTAGAAAGAAATTCTAATGGCGTGATGCCAGTGGCGCACCAGCCATGCGCCATTAGAAGGCAAAACTGGTGCGCCACTAGCATGCCTTTTCCTAGTAGTGCTCTCTTTTTCGTTCGCCTTCTTCTCGTATGTATCTTTGTTTGTGTTTCCTTGTGCCTTCTATATGCTTGCATCTTTGCTTGTTAAAAATCTATTGATATGGATCCACTTAAAGTGTTCTACTTGGATCATCTTCGATCCTTATGCGCTCGTGCTGAAACCCCAACTAGCCTAGTTGATGGGAAATCTTTAGATGAGCATGCTCATTTTGTGTGTCATCGTTTATCTGAAAAAGGGAGACTCTTACGGTATCATATAAATAGTTTGCTATGCTATGCTTGGAATCTTTGTGAAATGTGTGATTTTACTTGTTGCTCTAAGAACCCTAAAAAACACCTTCCCTACCTATGTGAGTTCAATGATAATGAAATCTTATCTTCTTATGCAAAGGGTGTTTATAGTTACTATGATATCAAACAAATTGAAGAATTTTTTGTTTTTAAGGGTGCTCATGAAGTTGCTTCTTTGATTGAAAAGTATGATTTTACTCTCAACAAATCTAAAAATTCCGTCATACTTAATTATTGCAATGAAAACCTTGCTCATAATGTCTATATCCAAGAATTTATTGAAAGAATGACCGTTGATTTGGAAGAAAATAATGATATGCATGAATCTATAGATAATGATGATTCCAATGATTTGATTGAAATATCCCTTGATGAACATGATGCTTGCTATTCTTGTGGCCATGAAGCCAATATTTATGAAGACGAATTTGTTATAGTTCCTTATGTTAAAAATGAGATTGTTGCTATTGCACCCATGCTTGATAGCACCCTCAACGAAAAGCATGATTTAAATGATTTTACTATAAATTCTCTTGATGTCAATTGTGCTAATAATATGCAAAACCCTAAGCTTGGGGATGCTAGTTTTGCTATGTCTACTACTTGTTGCAATGATCATGATTGGGGTAATTCTTCTTATGATCTTGAAAATTTATTTAATCCCCATGATGAATATGAGATTGATAATATTGTTTGCAATGATATCAAAGTGGGTTTGGTAGAGTGTCAACTCAAGATCCCACATATTTGGAGAATATTCAATCTTATGAAATTTTTGATAAAAGTGGGTTTGGAGAGGTCATGACTTTAGTTACTGTTAATCCCACTATTTCGGAAGAGTGTCAACTTTGCATGCATGTGGATCGTGTTGAAAATATTTTATGTGATAGCTATTTTGTTAAATTTTCTTATGATCCCACATGTAATTATTATGAGAGAGGAAAATATGGTCGTAGAAATTTTCATGATAATAAATTACCTCTCGTTATGTTGAGATTGCTATTGTTTCTTTCCGCCTCCTTGCTTATGCTAGTTTTTGCTTGCCTTGATAATTCGTTTGCCTATAAGATGCCTATGCATGGGAAGTATGTTAGACTTAGATGTGTTTATCACGTGTTTTATGATGCTCTCTTTGTGCTTCAATTCTTGTCTTTCTTGTGAGCATCATTGAAATATCTATGCCTAGCTAGGGGCGTTAAACGATAGCGCTTGTTGGGAGGCAACCCAATTTTATTTTTTGTTTTTTGTTTTTGCTTCTGTTTAGGAATAAATAATCCATCTAGCTTCTGTTTGGATGTGGTTTTATGTTTTAATTAGTGTTTGTGCCAAGTAGAACCTATAGGATAACCTACGATGATAGTTGATTTGATTCTGCTGAAAAACAGAAACATTGCACACACGAATATAATTTTGTTAAATCACAGGGACGTGATTTTGTGTTGATTCTTCTTGCTGCTGTTCACTAAAAAAATTGTCCAGGACTTCCTATTTTGGTAGGATTTTTAGAGTTCCAGAAGTTTGCGTTAGTTACAGATTGCTACAGACTGTTCTGTTTTTGACAGATTTTGTTTTGCGTGTGTTGTTTGCTTATTCTGATGAATCTATGGCTTGTAAAATAGTTTATAATCCATAGAGAAGTTGGAATACATTAGGTTTAACACCAATATAATTAAAGAATAAGTTCATTACAGTACCTTGAAGTAGTCTTTTGTTTTCATTCTCTAACGGAGCACACGAGATTTCTATTGAGTTTTGTGTTGTGAAGTTTTCAAGTTTTGGGTTAATTCTTTTGATGGATTATGGAACAAGGAGTGGCAAGAGCCTAAGCTTGGGGATGCCCATGGCACCCCCAAGATAATCCAAGGACACCAAAAAGTCAAAGCTTGGGGATGCCCCGGAAGGCATCCCCTCTTTCTTCCACTTCCATCGGTAATTTACTTGGAGCTATATTTTTATTCACCACATGATATGTGTTTTGCTTGGAGCGTCTTGTATTATTTGCGTCTTTGCTTCTTAGTTTACCACAATCATCCTTGCTGTACACACCTTTTGATATAGCCATACATGAATTGGAATTTGCTAGAATATTTTATGTGCTTCACTTATATCTTTTGAGCTTGATAGTTTTGCTCATAGTGTTTCACTTATATCTTTTGAGCGTGATAATTTTTGCTCTAGTACTTCACTTAGATCTTTTAGAGCATGGTGGTGGATTTGTTTTAAAGAAACTATTGATCTCTCATGCTTCACTTAGATTATTTTGAGAGTCATAAATAGCATGGTAATTTGCTTTATATTAATATACTTGGTGTTCAATATATGTGAAACTTTCTTTTGAGTGAATTGAATACTAAGATAAGTTTGATGCTTGATAATTGTTTTGAGATATGGAGGTGATAATATCAAAGTCGTGCTAGTTGAGTAATTGTGAATTTGAGAAATGCTTGTGTTGAAGTTTGCAAGTCCCGTAGCATGCACGTATGGTTAAAGTTGTGTAACAAATTTGAAATAATAAGTGTACCTGGCTTGTGCATCCTTATGAGTGAAGGTCAGGGGCGCGCGATGGTTAATTCCTACCAACCTCCCCCCTAGGAGCATGCGCGTAGTACTTGATTTTTGATGACTTCTAAATTTTTGCAATAAGTATATGAGTTCTTTTGACTAATGTTGAGTCCATGGATTATACGCACTCTCACCTTTCCGCCTTTGCTAGCCTCTTTGGTACCGTGCATTGCCCTTTCTCACCTTGAGAGTTGGTGCAAACCTCGCTGGTGCATCCAAACCCCATCATACGATACGCTCTATCACACATAAACCTCATTATATCTTCCTCAAAACAGCCACCAGACCTACCTATCATGGCATTTCCATAGCCATTCCGAGATATATTGCCATGCAACTTCCATCATCATCATCATGACATACATTACTTTTGTCATATTGCCATTGCATGATCATGTAGTTGACATCGTATTTGTGGCAAAGCCACCATGCATTATTTTTCATACATGTCACTCTTGATACATTGCACCATCCCAGTAGCCCGCCAGAGGCATTCATATAGAGTCATATCTTGTTCCATGTTTTGAGTTGTACTCCTTATGTTGTAATCAATAGAAGTGTGATGATCATCATTATTAGAGCATTGCCCAAACAAAAAAAGAGAAAGGACAAAAAAAGAAGGCCCAAAAAAGGGCAATGCTACTATCTCTTTTTCCACACTTGTGCTTCAAAGTAGCACCTTGTTCTTCTTGTAGTGAGTCTCATATATTGTGCTTCAAAGTAGCACCTTGTTCTTCATGTAGTGAGTCTCATAAGTTGTCTTTTTATACTAGTGGGAATTTTTCATTATAGAACTTGGCTTGTATATTCCTACGATGGGCTTCCTCAAATGCCCTAGGTCTTCATGAGCAAGCAAGTTGGATGCACACCCAATAGTTTCCTTTTGTTGAGCATTCATAGCTCTAGTGCATCCGTTGCATGGCAATCCCTACTCCTCATGTTGACATCAATTAATGGGCATCTCATAGCCCGTTGATTATCCTCGTCAACGTGAGACTTTCTCCTTTTGTCTTCTCGCACAATCCCCATCATCATATTCTATTCCACCCATAGTGCTATATCCATGGCTCACGCTCATGTATTGCGTGAAGGTTGAGAAAGTTTGAGATTATTTAAGTATGAAACAATTGCTTGGCTTGTCATCGGGGGTATAGAAGTTGGGAACGTCTTTGTGTGACGAAAATGAAGCATAGCCTAACTATATGATTTTGTAGGGATGAACTTTATTTTGCCATGCTATTTTGAGAAGACATGATTGCTCTGATTAGTATGCTTGAAGTATTATTATCTTTTATGTCAATATGAAATTTTTTCTTGAATCTTTCGGATCTGAATATTCATGCCACAATTAAGAAGATTTACATTGAAATTATGCCAAAGTATCACTCCGCATCAAAAATTCTTTTTTTATCATTTACCTACTCGAGGACGAGCAGGAATTAAGCTTGGGGATGCCTGATACGTCTCCAACGTATCAATAATTTTTTTATTGCTCCATGATACTTTATCTACTGTTTTGGACTATATTGGGCTTTATTTTCCACTTTTATATTATTTTTGGGAGTAACCTATTAACCGGAGGCCCAGCCCAGAATTGCTGTTTTTTGCCTATTTCAGTGTTTTGAAGAAACGGAATATCAAACGGAGTCCAAACGGAATGAAACCTTTGAAAACGTGACTTTCTCACCGAATGTGATCCAGGAGACTTGGACCCTACTCCAAGAAGTAACAGAGGCGGTCACGAGGGTGGGGGGGCTCCCCCCCTAGGGCGCGCCCCCTGCCTCGTGGGCCCCTTGTTGCTCGACCGACGTACTCCTTCCTCCTATATATACCTACCTACCCCCGACAGATCGGAGCAGGAGCCAAAAACCTAATTCCACCGTCGCAACTTTCTGTATCCACGAGATCCCATCTTGGGGCTTGTTCCGGAGCTCCGTCGGAGGGGGCATCTACCACGAAGGGCTTCTACATCAACACCATAGCCCCTCACATAAAGTGTGAGTAGTTTACTTCAGACCTTCGGGTCCATAGCTAGTAGCTAGATGGCTTCTTCTCTCTTTTTGGATCTCAATACAATGTTCTCCCCCTCTCTCGTGGAGATCTATTCGATGTAATCTTCTTTTTGCGGTGTGTTTGTTGAGACCAATGAATTGTGGGTTTACGATCCAGCTTATCTATGAATAATATTTGAATCTTCTCTGAATTCTTTTATGTATGATTGAGTTATCTTTGCAAGTCTCTTCGAATTATCCTTTTGGTTTGGCCAACTAGATTGGTAGTTCTTGCAATGGGAGAAGTGCTTAGCTTTGGGTTCAATCTTGCGGTGTCCTTTCCCAGTGACAGAAGGGGCAAGAAGGCACGTATTGTATTGTTGCCATCGAGGATAACAAGATGGGATTTTTATCATATTGCATGAATTTATCCCTCTACATCATGTCATCTTGCTTAAGGCGTTACTCTGTTTTTAACTTAATACTCTAGATGCATGCTGGATAGCGGTCGATGAGTGAAGTAATAGTAGTAGATGCAGAATCATTTCGATCTACTTGTCTTGGACGTGATGCCTATATACATGATCATACCTAGATATACTCATAACTATGCTCAATTCCGTCAATTGCTCAACAGTAATTTGTTCACCCACCTTAGAATATCTATGCTCTTGAGAGAAGCCACTAGTGAAACCTATGGCCCCCGGGTCTATTCTCATCATATCAATCTCCATCACTTTATTATTTGCTTTGTTTTTACTTTGCCTTTTACTTTTCACTTTGCATCTCTATATCAAAAATACCAAAAATATTATTTATCATCTCTATCAGATCTCACCCTCGTAAGTGACCGTGAAGGGATTGACAACCCCCAATCGCGTTGGTTGCGAGAAGCTATCGTTTTGTGTAGGTACGAGGGACTTGTGCGTGGTCTCCTACTAGATTGATACCTTGGTTCTCAAAAACTGAGGGAAATACTTATGCTACTTTGCTGCATCATTCTCTCCTCTTCGGGGAAATCCAACGCAGTGCTCAAGAGGTAGCACCCACCCCGGCAACCAGAGTAGTACACCTGAATACTCCCCATTTTCTATCCCCACAGCAAAATAGACTTCTCCACGGCACCGCAGCCTTCGTGCTCCTCCCCTTTACATCGGCGCACTCATCCACTGCAGCACATCTGCCTCATCGATGACCTCGTACGCCGCACTGGAGCCGGTCCACCTTCGTCGTCGTCCACGGAGCCTCTTCCCCGGCATCGTCTTCCACGGTCTCAGATCTGCTTCCCGGAAGCCAACGCCAAAAGCGTAGAAGTAGCACCGTCGTGGACAATGAACTGACTCCCGTTGCCGACCATGACTCACCGAGGCTGTCGCGACCATCGTTCTCCTCCTCGATTGGTAATGTGTGTATTGAATCACTTAGCAGTACATGTGCAATTCCAATTTTGTTCATACCTACCCTTCAAATTTCCTGGGTGCTATTGTTCCCGTAAAAGTAATTGGTTATAGCCTCCGTTGTCCAATAGAATATCAGCTTGTAATTGTGTGTCGCTCCTGTATCGCGCTGTGCTTAGGTAGGATTTTCATCTGCAACCAGTAGTGTGGCAAATGATGGAAATGTTTTTAGAACTAGCAAGATGCCCATGCATTGCACGCATCAAGATGCATTTGTATGAGTAATTTATCTTGTGGGAGAAAAGGATGAACGAGGGAAGGCCTTATTTGCAAATTTGGAGAGGGTATGGGTATCTTTTTGCAAAATTCCCATTTGTTTCCTTCCTATCTGTCAGATATAAATCAGACGGCCTATATTGCAAGAAAAAAAGTATAGAGAAAAAAAGTAGACAGTAGAGAAGTAGAGATAAATATTAAATATTAAATATTAAATAAATATAACAATAGAGAAGAGAGTAGAGATAGCAGAGACGTCGGGAAAGGATCACGCGCGCGCGGGAAAAAGCGGCCGGGCGTGCGCTAGTTTTGGCGCGCGGCGCGCTTTATAAAATCCAACGCCCTCCCACCGCTCTGTGGCTTGCCACCGCTCTCTCCCCGCTTTGTGCCTCACCACCGCTCTCTCCCTGCTCGTTTTCTCCTCGCCGCCACCATGCCACCATGTCGCTGCGTCGCCGGGAAACTTGGGAATACCGCGGCGTTCGCGCGCGCCCCTCCGGCGGCTTCTCCGCTGAGATCCAGTTCCGCGGGATGCGCCTCGGCCTCGGCAATTTAGACACTGCCAACGAGGCCGCTCATTCATACGACGCGGCGGTGTGGCGCCTCCGGTGGCCTCATTGAATATTGAACTTCCCCAACGTGCCGACGCGGGAGCGGGCGCAGGAGTTCACGCCTCTGTCGTGGCTTAGCACCGACGAGGATCGTCGCGACAACCGGAGGCGGGAGCACTGTCTCAGCATCACCGAGATGGACGAGGAAGCCCTAGCGCTGTGGCGACAACACTTCCCGTAGGGCATCATCAACGAGCGCGAGTTCTACGCGCAAAGGAGGGCGGAGAGGGATAAGAGGAGGGCGGAGCGAGCTGCCTATCGCGAGGACAAGCGTAGGCGAAAACCGGACGCTCAATTCAACATGAAGCTAGGAGCAGCATCATCCTGGGAATCCGACGACGATAGGTATCTTCACGCCTACAATCAGACGTCAGAGGAGGACAATACCGAGGAGGAGTCGGACGATGAGAAGTAGTTGAATTATCTTTTTTTATCTATCTATGCTGAGAACTATCCTCGACTCTCTAGTCTCTACTTCTCGATCTCAGCACTATAAACGCTTTTTTTAAAGCGCCGCGCATTGCGATTCTGTTGGAGATGCTCTAACATGGCAGACGAGTGCTTTCATGTTGCCCACAAGATGCGCGAGTATTACTAGTAGTATATTTTTCTTGCCATGTTGAGATTTTAAAACCACGAGTGCGAACATGCAGAGGAGTAATGAAGACCAAACACGAAATATTTGGGACATCTTCAAGGAGCGTGGCAAGTTAAAGAGGAGCTGCACCGAACCTGTAAAACGAGCTTTGGTAAGTAACACCCTTTCAATTACTTTCGTTTAGCCTCGTGTTCTTCTATGTGTATATGTTGTAGTTTCTGTTTCTCTTAAGCGTGGTGTTCTTCGATGTGTAATCAGAAGAGTCTTAATCATCCTAATGCTTTCTATTTTAGCTTGATGTGGGAAGTGGGTGTTCTCACCTTGTAATCTGTTTTTATATTTTTTTTCCTTTTGAATCCACTTCTCCGAGTTCTATTTATCTGGCTTCTACTAAATGGATATAGGTTGCTCTGAGTATTGATCTAAAAAGAAGTAACTTCATGTCAGGATGCAGTTCCTGCGAGGAGGGAAGTATGGTCAACCTAGAGATCATGTTTCCAAAATGAGGTTGGATTGCACATAGGGTGTGAGTTCCCTAATGATGCTGGATTAGACACAAGGTGCAAATTCCCAGATGATGCTGGATTACACACAAGCCAGGTGGAGTCGTCAGCTGTTCGTGTCCTCGTGGCATTAGTAAAGGCTGAAAGAAACCGTGCAGCAGCCCTTGAGAATGTAGCTGAGTTCCTGAAGAAGTGAAAAGAGCAATCAGATGCTCTCTTCACCCAAGCCAAAGAAGAGATGGAAGAAGCCAGAAATAAGCTAGCAGAGGCAGAGCAGCCTAGGCGTCTCCTGCTATCTAAAACTGTTGTCAATACAAAATTTCCTTCATAATAGCTAGGTTCAAATGTTTATCCAACAAGATGCTGTTGTGATGTCCGTGCATCTACTGATGTGGTACAAAATGTTTTTCGGGTCATGTAATAACAACAATTACTTTCCAAACAATAACACGAAGCATTGGACATGGTATACTTCACGCGCAAGCCCGACATTCCAAGTTCAACTTCCACATCAAACTCATGTTCACAGATATCTGCACATTCATACATAATGTCCACAACCATGATTCACTTCAAAGCCAAAAAATATGTGAGGAGAGTTATAAATAAAGAAAAAACTCAACTAGTTCCTGCTACCAGTGCGAGCACAACAAGTCAAGACCATGCGTAAATTAATTATATTTTAGTCATTTTTTGTGTTCTAAAATGCCTGCCGGCTCGCGAAAGGACGTGTTGCTAGCACACGCACGGATTGAATGAAGGCAGGCGGGGCAGTCTTAAGCTGGTTGCACGCGGCGAGGAGGCGTGCTCAGCCGGGCCTGCAGCGAGTGCGGCCCTCTTGGCTGGCACGCCGGTTCGATGCCTGCGCTAAGAGAGGTCACGTCCGTGTCAGAGCAATTGCTCCCTCCAGTCCTTTTTTGTTTGGGTATAACAAAATCTCGTTTTCCATTCACATTTTACAAGTAAAATTCATGGACAAACTTTGACCCAAAGTATGAATTCCATTTTCGCTCCATACCAATCATTCTAAAAACTAGTTACTACTTATAACGTGCCATTGAAAATTGGAACTCTTAACCCCGCTAAAAATACGATATTTTAAACGTGGCTACTCAATATGTGGCAACTGGCGAGCCACCGCGCTCCAAGTCGTTCACCTGTGGTCCCGACCATCAACTCCTACGGATCAAATTATTACGCGAGCTGACTATTCCTACAAAGGTGCCCCACCACGTACCCGGTACCCGCGAATGCAGCAATCGTGCACCTAGGATTTTAGGGATTATTTTTTAACGTCGCCTTTATGTAACACTCATGTGTGCGAGACAGCGAGAGGCCGACTGCGTGCGTGCGCCTCTTCTCTTCATATATGTACTCCACCGTTTGTCTGGTGTCCAAAAATTATAATAACTACTAGCAATGTGCCAATGCATTGCCACATGATCAAAGTAGATTAATACATATTCACCGATTTAATAGAAAAAAAGTCTAGTTTTGAAATACGTATATCACTAAAAATATATGTTTCACTCAAAATATATTCCTTTGGCGGTTTTGATGAGATAAGGGAGGAATGTTGTTGGTTTCAAGATTCGAGAAGTGGTATATGTCTAATATCTACTCTTACTAGCAAGATGCCCGTGCATTGCATGGTACATCAAGATCTTGTGGGAGAAAGGATGAATCAGAGAAGGCCTTATCTGCAAATGTGGTGTAGAGTGCGGGTAAATTGCCATATTTTCCTTCCTATCCGTCAGATATAAATCGGACGACCTACATTGCAGGATGGCAGGCCCACCATCATCACCAACTCTATTTTTTATCCCTACTCTTATAAAAAGCATTGTCGGTGATGATCGTGTGCCTGCCATCCTGCAATATAGGCCGTCCGACCTATATGTGACGGATAGGAAGGAAACTATGGCAATTTTGCAAAAAGATACCCACACCCCTCTCCACATTTGCAAATAAGGCCTTCCCTCATTCATCCTTTTCCGCCACAAGATAAACTACTCATACAAATGCATCTTGATGTTCCATGCAACGCATGGGCATCTTGCTAGTTGTTGAAAAAAAGCCCATGTGTGTGTGAGAGAGAGGGAGACTGGAGGAGGACGGAGTGCATGTGTGACAAAGATACAAGGAGTGTGTGTGCGATAGGTATCAGCTTAAAATGAGGCGATAGTGTGTGTGTGCACGATCGAGAGGTCGTGTCTCAAGAAGGGAAGAAAAATCTACATAGATACAAGGAGCGGGAGAGAGACATGTATGCGATAGTGGAAGCACGAGTGTGCGGGTGTATAAACCTATCTAGAGGCTAGCTAGTCGATAAATGTTTGTGAGAGAAATACGAGTCGGGGTGCGAAAGCGAGAGTTTTGTGTGTGAGAGAGAGACGGCAGTCAGGAAGGGGAGTGGAAGCAGGAGTTGTGTGTGTGTGTGTGTGTCTGTGTGAGAGAGAGAGAGAGGAGACGGTAGTCGGGGTTGTCTGATCGGTAAACAAATGAATAATGTCAGTCTGGGATGGAGGCGAAAAGGAGACCGCAACAAATGGTGTGTCTACAGGAGAGAGAGAGCGAGAGAGAGAGAGAGAGTAATTTTAGTGGTATGAGTCATATGTAGAGACATATAGGGTGTGTGAGAGAATCCCATAGAGAGAAACACAAAGTGAAAGACGAGTGGAGACTATGTGTGTGGTGGTGAAAAAGAAATCTTAGGTACCGAGTGATACCAGAGAATAGTAGAGACGTGAGAGATAATGAAAACCATGTAATGTATAATGATAGGGAGAGTGTGACACTTCTCAAGGGAGACGTCGAGAGACCATGTTTGCGAGGATAGGAGAAACATGAAGTGAGCGTGCGGGTGAGCTGGAGAAAAGAGAGTGATAGCTACCTGAAGGAGCATGCATGCGAGAGAGATGGGCGTGAAAGGAGTGAACAAAAAAGGGATTCAAATATTTGAATTCGAGATGATGATACATGTAATCCATACTCGAACCAAAATTGATCTATCAAACATGCATACTCATAAGAATTCACGCACATCTATGTTATTTAATATGTAGATTTTACTGATCCATACATTTTAGTAGAACATAATTTGGTTAAATTTTTTCGAATTCAACCTTAAGATTTTGAGATCGTTGTATTTCTAAATCATATTATACATATAAAGGAGCAGAATTATTTGTTGTGCTTTTGAAAGTATATATAAAAAAATGATGTATATAGTATGTAATTCCAATTGAAAATGGATCCCGCCCGGAAAAATAATAGAATACAAACGGGATTCGAATTGAGTTGGCACGGTAAACGTGCACTCAGCAAAATTTGAATGGAGCGGGGAAAGTCGCAGTAACCGCCCGAAACCAAAATCTGCGAGATGGAAATTACTACTGCCTATCCCTGCCACGCAAAGCCTATCTGCTGGATTTCTATAGGTTTTTATAGGGGTAGGTTTGTAATTTCACCCAAACGTGACGTAACCGCCTCTCACCTGGATTCATACACGGTGGGCGCCAAAACACAGTGTGTCCTCGGCTGAAATCGACTCCCTCCCCGATTCATATTCATACACGGTGGGCGCCAAAAACAAACTCTCGTCGGCAAATATTCGTGTATGCGAGATTACCATCCTATCCCCAACCGACTAATATTGCTGTGATGTAGTAGAAATTTGAAACGGGGGCTAAGTTTGTAAATTTCCTCGCATTTGAGACAAGCGCGCCCTGAATACATGGTTCCCCCTTCCTCTCTACCTCCCTTTTCCCATTCGTACTCCATGGGCGCCAAAACACCCTCTCCACCCCACCCTCCTCCGTCCGCCGCCGTCCGCCACCCCATCCACCGCCGTCCTCCTCCACCACGCCGGAGCTGATACCCCAACGCCACCGTCCATTACAAGAGATCGACCTCTCTCACCAACGGCTTCGGACCGGGATCCTTGCATCCCGTCCTCTCGCTTCATCCCCGCCGTCGTCCACCTTGCCGGCGCCACTCCTATGACCGTCTCGTCCACCGCGCCCTGCCGCCACCGTCTACCCTCCTAGATCTGCTTCCATGCTGCCGACAACCATCGCTACCGCAGCACCATCAAATTCTCAGCAGATGTGTACACGGCGCCGCACCAGAGGCGGTACTGTTTCGTATCTGCTCAACTTATTTATCGCAGCAAGAAAATAGATCGCCAGTGCTTTACTCTGATTTCTTGTCTTGGTTGCGAAGTTGCCTTTGTACGGTTTGCACCTTCAGATCCGCCATGGCACGCTCAACACTATACTCCCAATGCTTATGGTTTTCCCCTTTTATATTCCACACTAGTTAAATCACAGTAGACTAAATTTCAAAATTGGGTCAGTCGATTTTTCAGAGCTTGCCGGAGTTCGCCGGTGCTAACGAAGGGGCTCGGGTGGTTGTGTGGCCTCGCCGAATGAAGAAAACTCAACGCGGGCGGGGGTTGGGGCGGGGGTGGGGGTGGGGCTGGCAGAGGAACACAGGCGGTGGGGGCCGGTGGTCCGGCCGGCGGCCCGTGCGGTGTTCTGTATGGGAAGAATCAGAGACGAGGAAGAAGATGGCTTAGGAGATGTAGGATCTTCATCCAACCGCCTGAAATGGTCGAGAGACAGCTGGGAGTTGCATTCTTAATGCGCTATGGTTCATCATGTGTGGGCACTACGCAACCAACATTTTATTATCCAAAATCTGCTTGCTCTTCTTTACCATGTTCCTCTTCCGTTTTTCTTTAATATGTACTCTCTCCGTTCCTAAATACAAGTCTTTGTATAGATTCCACCATGGACTACATATGGAGCAAAATGTGAATCTACACTCTAAAATGTATCTGGATACATCTGTATGTGATCCATAGTGGAAATCTCTACCAAGACTTATATTTTGGAACGGAGGGAGTATGATAGTAGTACAGTATGTTCCTTGTACTGAAGATGAGCAGGGACATTTGAAGTGTAGAGGTCTATACGGTTGGTTGTGATGGATACTTTGAGCCTCTTTGATTCGTAGGATTTTGTAAACATAGGAATAGGATTTGTAGTGACCTGCCCACTTGAATCCTATAAGAATAGCAAGGAAATGCGGGGAGCTGTGTCGCCTATGAGAGTTACCCTGATATTAACAGTACCGCACCTTCAGTTGAAGAGAACTGGTATCCGAAGCCTTTCTAGCTGTACCGGCAGTACTAGCACATATATTCCAGCAAGTTCCACTTTGCTGATTTCACTCTGATGCTTATGGTTTTCCCCGTTATATCTGTGTAGCTACTTTGTGTCGCACTAGCAGCAGTGCACTCTTGAAGCTAAACACTACAATGACTTACAAAATTGGCACCAAGGCATTGAGTGCCATTCTGGATGGAATGAAACTCATACGCTCCCCACCTGTTGATTCTTGTTTAGGATATGATCCTAATGACTATTATAACCTCGAGGAGTCAAAGGCAGATGGCCTGTCCTGTTCACCCATCAAGGTGCCTGTTCTAATTTGGTAAGGTTTTATTGATTGTGGGTATCTTGCATATGTTGTCTTTCATTTTTTTCTACTTTGTTGCACCGCCATCTGCTTAGTTTACTCATCATATATGTTGAGATGCCATGCCCATCCATTAGCAATTCATATTCCATGTGTCATCATACCATGTTTTTTCGGTCAAATGATGTTCTTGTGCATCAGACATCAAAAAGGAAGAGGGTGATTGCTGAACCTGAAGGAGCACCAGCAAAGTCCTTGAAAAACATGGTGCTGCCGGAGAAATCAGACAGCAACCCACTTATATTGGCTGTACAACCAGTGACACAAAACGTAGGACCAACTCCAGCAAACTGTACCCATACTTCACTGGCCACACCACTAGCCCCACCACAAAGGACCTGCACTCCAGCAAAAGGTATACCGATTTCATTTGCCATAGCACCAGCCGCACCACGAAAAAATCCCACTCCAAAAAAAGTGCAGCAAGTCCACCGTCGAAGACCTATCCCAACCTAGCAGAGACGGCCAATTCCTCGCAGATTGGAACCACATTCCATTTATTCCCAGTTTAAAGACAATGCTTTCAATGTTGTTAGGGACTACATGCATATATTCCCATGATGGGAAGATTATTGTGAAGACAAACACCATTTTCACATCTTGTCATCCCAACTTACGTGTAAGTGCTATTATTCATGGTTATTATTTTCCTGTTTTCTGCTGATTGAACACATCAATGATTTACATTACATTGTTGTAACTAGGCGAGGGTCAATCTGGATAGTCATGACGAGCAAAGCTTGCTTGTGCTTTTCAAGGAAGCATTGCAGCAGTATTGGTGTTACCTGAGGAAATCACACATGGATGGCAAGTCTATAAACGAATTTCCGGTGAAGTCTCCTGTGCTAAATTTAGAAGCCATTGAATGGAAAAACCTTGTTATGCACTGGTCTCGTTTCCAGGATGAGGTACTGTCTATGAAATCACATGACAATTTGAACTTCTACTTTTTTGCGTGTGCCTTACGGATCTTTTTTGCAGGAAATCTGCTCAAAGAAGAATTCCGGTTTGAAAAGAACGACAGGATATCGCAAATATGCTGCCCGCTGCTTTGCTCTTGTTAGTACGTGTTGTCCTGTATCACTGTACTTGCATACATACCTGGTTCACTATGTGACAGCAGTATGCATGATAGCTTGCTTATCAATTATTCGCTCCCAATTATCTGATCTGTATGAATGGTTGCATTAGTGTAGAATATATCCAATGCCAATCTTTTTTTAGCTCTGCATTGTTCTTGTAAGTACATGCTGTCCTTTATCAATGTACTTATAATGACAGGTAGTTGTTCATGTACCATCACTCTGCAGCTTATTTTCCTTTGCCCTCCATTTTCTACACATCAAATCTATTTACTCTTACCATAAGGTTGGTACTGAAGAAGTTTAGCTGTGCATTGCTCTTGGCTGTACCTTTTGCCTGTATCGCTGCACTTAAATTTATAGCTACTTGGTTATGTAGCATCACTCTTCATCTTATCTTAAATATTCTCCATTTTTTCATATATTATCACATCTATATTTACTCTTAACAAAATGTAGAATAAAGGCAATGCTTATGAAGAAGATTCTGTGGTAAACTTCTTGAATTGCCCCACCCCATCAGCATGGACAAGGCCTTTATAGAGCTTGTCTTCACCAATAATGTAAGTTTGTCCTTCTCAAGCCTTCAAACTTTGTTGTATATATTTGGTTAGGCATGACTGCAACAGTTGTTTATTTTTGGTGTTTGCATCAAATTGCATGTTTAAAGTTTATTATGTAGTTCATAAACAAAAGTTTGTCCTTCACAATTTAAGTTTTCAGTTGTACAACCAAGTTCCTTCCTCATACCATGTAAATTAAACTATACAGAGCAAGTGATCGTCTTTTGCACTGCATGTATTTTTCTGTTCTTCATCCGTAATCTAGTGGTGTGGTGAACCTACCCACTACAGCACAATGTCATATTCTGCAATGTCTTAACTATGAACAATGTCATATCATTCTACTATTATTTAAACCGCTTCTTTATTTGCCAATCTGAAATGGGATAAATTGACAACACACTAACCATTGATACTTATGAGTTTTTGATCTGTAATCCAGTGGTGTCGTGAAGCTGCCAACTCCTTCACAATGTCATTTCCTGCCATGTCTTGACCTGAACAATACCATATTGTGTTAATGCAATTTTAAACTGTGTCAGTTTATTCGTCAGTAAGAAATGTGATGAATTGTCAGCACTGATACTTTTATTTGAAAAACATGTCATTTGTCTGCTTGTTTATCTTTCAGAGTGAGGAAGATATAAGTGTTGAACAAACGCAGTCTCATCATCTTGCTCAGCTGCTAGCGCTACAGCTCCCCAGCAGGGCTAACCTTTCTTGAACTCTATTGAAGTGATGTCGGTTTTGTATATTATTTTGTCGGCATGTTTATTTGCACTGGTGGCGATCTTTGATGCCCAGTGTATGTAATATGCTATCTGCTTGTGCTTTATTATCATAGTGGGGAACTTTGATGTCCAGTGGATGTAATATGCCGTAATTTCTTTATTGTATAGTCTAGGTTTTTTCTTATTCACGATGCTACAGTTATTTTATTGTATATATATCATGTCTTCACAGTAAAATGGACAAACCGTAAAATTACGGTACATAATCGGGCCGTCATGCAATCACGATGTAGGTTGGGCCTGAAACGTGCTGAATAGCTCACGGGCCGGCAGCGTCCTGAAATGGACCCCGGCCCATGATTGTGCGAATCAAATCACGGGCTTTTAACACGCCAAAATTGTCTCGGTCCTTGTTTGGGCCAATCAGATATCGGTTGCGAGCAGGCCGGATGCAAAGCGGGCCGTAATTAGGCCCAACTATATGACGGGCTTTTAACAAGCCGAAATTAATATAGGGCCGAAATGTTAAACGGGCCCTTAATAGGCCGAAACTAATATCAGGCCGAATTACTAAGTGGGCCTTTAGCAAGTGGGCCCAAAAGCATAGCGTCCATTTGACGGGCCGAATCTGATATGGGCCATAATTGAGACCAAAGCCTCTTAAAGGGACGGACCTGATCTCGGCCGTAATTTGGCCCAGAACGTGGTAGGCTTTTAACGGGCCGGATCTCATATGGGCCATTATTAGGCCCGGAACGTGGCAGGCCATTAATGGACCGGATCAAATATGGGCTGGCATTTGGCCCAAAACATGGCAACCAGTTAATGGGCCGGCCTACTAGGGTCCTCATAATCTTGTGGGCCTACAGCTGGGCCGGCCCATTGATGTCGGCGAAATCTCGTGGGCCTTTAGCTGGGCCAGCCCATTATGATCAGCAAGAATCTTGTGGGCCTTTACCTGGGCCGGCCCATTATGGCAGACAAAAATCTTGTGGGCCTTTACCTGGGTCGGCCCATTATGGCCCGCAAAATCTCGTGGGCCTTTAGCTCGGCCAGCCCATTATGGTCCGCAAAATCTCGTGGGCCTTTAGCTGGGCCGGCCCATTATGGTCCGCAAAATCTTGTGGGCCTTTAGTTGGGCCGGTCCACGTGTCAACATATCATAGGCGCATATCGCCCATTAGATGAGTGACACCTGTGTGAACGCGGACCTGACACGTGTCTCCTCCAGCCAATGATGATTTTACACGTGGAAAATCCCCATTGGTCGGGGCTATTAACGGGTTACCGGATCCAAAACCCGACCCAATAGCTTAACGGTGTTCCGTTACGGTGGATGCCACGTGTCGGTCACCCTTGACGAAAGCACTTCTGAGACGCGCGATTTATCGTCATGGAAGTCGACACTTCCTTGATGATAATTTTGGTAATGTCATGGAACACTTCTACGACAGCACAGGTATGACTATCTTGATTCTGTCATAAATTTGTCATGGATGTACATGCATGACAAAAAACACGACCTACTATGACAAACACGTGTCATCACGGAAGTGTATTTTTTTGTAGTGAAGGAGTGTTTGAAAGGAGTTTTTCAAAGAAAGACCTCGGTGAAGCTACTTACACATTGAGCATAGAGATAGATCAAGACGCTTGATAAGATTTTTCAATGAGTACATACGTTGATAAGATTTTGAAGTAGTTCAAAATGGAACAGCCAAAGAAGGAGTTCTTGCCTGTGTTGCAAGGTGGGAAGTTGAGTAAGACTGACCATGGCAGAAAATAGAAAGAGAACAAGAAGTCATTCCCTATACCTCAGTCATAGGTTCTATAAAGTATGCTATGCTGTGTACCAGACCTATTGTATACCTTGCTCTGAGTTGGGCAAGGGAGTACAATTTTGATCTAGAATTAGATCACTGGACAGCGGTCAAGAATATCCTTAGTGAGGACTAAGGAAATGTTTCTCGATTATGGAGGTGATAAAAGAGTTCGTCGTAAAGAGTTACATCGGTGCAAGCTTTTACACCGATCCAGATGACTCTAAGTCTCAATCTGGATACATATTGAAAGTGGGAGCAATTAGCTAGAGTAGCTCCATGCAGAGCATTGTACACATAGAATATTTGCAAAATACATACGGCTCTGAATGTGACAGACCCGTTGACGGAACTTCTCTCACGAGCAAAACATGATTATACCTTAGTACTCTTTGGGTGTTAATCACATAGTGATGTGAACTAGATTACTGCCTCTAGTAAATCCTTTGGGTGTGGGTCACATGACGATGTGAACTGTGGGTGTTTATCATATACAAATATGAATATTGGTGTTAAATCACATGATGATGTGAACTAGATTATTGACTCTAGTGCAAGTGGGAGACTGAAGGAAATATGCCCTAGAGGCAATAATAAAGTTATTATTTATTTCCTTATTTCATGATAAATGTTTATTATTCATGCTAAAATTGTAGTAACAGGAAACATAATACATGTGTGAATACATAGACAAGCATAGTGTTACTAGTATGCCTCTACTTGACTAGCTCGTTAATCAAAGATGGTTAAGTTTCCTAACCATAGACATGAGTTGTCATTTGATTAACGAGATCACATCATTAGGAGCATGATGTGATTGACTTGACCCATTCCGTTAGCTTAGCACTTTGATCATTTAGTATGTTGCTATTGCTTTCTTCATGACTTATACATGTTCCTATGACTATGACATTATGCAACTCCCGTTTACCAGAGGAACACTTTGTGTGCTACCAAATGTCACAACACAACTGGGTGATTATAAAGGTGCTCTACAGGTGTCTCTGAAGGTACTTGTTGAGTTGGCGTATTTCGAGATTAGGATTTGTCACTCTGGTTGTCGGAGAGGTATCTCTGGGCCCTCTCAGTAATGCACATCACTATAAGCCTTGCAAGCAATGTGACTAATGAATTAGTTGCAGGATGATGCATTACGAAACGAGTAAAGAGACTTCCATTAACGATATTGAGCTAGGTATTGAGATACCGACGATTGAATCTCGGGCAAGTAACATACCGATGACAAAGGGAACAATGTATGTTGTTATGCGGTTCGACCGATAAAGATCTTCGTAGAATATGTAGGAGCCAATATGGGCATCCAGGTTCCGCTATTGGTTATTGACCAGAGAGGTGTCTCGGTCATGTCTACATAGTTCTCGAACCCGTAGGGTCCGCACGCTTAACGTTCATTGACGATATAGTATTATATGAGTTATGTATGTTGGTGACCGAATGTTGTTTGGAGTCCCAGATATGATCACGGACATAACGAGGAACTCCGGAGTGGTCTGGAGATAAAGATTGATATATGGGATAATAGTGTTTGGTCTCTGGAAGGGTTCCGGAGTTCACCTGAAGGGGTTCCGGATGTTTCCTGAAATGTTTGGGCACGAGAACACTTTATTTGGGGCAAAGGGGAAAGCCCACAAGGTTTTTGGAAAGCGTAAAAGAAAGTTTTGTGGAGTCCAGGGCCGACGCCAGGTCTCGAGTCAGGGTCCAGATGTCGGGAACCTCAAGGCGTTCGCCTGAGTCCGACAAGGACTCTTGCCTTTCGGGTGAAACCAACTTTGTGGAGGCTTTTACTCCAAGTTTTGACCCGAAGGCTCAACATATAAATAGAGGGGCAGGGCTAGCACCAAAGACATCAAGAGATACCTGTCGTGGGGGAACGAGCACCTATGGGGCAGGGCCCCTTTTCGGTCCGGCAGGGAGCGGAGGGCACACGAAGAGCAGATCGAGGTCGAGCACGCAGGGGATTTTACCCAGCTTCGGAGCTCTCCGGAGAGATAAAACTCCTACTGCTGCTTTGTGTTTCTATTCTGTTCTTGCTCGAGAGCGTATGTGTGTTGTGATTTCGAATGAGTCGAACCGGAACCTCTTCTACGTGCGCATGGGCCTCCTTTTTATAGTCTAAAGGGGTCACCGACAGGTGGCAACACAGAGAGAGGGGTAAAAAAGTAAAAACGCGGGTTGGTACAACCGCCATCAACAGTGCCCCCTACCTAACTCTGACGGCAGGGGACAATGGCATTTAATGCCCGTCCGGTCAGTCCAACAGTGCAGGAAGCGACCGTTAGGGGCGCCACCGATCGCCACGATGGCCTCCTTGTCACTCCGCGCCACCGCACCGCTTGGTCAAGACCGCCCGACACGCGCGCCAGAACGATGTTAGGCGACACGTTGTCAAATGCGCTGAGCGTGGCGCAGAGTGGTAGCCGCGCGCAAGCACCTTGCCGCGTCGTTATCTTGTCGCACCCGCAAGCTTGCCGCTGTCGGGTCTTGCCGGACGCGCGAGCGTCGCGCAAGTTTCTGAAGTGCCTTGGTTGGCCTTCCCGCAAGCTCCTCTTGCCGGGTCTTATCCTTCCCGGCAAGTTTCTCTTGCCGGGCCTTGTCTTCTCGGGCCACACTTTGTTCTTGAATGGCAGAATAGGAATAGCGGAGGATCTTGGCGACGCCTCGCAAGCCTTGCCGCTGGGCGCCACGATCGCCGCAGACAAGTTCGGGGTACTAAGGTACCCTACTTTAGTACACCGACAGAGCCCCGGGCTCGGGCCATACACGGTGCCGAAGCGCTGTTGGGCCAGGCCCAAAACAGGCACGGCACGCGCGCCTGGGTCCAAACCAAATCCACCAGATCCACCGCGTCCTCCCGTAACGGCATGCGTCAATCGCGGCATCGTGGGAGAGATCGTGGGTAATTTTTAACTCAGGAAATGCGTAACGTTCGCCTTCCCTGTTTATAAGCAGAGCAAACAGGACCGTTCCCCCACCTTCGCCACTTGCAGTTCCTTCCTCCAAAAGCTCCGCCGCTCCCCTCCTCTTCCCAAGCCGAAAGAGAGTAGCTCTCCGCCGCCCGTCGCCGCCGTCGTCCTTGACACCTCCGCGCTCCCCCGCTGCTTCCGCCATGGCTCCGAAGACCAGCAAGGCCGCGAAGTCAGCCGAGGCGCTACGGCTCGAGGCGCTGCGCAAGGAGCGAGTGCTTCCCGAGCTCACCCCGAAGGCGCTGCGGGAGGAGTTCTACCTCTTCTGGTCGACGCAGACGCGGGCGCATCCACGCACGCCGGTGCTCTCCGCCGAAGCTTCCAAATCGAAGCGATGCCCAAAAGGGTACTATTTCTTTCCAAGAAATTTTCTATTGCGGCTCGCCCACCTTTTTCTGATTTCTTCTGCGACATCATGAATACCTACGGGTTTCATCTTCTTGATTTCACCCCCAACGCTGTTCTAACAATGGCGGTTTTCGCACACCTCTACGAGAACTTCGTTGGCATCCACCCAAGCGTTGCTCTTTTTCGCCATTATTTCACCCCCCCGAGCCGAGAAAGGAGAGCCATTAGCTGGCGGAATCGCCTGGACCTCACAAATCGGCATGAAGGAGGTGTATCTGGCGGGCGAGCTCCGCAGCAAGTCGGATGAGTGGAGGGCGGAGTGGTGCTGGATCTGTGATGCCAATCCGCAGCCATTCACCAACCTGCGCCAGGCTCGGGTGGTTCGCGGCGGCGACTGGAGCGCTCTGTCGCCTGACGACGCCAAGCTGAAGATTGCCACTACCCGAATCCTCCGGCTCAGGCTTGCCGGGCTCACAGCAGGGGCAGTTGGCGCAGATTTCCTTCGCCGTCGACGCCTCTCTGCGAAGAGGGGAGGCCCGCCGATGTTTGGCGGCCGGCGGATATCATGAGGCTGCGCCCAGGCCTCAACTTCAACTTCACGGTTCTCGAGCTTGAAGGGATGCCGAGGAGCTGTTCAAGCATGACGCCAACCATCGAGTGATTCAGCGCCGCAGGCGCCATCCCGTCTGAGTAACAACTCCCAGCGCGATCGCATCTGCGCAATGATGCCAGAGTGTGACTCGCACGGGATAAGCGCAACTTGGATAGAGCTCGCCGACGACGTCGTGCGGCAATTCTTCGATGGCTTGACGGAGGTAGAAGTCAATGCCGACGAGCAGAGGCTCCTCACCCGCGACACCACCGACAACGAGATGCGGTACATCGCCACCAGGGCCGAAGAGGCGGCGGCAGCCGCCGCCACGGGCGAGTTCGGCTTCACGTTGGAGGAGGCAGAGGCGGCCGAGGCGGCAAGCCTTGCCGACAAGGAGGACCTTGCCGGAGAGGTCATTGGCGAGGGGGAGCCCGAGGCCGAAGCGAGCGAGCCCGCCGAGGGCGCAAGCGGCCAGCCATCTTTGAGCAGCTTGGCGCAGGCGGAGCCCCCAGCGCAGCCCCAATTCGAACCAAGAAGGCGCCTCCGTCGAGTTGGAGATGCAGCAGGGCGGCAAGCAGGACAGCAGCCGCAGCGCCGTGGGACACGCTCCACCGCGGCAGGTACCGTTGCCGCGGGAGCCTCAGCCGCCGCCGCAGAATCGAGGCGGGTCTTCCCGGGCTGCCACGCCCGATCCTGCTGCAGCTCCCGGCAAATGTCCAAGGGATCCGACTCCTCCGCCTCACCGCGCAGAAAGGGTACCAGACTTCGACCTCTCTGCGCTGAGTTCCGACGAGGAGGAAGAAGAGGAGGAGGAGTAAGGCTTTCTTCTCACTGCACTTGTTTTTTCTTTGATTTTTGTTGTTGCTTGTCTTGTATCTGATTTGCTTCTCTCTGAATCCCTGTTCTGTTTAAGGACTCTGGCCGAGAGAGCGGCGAAGAGGGCCAAGGTCCCCGTGGTTGTCATCGAGGATGATCCTGCGGTGATGGCGGAGGACACGTCCGAGACTACCTTGACGGACCAGGTTCCTTCTCCTCGCAGCAGCCCCCAGCACAGCCCCCAGCGTAAGTGTTTGGTTCACTTTCTGTTGTGGGGCGCGCATGGGCGCTTCTTCTTTTGCTGACATCTGGATTGCTGATTCATTTGTGTAGGAGCAGAGCAGGCCCATCAGGGGCAATCAGAAACCGCCCCGGAGGTGTTGTCTTCTTCGACTACGCCGCCAAGGGGCGATTCCCCGACAAGGGAGCGCTCCCCGGCAAGGGACGGAACCAGTGAGCCCTTGGTGGAGGATCCCATGGTCACAGAGCCCAGCACAGGTAGCCTTCCTTGTCGGAAATCTTCCCTTGGGTTCTTCTTTTGATCTTCTTTCTTCTTTTTTGGATATTTGCTTGACTTTTCCTTCCTCTCCCTGTCCTTAGATCCCCCTCTCGCAGACCCAATGGAGACCGAGGCCACCGGCGAGGAAGGCGCATGCGGCAATACTGAAGATGCCGCCGCTGGTGAGGAAGAGGCCGGTGCTGAGGAACCCGCCGACGAGGAAGCCGCCAAGGCTGCTGGCGCAGGAGCCGGCGAGGGGTCCGGCAATCGTACTGACGACCCGGAGGGCGCAGGAGCGCAGGGCGCTACACCGTCCGGCCGACCCTCCGCTTGATGATGCGCCGGCCCGAGGAGCCCCAGCCAGGCACATACTTGAAGGCCGGCGAGGGCGTATACATCAAGCTTCCATGGGCGTCGAGTTCTAGGGCGCCGGTTGAAGGGGAGGAGTTTGATGGGGAAGTACTCGCCTCTGCTGGGCTGGCAGTGGTTGACGCGCCCAGCAGCAGCAGTGGCGAGTCCGAGGAGGAGCAGCAGAGGCTCGCCGCCGAGGAGCAGTCTAAGCGGGAAGGTGAGCTGATACAGAAGAAGGTGGATTTGGACAGCCACGAGGAGGAGCTCGCCGTCCGGGAGCAATCACTTGGCGGGGCACTCAAGGAGGCGAAGGATGCCGCCGCGGCTGCTGAGGCCGCCAAGAAGGAGTTAGAGGTGAAGGTGACGCAGCTGGAGGCGGACATAAAAGGGAAGAACGAAGAGCTTGCCGCACTCCAGCGCGAGCGCGAGAAGGACGCCCACGCCCATGGTGATCTGCAAGTTCAGCTCGCCGACAAGATCAAGGAGCTGAACACCGCCAAGGACTCGAGCGCCGATCTGGAGCTGAAACTGGCCACCTTGACGGAGACGCTGGACGCCGCCAAGAGGCGAGAGGATGACTTGAAGAAGGAGGTCAAGGGTAACGAGGAGCTGCTGACGAGGGCCGCCGAGACTCAGAACACCTTCAAGGCCACGGTGGAGCTCTAGACAGAGGGCCTCGTCAACATCGCTGCAGCCATCGACGAGGAGTTGGCGGAGCTGGATTTGGCGGGCTTCGGGTACTCTACTGACAAAAACCTCCAGCCCGGCGCCAAGCTTACTCTCTTCTTCAAGGGTGTGGTGACGGCCCTCCAGCAACTCCGGGAAAGGATCCTAAAGAAGCTGGCGGACGAGTCGCGTGCAATCTGCGCCAAGGTCTTGGAGAAGGTGTTGGTGAAGATACTCTTCCGCAATCCTGGCCTCGACCTCACCCGCGTCCTCAAGAAGCTGCCGGCGGGCGCTGATCTCGAAGAACTCAAAGCCATTGTCGCACCCATCGTGGACAAGGTGAATGAGGTCAGGATGGTTGACGGCGAGCGCGTGGATTAGGCCACCCTTCTTCTCCTTTCCTTGTTCTTGCCGCTGCTAGATATGTCATAGGAACAATCCGTTAGAGCGCGGCAAGTTATTTATTGTAATATAACTTTATTCTAGGTACTATCTGCTATGCTACTTCCTTTACTTGATTCCATCTCTTGTATGTTTTTACCCTACGCTTTTAGGGAACTTGCCAAGAAGCACACTTTGCCGAGCGCCGAAAAGGAACATCAAGAGTTCTGTCATGGTGTTGCCTCCGCAAGAAACCTTGTCGGACTAGTCGCAGACACTTTCATTGTTGAGCGGACTCAAACAAAGTAAGGGCTTAACTTAGCCACGAGCCGTTCCTCCGCGCACAGTTTTTCCATACAAGGCACGGTCGTTCAAGGAATATAACTTAAAAATTTAAAACTGACTATGCTCAAACTTTGGCAACTTATCTTTTCTGTCGTCTGCGTCCCGGCAAGGCTGTACTTTTTTTTTTGAACGATGCCTAGTCCACATCTTTATCCTCTCCTCCCCCCCTCGGTGAACTTGTGGGCGAAGGAACCTTCTTTTTGAACAAAAGAAAGAAGAGAAAATAATGATATGGAGCTTTAAGGCTCGTTATTGCTTACCGGGGGTGAGTGCTACACAAAGTGTCAGATATACATGCAAAAAAGAAAAAGGCATGAAATTTGACAAGATGTGCGAGGCACATAAATTTTATTTATGCACGGGAGCTGCGCCCGGCTTTGTACAAAGGGTTACATGCAACAGCGGCAAGGCTTGTACAAAAGGTGGTTGCGGAACAGATTCCGTAACCGCTACTTATGGGTAAAACTTGCGAAGATGCTCTATGTTCCAGAATTGCTCACCGAAAGCCATCTTCGGTCTCAAGGCGACAGCGACGGGCCTAGTGACTCGCTTTCACCCGATAAGGGCCTTCCCACTTTGGCGCCAACTTGTTGGAATTCTTGGCGGATTGAACGCTACCAAGAACAAGGTCGCCTTCCTTGAAGCTTCGGCATTAACTTTGCGGTTATGGTAGCGGCGCAAAAGCTTCTTGGTAGCGAGCAGCTCGCATAAGAGCTCAAGACGATCTTCCTCGAGGAGCAAGTCGCGTCATCTTGCCACAATCGCTCTTGCTCAAACTCATCGTGAAGCGAGCACTCGAGGCGATCCGTGATACGAAGTTCCGTGGGGAGAACTGCTTCGCTCCATAGACAAGAGCAAAGGTGTCCGCCGGTGGCTCGATTTGGCGTCGCCCCGATCGACCAAAGAACCACCGCAGCTCCTCGATCCAATTTCTTCCGCACTTGTGCAACCCGTCGAAAGTTCGGTCTTGAGCCCGCGCAGCACTTCAGCTTGCCCTCTCCGCTTGACCGCTGCTTCTCGGTGAGCAATGGTTAAGCAGATCTTGGCGCCAAGATCTTTGACGATCGCATGAAGGTGCGGCTCGTGAATTGTGTGCCATTGTCGGTGATGATCCCGTTAGGGACTCAAACGGCAAACAATTGACTCAAGAACTTGATCGCCGATCAGGCTGTCACCTTCCTCACTGGTTCCACTTCGTGCCACTTTGTGAACTTGTCGATTGCAACGCATAAGTACTCAAAGCCCCGACAGCTCGGGAAAGGGTCCGAGGATGTCGAGCCCCTGCATCAAAAATGGCGAGGATAAAGGGATTGTTTGGAGAGCTTGAGCTGGCTGATGAATCTATTTGGAGTGGAACTGGCACGCTTCACACTTGGTTACTTGTGCAGGTTGCATCCTGGAGGGCTGTCGGCCAAAAGAAACCTTGCCGGAAAGCCTTGCCGGCAAGTGTTTTTCGCCAATGTGGTGACCACATATGCCTCCATGTATCTCTCGCCAACAGCTCCCGTCCCATCTTCCCGGAGATGCACTTCAATTTCACTCCGCTGAATCTTCTTCTCAGACAAGATGTCATCGACAAACTGGTACATACTTGATTGCCGGGCTACTCTCTCTGCTTCTTCTTGCTCTTCGGGAAGTTCTCCTATTTGAAGGAAATGGACGATCTGTTGTGCCCATGCCGGAGCTTGTGGCTCGACAACAAGGACTAAAGGCGAAATGTCTGCTGGGAACATCCGCTTCTCGGCAAGAATCGATCCCGCCGAGCGTGATGCTCCCGCAAGCGTGTCGGGACACAGCTTGTCGGGAGCGCTCGCTTCAACGAAACAAACCCTAGGGCTTGTCGGAGCAGATCGCCTCGGCGCTTCTGTGTTGATCTTGGGGACTTTCTTGACGGGGCTTCGGGAGCTCTGCGAAAGTAGTCGCCAGTAACTAACTTCCTCTTCTTGCTTTGTCCAGTTGATGGTGTGACAGATGGTTGAGTCAGCTTGAGCACAAAATTCCTGGTTCCATTGTAACTTGAGTGCGGCACACTTTGACAGGCCATCTGCAATGTCATTCTGAGCTCTTGGAACGTGTTCCATCTGCAGGCCGTCAAAATGTTCTTCTAGCTTCCTCACTTCATTGATGTATGTTTCCATCAACGGACTCTGATAATCTTTGTTTACTTGACGGACGACAAGCTGCGAGTCACCCCTGACAATGAGTTTCTTAATCCCAAGCTCGCTGCTATTCTCGAGTCCGCAAGCAAGCCTTCATACTCGCAGATTGTTTGTTGCTTGCTCCTTGGGAAAGTGCATTTGGATCACGATTTGAGGTGCTCTCCGGTGGGGCGACAAGTAGTACGCCAAGCACCGCGCCTTGCAGCGAGAAGGCACCATCGAAGTACATGATCCATTCTTTGCTTGCTTCCTTGACGGGGACGCTCTTCTCCGGAGTTTCTTCATCTGGTGTCGGCGTCCATTCTGCTATGAATTCTGCCAATGCCCGTCTCCGAATAGTTGAAGTACTCTCAAACTTGAGGCCAAAGCTTGATAGCCCAAAGGCTCCACTGACAATCCTCGCCTGTTGCTTCGGATTCTCGCAAGATCCTCTTCAGGGAAAGCGAGTGACAACTGTGATCTCATGTGCTTGAAAGTAATGGCGCAGCTTCCTCGAGGCCATGAGAAGGCCGAAAAGCAACTTCTGCACACCAGAGTACCTTGATCTAGCCCCCTGCAGAAGGGAACTGACAAAGTAAACTGGGTGCTGCACCATCTTCTTCCGTTTCTCCTCTTGTGGCTGCGCAGATCCATCCTTGCCAGAACCAGAACTTGTCGGGGAAGCCCCCTGCTTGTCGCTGGACTCGCTTGCCGCGATCGCTGGCTCATCATCCGCCTCCCTCTCCGCAACTAACGCAGCACTAACCACTTGATTGGTTGCCGCCAGATATAGCAGCAAATTCTCTTGTGGCTTAGGTGCGACAAGTGTTGGAGTAGAGGATAGGTATCTCTTCAGGTCCTGCAGCGCAGCCTCCGCTCGAGTCCATTTCATTGACCTGCCTTTTCAAAATTTTGAAAACGGCAGGTGCACTCAACAGACTTAGAGATGAACCTACTGAGGGCAGCAACACAGCCGGCAAGTCTTCGCACATCCTTGACGCGCTTCGGTGCTTCGATCTGTTCAATGGCTTTGATCTTGTCGGGATTGGCTTCAATCCCCCTCTGAGATACAAAGAATCCGAGAAGCTTGCCGGAAGGAACTCCAAACACGCACTTCTCGGGATTCAACTTGAGATTGATCTTGCGCAGATTTGTGAAGGTCTCGTCCAAATCTTGGATCAAAGTTGCTCTGTCTCTGCTCTTGACCACTTTGTCATCCATGTAAGCTTCTACATTTGTGTGCAGCTGTGGCTCCAAAGCATGACTGACTACTCTTGCAAATGTTGAACCGGCATTCTTTAGTCCGAAAGGCATCCGTACAAAGCAAAGACGTGCTACATGGAGTAATGAATGTGGTTTTCTTCATCCTCTTCGCCATGAAGATCTGATGATATCCCGAGTATGCATCAAGGAATGAAAGCAGATCACATCCCGCCGTGGAGTTGATAATCTGGTCAATGCGCCGCAAGGAAATGGATCCTTGGGGCTAGCTTTATTAACATCGCGAAGTCAATACAAAGCCTCCACTTCCCGCTTGCTTTGGCGATGACTACCGGATTGGCTAACCACGTTGGATGGAGGACTCCTCGGACCAGGCCTACTGCTTCCAATTTCTTGATCTCCTCTGCAATGAACTATTGACGCTCCACTACTTGTTTCCTAACTCTCTGCTTGACGGGCCGCGCGTGAGGGCAGACGGCAACGTGGTGCTCAATTACTTTCGGAACACCGGGATGTCGATGGTTGCCATGCAAACACATCGACATTCGCCCGCAGAGCAACGAGCCGCTTCCTATTTAGGGTCAAGCGTGCAACCGATGGTGAAGGTACCACCAGTGCCGCCCTCCTTGGCGCCACTTTTTTGGTCTCGGGTATCGCTGTCTTTGCCTTCTTGCACTTGCCGGTGGAGCTCGATGGTGCGTCCTCGACGGTAGCGCAGCACTCCAAAGAGGTGCGCTTGCCGGAGTGGGCATCGAGCTACTCTTGCCGGACTTGATCTTCTTCTTCCCCGGAGCTTCAGCGGCAAGTGGTTTATGCGTCTGCTGCGGCTGCTGCTTCCCCAGTAGATCTTGTCGGTACAGATAAGTGCGCTTTTCTTGTCGCCATGGACAGAAATAACACTTATCGGACCTGCATCTTGAGCACATTGTAAGCGAGTGAGAGGCTGCCATGAACTTGGCAAGCGCCGGCCTAGTATCCCATTGTAGGGCAATGGGAAATTAGCAACATCAAACGTGACTCTCTCTCGTCACGAAGTTCAGCTCGCCGCCAAACGCCATCGGCAAAGGTGATCTTCCCTTGGGCTTGCTCCTTCCCGGGTTGATTCCTTGAAAGGTACCAGTCTCTTCGAGCTCGCTGTCGGGGATCTGGAGCTTGTTGAGTACCGCGGAAGAGATCAAATTTAGGCTAGCCCCGCCGTCAACCAACATCTTTGTGACCTTGAGGTTGCAGATAGTTGGCGAAACCAACATCGGCAAGCACCCGACCGCAGTGATGCGATCAGGGTCAACATCAAAGACGATGGGCGTGTTGGACCACTTCAGAGGTTTGCGCGACTCGACGGATGGATCTGCTGCATTCACCTCCCGCACCCACTGTTTGAGCTGACGGTGCGAGGTGTGCAGAGAAGCACCGCCGTCGACGCACAAAACCTCCGTCGCCTTCTGAAACTCTTGGTCGTCGGTCTCATCCTCATTCATCTCATCATCCTCATCTTCGTCTTCGTCCTTGTCGCGGCCACGGGAGGCCTATCTCCTTGCCGCTGCTTGGCCTTTGCCGCTGGCGCCTCCCCGGCGGGACGCTTGCCGGATCCTCCGCCACCTTCCGGGCCTTCTCCTTGTCGCGCGCTTGTATTCAGCTTTACAGAGTTCGCCATCTTCTCAACTTTCTTGTAGGCTTGGAGGTCATGGCCCTTAGTGCGGTGGATCTTGCAGTATTGCTTGCCGGAGCCATCCTGCTTGTCGGCGGCCACCACAGCCTCGCCGAGTCGCCAGCCTTCGCTTTGTCGGAACCGGCCTCGCTGCCGGACTGCTCGACAACCAGCACATCCTTAGCCTTTCTTTTCGTTATTCCGCCCGGTTCTTCTTGCCGGAGGGGCATCCTCACCGCCGATCCTTCGCCTCCTGCATTCTCTCCGGGATTTTCCTCCTCCTCAACCTGCGGCACACTTGTCGGCCAGAGCGATAGCTCACGACATCTTCGATCTTGCACATCGCCATCTCCTCCCTCATCCCGCGGTTTCAGACGCTCGATGGAACACGCTGATAACCGCGTAGGGTGGACGCTCGGGATGTTGCGCCGCACCGGCTGAATCTCAGATGTACTTGTGCAGAGGTTCTCCCTCCTTCGACGAGCGGATGAAGATCGCTCTCCGCCATGGGGTTTGTGGTCGCCGTGAAGACGCCGACAAACCGATGGCACAGTCCGCCCATGAGGAGATGGAGTTGTCCGCAAGTGCATGAGCCAAGATCCGACGCTGGGCTTGAGCACCAGCGGAAGTAGTTGGCGAGATCTTCGCCGCGCTTCGCAGCTCGCACCGCGAGGGTGTAGACGCCGAGGAACTCCGACGGATGTATCCTGCCATCGCATTTCGAACACGCCTAGCTTGAAGTTCTGGTATCGGGCCATCGATTTGCCGCAGCTCACGGTGAATGTAGGCAACCGCCACAGACGGCAGGTCGCCCGTTCTCCGGCGCATGCATATCGACAGAAGGGCCCAGTAGCTGGTCGATTGACGCCACGCTTTCTTCTCGCGCTCGGCGCAGTACGCGCGTTTTAATGTCGCGTTTTGGAGAACTTGGCGCTGATCGCGCGAAGCTCGCGGGTCCGACGACGCAGTGGAGTCGGTGTCGAGGTTGGCCCGGCGAAGTCGGCGATCTTGGCCTTCGGGCGGAGTGCACGTGGTGGCACCCCCAGCGGTCTTGTCGCGCCGGCTTGCGCTCGGGTGTCTTGTCGGGCTTCGATGTGCTCGGTTGCTCGGGCTTGTCGCTGCTGGGCGGCCGATGAGGCTATAATGGCAGCCTCCGCCGCCGATCTTGTCCGTGCCGAGGGTAATCTAGAAGCAGCTGGCTCGGGCCGCGCTTCCTCTGGAGTCTTAGGTGGTGGTGGTGAGCGACGCGAGGTGCGGGACATGCTCAAACTCCTAACAGTGTTAGAAGGAGCAACATCTCGCCCAGCGACCGCCCGCGCCATGCCAGCGTGTTGACGTGTATGTTGGCCTTGAGCGTTCCGCGACCCACCAGCTTGGCCTTGTTCCAACGCGAGTACGGTGCTAGGAGCACCGTGGCATTGTCGATCCTGCACCTCCTGGGAGGGGTGCGGTGGATGTGCAGACGCTGAACCTTGCGGGGCCTTGTCCTTGGAGCGGGTGACGATGTGAGTTCCTCCGCCGGCGCCCGCTCCCTCGCTGGCGTCCACCTCACCGCCCGTTTGCTCCGGTGGCGGCAGGATAGTCACAGACGAAGCGGCCACCTCCGAAGCCTTCTTCTTCGGTGGCATGTCGATGAAGATGCTGATGTAGCGCGCGCGAGCAGATCGAGGTCGAGCACGCGGGGGATTTTACCTAGCTTCAGAGCTCTCCGGAGAGATAAAACTCCTACTGCTGCTTTGTGTTCCTATTCTGTTCTTGCTCGAGAGCATATGTGTGTTGTGATTTTGAATGAGTCGAACCGGAACCTCTTCTACGTGCGCATGGGCCTTGTTTTTATAGTCTAAAGGGGTCCCGACAGGTGGCAACGCAGAGAGAGGGGTAAAAAAGTAAAAACGCGGGTTGGTACAACCGCTATCAACAGTGCCCCTACCTAACTCTGACGGCAGGGGACAAGGGCATTTAATGCCCGTCCGGCCGCTTCCAACAAGGCAGAAGCGACCGTTAGGGCGCCACCGATCGCCACGATGGCCTCCTTGTCAGCTCCATGCGCCACCTCGCACCGCTTGGCTGCACAGCCGCCCGACACGTGCGCTAGGAACGATCTTGGGGCGACACGTCGTCGAATGCACTGGAGCGTGGGCGCAGAGTGGTGGCTTTGCCGCGGCAAGCACCTTGCCGCGGTCGTTATCTTGTCGCACC
This sequence comes from Aegilops speltoides, assembly GCA_021437245.1. Classification (NCBI taxonomy): domain Eukaryota; kingdom Viridiplantae; phylum Streptophyta; class Magnoliopsida; order Poales; family Poaceae; genus Aegilops; species Aegilops speltoides. The sequence continues at coordinate 441,772,554 of CM038144.1, forward strand.
CGCAAGCTTGCTGCTCGTCGGGTCTTGCCGGACGCTCGGAGCGTCGCGGCAAGTTTCCTGAAGTGCCTTGGTTGGCCTTCCCGGCAAGCTCCTCTTGCCGGGGTCTTGTCCTTCCCGGCAAGTTTCTCTTGCCGGGGCCTTGTCTTCTCAGTTTACACTTTGTTCTTGAATGGCAGTAATAGGAATAGCGGAGGATCTTGGCGACGCCTTGGCAAGCCTTGCCGCTGGCGCCGCGATCGCCTGCAGACAAGTTCGGGTACTAAGGTACCCTACTTTAGTACAATCGACAATACCAAGCAAGGTGCCGCAACCCCGCCCCTCTAGTTTATCCTCCATCATAGTTTTTGTAGTGCTTAGGCGAAGCCCTGCGGAGATTGTTCTTCACCAACACCGTCACCACACCATCGTGCTGCCGGAACTCATCTACTACTTCACCCGTCTTGCTGGATCAAGAAGGCGAGGACGTCATCGAGCTGAATGTGTGCAAAACTCGGAGGTGTCGTGCGTTCGGTACTTGGATCGGTCGGATCGTGAAGACGTACGGCTACATCAACCGTGTTGTCATAACGCTTCCGCTTAGCGATCTTCAAGGGTATGAAGATACATTCTCCCTCTCATTGCTATGCATCACCATGATCTTGCGTGTGCGTAGGAATTTTTTTGAAATTACCACGTTCCCCAACATCTTTTGCTTCACTTATATTTGTTAGAGTGTGGGCATATCTTTTGTAGAAAGAATTAAAATCTCTTGCTTCACTTATATCTATTTAGAGAGATGACAGGAATTGGTCATTCACATGGTTAGCCATAAAATCGTACATAAAACTTGTAGATCACTGAGTATGATATGTTTGATTCCTTGCAATAGTTTTGCGATATAAAGGTGGTGATATTAGAGTCATGCTAGTGAGTAATTGTCGATTAGCAGAAATACTTGTGTTTGAGGTTTGTGATTCCCGTAGCATGCACGTATGGTGAACCATTATGTAACGAAGTTGGAGCATGAGATATTTTTTGATTGTCATCCTTTGTGTGGAGGTCGGGGGCCCGATATGGTTAACTCCTACCAACCTTCCCCCTAGGAGTATGCGTGTAGTACTTTGTTTTGATGGCTAATAAATTTTTGCAATAAGTATGTGAGTTCTTTATGACTAATGTTGAGTCCATGGATTATACGCACTCTCACCCTTCCATCATTGCTAGCTTCTTCGGTACCGTGCATTGCCCTTTCTCACCTCGAGAGTTGGTGCAAACTTTGTCGGTGCATCCAAACCCCGTGATATGATACGCTCTATCACACATAAGCCTCCTTATATCTTCCTCAAAACAGCCACCATACCTACCTATTATGGCATTTCCATAGCCATTCCGAGATATATTGCCATGCAACTTCCATCATCATCATATACATGACTTGAGCATTAATTGTCATATTGCTTTGGACGATCGTAAAATAGCTAGCATGATGTTTTCATGGCTTGTCCATTTTTTGATGTCATTGCTACGCTAGATCATTGCACATCCCGATACACTGCCTGAGACACTCATATAGAGTCATATCTATATTCTAGTATCGAGTTGTAATATTGAGTTGTAAGTAAATAGAAGTGTGATCATCATCATTATTAGAGCATTGTCTCCCAAAAAAAGGCCAAAGAAGCCTAAATAAAAAAAGGAGGCCAAAGAAGCCCGCAAAAAAAGAAAAAGAAAGAAAAAATAATAAAAGGGACAATGTTACTATCCTTTTTTCACACTTGTGCTTCAAAGTAGCACCATGTTCTTCATATAGAGAGTCTCATATCACTAGTAGAAAAACACCTATTAGTCCCGGTTCATAAGGGCCTTTAGTCCCGGTTCACGAACCGGGACTAATGGGTCGTTACTAATACCTCCACCCATTAGTCCCGGTTCAAACATGAACCGGGACCAATGTGCCTTCACGTGGCCCAAAGGCGCCGAGCCCAACATGGGGCCTTTGGTCCCGGTTGGTGGCTCCAACCGGGACCAAAAGGCATCCACGCTGCGTCTGCATTCCAAAGGCTGGGGTTTTGTTTTTTAAAGGAGGGGGTTGGGGTTTTGGGGGTTAATTTAGGTGTTTCAGATATTGTGTTAGCTAGCTAATTAATAGAGAGAAGTGTCCTCTCGTATGTCCGTGCTTGGTCGATGCTACGTAGTATATATACATAAGTGATCAAGAGAACCATTCAAGATGTGAAGTTCGCCATGCATACCGAGAGAAGTGATCGATCGACCTCTCCTTCTCCGAGAGATTGGTCGAACAACAAGTTTTTTACTGGCTACATACATGTACAATATGTATAAGATCCCTTAATTACAAACCCCTAGCATTTGAAATCAATTTCCACATGGTATTCTCTGGCTTTACTGATGACGTGTTCAAGAAAGAATCCCGCCAATTCCTCTTGAATTGCTTTCATGCGATCTGGTTCTAGGAGTTCATCCCGCATCTGCCACGTCTAATTTGAAGAAGGGGGTTAATTAATACATATATATGAATGAAACTCAACAGAAATGATGGTGTAATAAAATGAAATTGTGAATATTATTGCTTACGCACTTCATATTGTCTTCTAGAGTAGCCCCGCTTGTTTTTCAAAGTTGCGTTGTGGATGAACTCGCACACGTAGTATCCACAGAAATCATTCCCTTCCTCCTGCATAAGCACTTTACGAGAAATAGAGGTCAATCAAACTGATAATGAAGAATTATAAATGGCATTGATGAAAGTATATCTATAGAATCAACGGAGATGCGCGCAACTAGCTAGCCAAGAGTACTTACTTTGGTATGTATATCGCAGCTCCTTCGGCAGTCCCGGAACTTGTGCGGTGAACTTATTCCAAACCCTGCAAGACAAAGAAAATAATTATTATTACTTGAGATATCAGGAAATGAACAAAAAGTTGCCGATATGGTGCGATAATGATCGATTGAACTTACTTGCTGAGCATTTCAGTGATGTCCGCATAGGTTTGGGGATATTCCCGTCTCGAGTCTAAGACAGTTACTAGTCCATGCTCAAGCTTAATCTCCAGAAGAATATAGTGGTACCTGCGCACGCATGCATAACTCATCAATTACATTACTATAACCTCGCTCGAGTAATAAGGGAAACCGAATATGCACACGACAGTAACACTCACGGGCTGTTGTAAGGAAAGACTATGGTATCTTTGTTTTGATTTTTGATCAACGATAGTAGCAAGTTGTCCTCGGCCCCTTCGACGTGCTTTTCAACCAGAAATACATCTGCAGCACAGTCGGCCACTGGAGGCAATGAGGCCTCAACGAGAAGTAGGGGGCGATGAGGCCTCAATGGCAGCACAGCCGGCCACTGGAGGCAGGAGCAGGTGGTCTCCCCAGTGCTGGTTTGGGCGGCTGGTGCAAGAAGAGCGTGATTGAAGAAGCAGCAAGACTGTTCGATTCAAATCCAATGGTTACTGCTGCTAGAATCATTTGTTGACTAAGTTGACAAGCCCTGTGTACACATCAACTTAGTAGGCCCACAGGTCAGCCTCCCAACCGGTGCGCCCTAGATGTCAGTGGGAGGAATCATTTTTTTCGCGTAATAAGGAGGCAGTTGATTGCGTGCGGCCAGGCCAACGGAGGGAGTAGGGTGGACCGGGGAAGCCTACGCAGCCTCACAGCGGGCCACAAGAGGAGGGAGCAGGCAGTCCCACCGGCGCTAGTTTAGGTGGCTGGAGAAGGAAGATCAGAGATTGAAGAAGCACGTCGGTCGTTGGATGGACATCCAACAGTCACTGCTGCTAGAATCGTGTGTTCACTGACAAAGCCTTGCGTAAACAAGTCAGCCTCAAAATCTATGGCGTGTACATCCCATTTGCTATTATTTTTATAATTTTTACTCATTTTCTAATTCATATGGAATTTATTGCAGCCTATTTTCCATTTTTAGAATTGCTGGCCATTTTTTGGTCAGTACCAGGGTCCAAAAATTAACTAAATATGTGGGAAATTTTGAAAATTCACAAATTTTTGCTGGGGAACGAAATATTCTTAATCCAAAAATTAATAGCCATACTAAAACAAATTTAAAAATAAATTAGTACTATGTCATGTTAAATCCAATGGAATAAGTATAAGATATCAGTGGAGAACAAAAACAAAAAAGAAACTAATATCCCATTTGCTATAATTTTTTGGAATTTTCAATCCCTTTTGATATTACTTTTAACAAACATTGACCATACTTTTTGGCCAGGTCGGAATGCATCCCCCCTCGTCTTGAAAGATTTGCAGCCCAGTAATTCGGAGAAAACAAATAGGCCTAGCTTGGGTATTCTTCAAAAAGAAATACTGGGCTACCTATTTTCCCAAAGAACTGGTGCATGAGCATTTAGCTTTATTTATTTATTTACTTATTTATGTTTAGGGGACCATGAGCATGTACCTGGGCCGGATTCATGTGAGATCCTCCCTTCCAGTTAATTATGGGCTTCTCTATTGGGCCTTCATCAGTGGGCTGCATGTTATCAACAAGTGGAAAATGTATTCCACACTTAAAATAGTATGAGCTACGTGCAGACGCACGGGCACTAAAGGATCGAACTGCAACGACTTCCAAAACATTGTGTTTGTCGCTCTAACAACACATTTATTCAACCAATGCATTTAAATATACTACTGATTGTACATTGAAAATAGCAGCAGCAGAACTAGGGCTGGGGTGCAATGTAAGCGAAGCGAGGCTAGAAGAGTGAAGACGCATCTCTCTCTTTCAAACCAAACATCAGCCATCATTACAAAAGGGCTACCAAAAAAGAACAAGTGTATGCATCAAACTAAATAAAGATCCTACTACACCAAGTGTACGCATCTAACTAACTGGCTCAGTTAGACGTTACTATTTATTAAGCTGTGGAGATTGGCTGGCGGCTTGAACCAAATGGGTGCCTGACGGGGGAAACTCCAGCTAGCAGGTCGAAGTTTGATACTTGCAACCCTCTCGCCTACTTTGGGCTGCAGAGCGTGGTGGCACATATCAGGGTATGGTGCATGCAGAGACGCATGGTACGCTGTGTACACATAGTTTTGCCTGATGAACGAAACCGCACTGACATCATGATCCTTGCTATCGGTTATCTCCTGGTTAATCGGATAATTCAGTACGACAAACAGAGAGCATGTACCAAGGCTACTTACCAGCCTCCAGTCAAAACTTCCTGAAGGCCTAGAGAAGCTGGGATCCTGCTCAAAGACCTTGCAAAGGATCGTGATTGTATTCATGAAACAACACGTGCGAATGCGTGTGAACGATCATCAATCTTTCGTCGTCGTCTGATTGAGCCAGGAACCGCCTGCAACTGCCATGCCGCTTTTCTTTGAAAGGTTCTAGGATTAGGAAGGGTAGGGACACCAGGCGGCCTACAACATCATATCAAGTTGGAGTCAAATAAAAAAGGGCTCTTGATTTAGTCAATCTTAAGAACAGCATGTTATGAGCATGAATATTTTTTCAGTAAATGTTGAAAGTAGTATAACAAGCCATCATGATATCATAGGAAAGTAACATACTGCTGTAACAGCCGTTTGTAGTGATGACTGGAGTAGGCCAGCAATACGTCCAACCATAGAAGGAGTCGACAGCGCAAATGAAGCCCTTGTGTTCAATGGCATTAGAGAACCATGGAGGATGTATGATCCTGCGATAGACGTGCAGATTTATCCACTTACCGCGGTGACCTGTCAGATAGGCGAGACCGCGGTTGAAGAACGCAATTAGCCTGAAGTCTTTATAATTCGCAGATCTTGTGGGCACTTGGCAGATTACAACCTTGAGCAAATCAAACTTGGTATCATGTTGGCTACTGTAAGATTCCGAGTATTCTGGGCAGCGGTCCCAAAGCAGTGCAGTGTTAATCGAAGGAAGGGGATCAATAGCCGGGAGTAGACCTCCATGAGCATCCAGCTACCGCGACCGTCGATGAGCACCATCCAAGACGTGTTCATGTCGACCCAGTACATACCGTTAATGTAGGTGAGGCTGACGGGGATCGGATCGCAATCAAGGGGGTTGATGCTCACCACCCTATGATCGTTATGCTGCGTGACACGCCGTTTCTGAAGATCAGGCGGCATCAGCAAGCAAGGAGCTGGCTTAAAAAGCTCCGGCCTGAGGGCTTTGAGTAAACGGTACAGCCCCGACGAGCACGCGGCGAGCGGCATGGTACTGAGATTGTCCACACGCGAAACAATGAGCTTGATTACCTCTGTGGGGAGCGAATTCCAGCCACTCTTTTGGCGGACGCTGCTCGGTTCTGCCATTGTTAGTGCTTGGGTTTTGGACGAGGGGGGAGGCGCCTTAGCAGGGATGGAAGATTGCACAAGATTATGTGCGGACAAAGATGGAGAAGCGAATATGTGCTGCGGGAAGTGGACATGTGATGATGACTACAGCACGCCACTTGACTTATGAGACACATACCAGCAGTGTAGGGTCATATCGATGCCAGAGAACTTGCTTGTGTGATCACAGTACTGGTACTCCCTACAGTACCTACTACAGTACTATGCCCTAACTTGCTTGAGTAGAGTAGTAGAGTAGGCCTCTGCTCTACTACTAGCACCGGAGGAGTAGTATATTCTAATCTAAAATAGTTACAAACTTCAATGCCCGAGCGTGGAACGACTACGAACCATGCTCAAAGACTGTGTCTACATGGTGTTTGGACTTATATGCAAAAAAATAGCAAGATGCTCGTGCATTGCACGGCACACCATCATCACCAACTCGGTTTTTTCTCTACTCCTACTCCTATAAAAGACTCAGTTGGTGATGATGGAGGCGAGGAGGCGTGTTCAGCCGGGCGTGCAGCGGACGGCGCAACACTATTCGATTTGTTATAAAAAACAAAGAAGAGTAGTAGATAGAGACTTAGGGAGGAGCACGAGGTTGTGGGAGATAAGGATGAACGAGGCAAGGCCTTATCTGTAAATGTGGAGAGAGGTGCGGGAATCTTTTGTAAAATTGTCATAGTTGGCTTTCTATCCGTCAGATATAGATCGGACGGTCTATGTTACAAGATGGCAGGCATACCATCATCACCAACTCGGTTTTCTATAAGAGGATATATAGATAGATAGAGACTAGGGAGTACTAGTAAGGACACCATCTACTGCTTCGTGTGCTACTCCTGTGCTCCATTCGGCGGCCGGAACGTCCCCTACAACCACTCCCTCCTGCGCTCCATTCGGCGGGCGCTGTTGAAATTTGGGGAGTGCACTTTCGTGACTGCTGGCAGCCACGACTTCACCGACGACGACTTCTTCCCCGAACTCGGCAACCTCTTCCTCAACGACATGGGCGACAACCTCAACGCCAACGGTGCTGCTCCCGTTGCATCGTATGTGTTTCTGTCCTTCCTGTTCAAATCATGGTAGAATTCATGCTTCTACTCTGTATCCTACTACTATGCTAGTCCACATGATTAGTTTCATCTCTGTTATAGCCGTCATGATTTATTTTGTGCTTATTCTAATTAAATCTCGTAGTAACTTGCTCATATATTCAACTGGCGCAACGCCCCCTACAGCCACTCATGTTTCATGGACGGCCTGTTCGATGCCTCCAAGGAGCCCTTCGTCCACTGCTATGAGTGCCCGATGCCGTTTTCAGGCTCGCCGGCGAACATGGTGCATCACCTCATGGATGCGTGCGGCGGTCACTACTGGCCCTTGGCGGATAACATCAAGTACGAGACGTGCTATCCGTTCACCATGCCGGGGTCGCTGGAGGATCACCGCCGCCTGCTAGTCTCGGAGGAGGACGGCAGTGTCTTCCTCTTGATCGTGGGCACCGGCGAGGCCCGCGCAGGCCGCCGCCCCATCTCTGTAGTGTGCGTCAGGGGCGACACGCTGACGTAGACACTGACACGAGGTCGATGTATGGGTGTGTGGTCAGTGTTACTACCCCTCCGGGTCACGTGGGCGGCAACACCGGCCTCATCGAACGGACTTGGACTCTGGGGAGCTGGGACTATCCCGCCGATGTGGACATGGAAAACCCATGGCATCCTTTACCCGCCGACGCGGTGCACGGGGACTCCAAGGAGGTTCACCTTGGACATACGCATTATCAAGTTAAATGTTGATCATTAGTCTTCGCTCAATGTAATCCGCTGTCTAAGCATGTGGAGACTTCCATGCAGGATCTTGCTCTATTGGAGTATCGCGCATGAATAAAAGTGTATCCGTTTATGGTTTAGTCTAGAATCTTCCATGTATGAATTTTTACTACAGTACTGGTGAAAGAGTTACAACGAACCATTTCTTACATCTCCTCTGCCCCCTTCAAGTCATCCTGATTTAATCCCTCTGTCTAGGTGTATAAGGGCATGGTTAATATTACTTAATAGTATAGCCAACTGTTGACTATAAGAAAGTGCCATGTCATCTGTAGCCAACATGTATAACAATCAATAATCAAAAACTAATTCTTAAAGATCATTTCTTGCAAAGCACAATAAGTGTTATTTCTTCACAAGTTTTGGATGCAGGTTGAACAGTTGAACGCTTTTGTTTGCAAAACATACCTTTTTATCTATTTCACCCGGATGTTTGTGAGCTCTAGAGATGAAATAATGTCCGAAGAAACCTATCAATACCCGTTACACATGAGATGACCCCCACATCCTTTGTCAAAATAAACAACTCCCCGATCAATGCATTTCACTCTTCGGTGCAACGCACGGGCACCTTACTACTATAGATTAGTACGACCAAAAATTGAACCAACATCATATATAGTACGATAAATGCTGATGCATGTCACCTAAATGTATATCATTCAAAACTATGTTCAAATACGAATCCAACGATATAGTTTTTGTTGACATGCACTAACATTTTGTCAGTTAAATCTTCAGTCAAATTCAATGGGGGACTAATAAACCACGACCGATGTAGTACAAGTGTAGAGGGTGGTGCTGCATGGGAGTCTCACCTCTCACCCCGCTCGTGGCGCGGCAGTAATGCCGTCATATCACAAAACCCAACCACTCCTAGTAATAAGTGGCCTGGTAAAATAAACGGACAAGCAACCATCACATCCCTCCGTCTTTTTTGCATTTCATCTCTCTGCATTTACTTTCTCCGGTTCATCTCGCACTCTCGATCCCTAGCTACTACTCCTAGGGCTAGTTCTTTTGGCGGCTTCCCCAGCTTTTCCCATAAGATTATTCACAGTGGAGAGTAACAATAAGGCGCCTCACTCATTTATTTGGGCTTCTAAACTACTACTCCATCCTGGTTTATTCCTCACCCTTGTAATTTGTGCTAAATTTTGACCAAAGATTTAACTGATAAAATGTTACTCCCTCTGTCTAGGTGTGTAAGTCATCTTACAAAAACCAAATAATCCCAAAACACTTAGGCACGGTGCATTAACTTCTACCTCGTTTCTTGTTTCTTGACATATCAACCAATAAGAGATAGAGTGTGCATGCTTTTAATGACTGAGATATCAAACACGACATGTAGTGGTTAGTTCATTGCATGCAATACTATTAATTAGCAAATAAACATTAACGTTTCTCGTTTTCTCCTCCTCCTTGGTCATGGTGCACAGCCTAAGATGACTTACTCACCTAGATGGGTGGAGTAGTGCATGTGACATGCACTAACATTTCATTAGTTAAATTTATGATCAAAATTTGACAGAGATTACAATGGGGACCAATAAACCAGGACGGAGGTAGTAGTTATGGGATGACTAATCTAGAAGCCTAAAAGAACTGGCCCCAGGTACTCCTACTTGTAGTAGTACTCAAGTTGGAATTCCAATTGCACGGCACAACTTGTTAGGCAAACAATTCGATACATGGTGTAGGAAGCGGTTTGGGAATTTGCATTCCTTTCCAACCAGTGAGATACTCCGTACAAAGTACGACAGAGAAATAACCACAGAGAAGGAAGCTAAAAGTAAACAATCAAACGAGCATTTTTGCATTTGTTTTGCATTGAATCATTTCACAAGCTTGACTAGTGCTATTTTTCTACTTTTACAAAAAACGCATCGTAATGTTAAAACGTGCATTTGCACGTACATAAGTAATAGTAGTACTCCCTCCGTCTAGGTGTATAAGTCTTCCCTCCTTCTTGGTCACGGTGCACAACCTAAGATGACATATTGACCTGGACGGAGGGAGTAGCACAGTCTGCAAGCATATATCGAGAGAGACGTGTAGTGCGATAGTATATAGTAAAGTTTGTGCGATATGCACATACTTGCAAAATGCATACGAATACACAAGGTGTCCAAACTTTCCCTTTTACATACTTAATTAAGGACGCTAAAAATTCCTTAACGTTCGGGATTTATCATTTGCGTCCCAAAACTAATGAGATCACCTTATGAAACAAAAATTATACTCCTCCTAAAAGCCACGGCGCTCGCAGGAGCGCTTGCGGTGCGCCACGAGTGCCCTGGTGCGCGGCTGTTTCCCAGCGCACCGACACAACGCCTCTTCCTCAGCCTCGCAACTCACGAGGTGCTGATTGGCGGCTTGCCGACGGCGAGCACGATCTCACCGGTGTGGTGATCTGTAGCCACCAGGTACTCCTCCTCGTTGGAAGCCTGCACCCGGTCCACGTACCGCCAAGCGTAGATGAGGTGCTTGGGCCCGACTGCACTCAGGGCATCGGCACGGGCGTCCTCCGCCACCCTCACGGCCCTCGCACGAGCCTTCTGCCAAAGAGCCAATTGCCTGACTCTCTCGGACGCGACATAGGCCTCCCAGGCAGCTTGTTCCGCGGTGCGCTTCTCTTCCTCGGCCTTCTTCTCCGCCTCTCACTACAAGAAATATGTCAACTTGTGACCCTCACTATTGGTCGCTGAAAGGTCATAGTTTTTCATTTGCGACCTTTTGTGACCAAAAACAAGGGTCAAAAGTCGAGGGTCATTAATCGACTATAGCGACCTTCTCGTGATATGTAAAAGGTCGTTGGTTCTTTGACCAAAATTTTGGTCACTAGCAACCTCCCCAGCCACGTAGGCATCCAGCGTGGCAAGTCGATGTGGCACAAGATTCAGCCCGGTCCAATTCGATTTTCTACATGGGCCTAGCCCATTTATTCAGCCTTTATTATTTTTTCCTTGGTAATTCTGGTCGGCTTCATGGGCCAAGCCCAACGTTGTAGCCTTTTTATTATTGGCCCATGGCCTTTATTATTTATTGCTTTTCTATTTTCAGCCATTATATATTCAAGCTGGTCCCACTAGTCGATGGGTCCCACTTGTCATGATCATCTCTCAAATTGGTCCCACATATCGAAATGTACAAATTTGATGATTATTTTCATAAGTGGACCCATTGGTCAAGTTTCCATTTCACAAGTTTTCAGATCACATACATAATCAAAAAGAACACATAAATTTCATCAAATATACCACTAAATAAATCTATTACAATCTTTACAACACATATATGCTACAATATGCTACTCTTCACTAAGTAGAACTTGATGACTTCACACTTCACAGCTTCACACTTGCTTCACACTTCACACTTGAGCATCTCAGAAAGAGGAACAACCACAAATCAGACAAGGAAACTCCTCATATCAAATCAACACACAGCTTGTAGCAAAACAGCAACATAATACATTATAACGAGAGCATCATGCTGGAAAGAAACAGCACAAAAACATGTGGATATCTCATGTGAGCATCATGCTATGGTTTTATTAAACTATGATACAAAGAATGTAATACAATATCTTCAATGCAAATTATGGTACTTGTAGCAAAATAGTTTGAGACAACAACTACACAATACATTATAACAAGAGTAAGCTTCAATCAAACATTGACAGATTGCTGCTAGTGCATACTACTATGATTCACACTAGAGCAAATTTTCGAAGAACAAATAATGAAAACTGTGCAAATGCTCAAGAACTAGTACTTGCTGTACGAGAATAGGTACTTGCATCTTGAAGTTTTCGTAAGAACAAATAACTCAAGCGATTATTCATGAACATGCGATTAAAGAAACAAGAATGAAAATTTTCAGTAGCACTTGTCATTGGAATTCAAAAGCACTTGTCATGTGGTCTAACTCAGCGATCATCCAAATATGTTGCAGAATAAAAAATCTACAAGGTGAATAGTAGGAGCTGAGTTTTCAAAGAATGATACATCGAAAGCATAAAGTAGATATTCTACGGGTTCAGCAGACAAGCTAAGCAAGTCACCAATGGACCAAAACCCTGTAAGTTCTGCTCAATGATCAATGATGATAACATGACTTCAATCGATACCTTGGGTCAATTTTGCATTCGAGTAATATGACATTCAAACTTTTAATACGAAAACCATGCATTGTCCTGTGATACAAAGTGGTGCTATAAAACACGCGGTGTTATGTTCCGTGCAAGCGATCGAAAATCTGGCATCATTCATCATCACACCGTATGGTGCTGCAAGTAAACTATGTGTTTGGTTTATTAAATGAGTGTTATGTTCAGTGTAAGCAGACTAAAAATCTGCGGGCAAATCATGTTAAGAAAGGTACTTTATGGTTGGGTCGCGGCAAGGAGAGAGGTCGAGTAGGCTCCTGAAACTCCTCCATGGATGGCACGGGACCTTAAACAATGAAAAGACAACATGAAGTGTGATGTCTAAGGTACATTCCAGCAAACACGTAGTAGATGCAAGGATGACCAAGAGCCAACACATTACGCGGGTATACTTAACTTGGGTTTAGTACCCGTGCAGTTTAAAAGCATATCGATTAGGTATACAATCATGCACCTGGTTTAACTTATCGTGGTTTCTTCACTTTCAATTTACACAACAGCAGCTAAATTTACACAAAGAGATTTTGAAAGCAACTATAGTTATTCGAAAATATGGTTGCTGCAACTTTAAGCCAAGCAATACACATTCATGTCAAATATACATGTGTAAGATACTAGAAGCATTTCATTGCATATCTAAGTGTAATCGCTATAATTTTACGCCAAGCAAAGGCACTAGTACATCAATAACACTAAGCCACAGCCCAATGTTTAAAATAGTATTTTATCATCATTCTTCAATAGCTTGAATTTCAGAACAGCCACTGCTTGTATTTTAATGAAAAACACCCCAAGCAAATAACAACAGATGGGCATTAAGACAAAAAATTGGCAATCGCAGCATCATGTTTCAGCAGCAATGCAGCTACGGACAACAATATGTATCGGATGGCAACAATAACATCAACAAGTAGAAATAGCGAGATGTCAATCATCAGATAATCAATCAAGAAGCACAAATAGCAGCAGCAAGCATTCTCTCAATCACAAACTACACTAATCAGCATCCCTCTCTCTCAATCTAAATAGCAGCAGCGAAAGCACGGCAGAGACCGAGTTGGTTATCCAACGGAAGTCGAGACCAATATGACATGGAAAGGAATCATCCACAACACTCATATAGCACTACCGAGATCCTAAGATCCTACCTACCCAGCACTAAAATGCAAATAAAAATTAACTGAAAGAAACAATAGCACCATGAAAGAAGTTGCGAGTTGCACATTAGAGGAAAGCACAGGCAATCAAGGTATTTTGAAGAAAAAATTAACACAAGACAAGATTTCTATAAGCATCTCCTTGGACAAATTACAAAAGGCATCATATCTTCGGGCTAGCTAATTATAAGCTAGGACAGAGGAGAGGCTTCCATATTAACACCATAAGATCATTCATTCATTCTGCCATGGAAGTCGGAAAATTCAGGTAGGTAACACAAATAAACATATGCAGAAGGCGCTATAACTGCTGGGTTGGATTAGCTATGAGCCGAGAGAGGCATGTAGATCAAGACCAGTCACCAGAGAATCCATCCATCCACACTATATCAACTGCATAAGAAATTTCATGAGCACATGGCATTCTAGATCGAGAGAATAGAAGGGGTTGCTTACTGGCCCCTCGCCGCCTCCGGCCGCGTGGGAGTGAGATCCGTCCATGGATTCAGGAGGGGGGATTCGATCTGGGTTGGCTTCGCTCGCCTCGTCGGAGGAAGGCGCGTTCGGTCATGGCGGAGCTCCATGTGCCATGTGCATGGCGATGGATGAAGGGAGGTGTTGTCCATGGCGTCGTCCTGGTGTTGGTCCTGGTCCTGGTCATGGAGAAGAGGAAGACGGGGGTGGGTCAGAGAGGGAGGGACGGGTTCTTTTCAGAGAGAGAAGAAAGAAGAAGAGGGAGGGCTGCGCGCACCTGCGGGTCCTGACGACAAGGACGGCACCGTGGATCTGGCCGGCGAGGAACCCGCAACCCAACCCTAGCCACGGACGGACGGGGGTTGGGAGCGCGCGAATCTGGCCGCGGAGGGCCGAGGCGGTGCGGGCAGCGGTCGTCGAGCGCGACCCACTCGCCGGAGTTGGGGTCGTTCCAGATGACGAGGTCGCGGTTGAGGAGCTGAACGGGTGGGCACGCACGGGTCCAGTCCTCCACGAAGCGAGACTGGTACCATCTACCCTCCGCTGCAGCGCCAGGGGCTCTGGCGCCCGCCTCCATGTTGTACCAAGAAGACCGTGAAGCACCCACGCGGAGCAGTCCCAGGCGGAGGCGGGCGAGGAGGTGGACGACGGTGGATCGAGATCTGAGGGAGGGAGAGCGTGGCAGAGGAGAGGAGATGGGGGAGGAGGAGTGCGATGTGGGTAGGTGGCTGCGGGTGCGGTTTGGGGGTTTGGGAAAGAAAGGAGGCGGGGGTGGATGAAAAATCACCAGCTAGGGTTTGGGGTTGGTGTGGGAGGGTTGAGGAGAGCCGTTGGATCCACGAGCATCCGACGGCGTATGATGCATGATCCGTGTGAAACGTCTACGGACCAATCAGAATGTAGTATGATGCTATGACCATCTAAATTAGTCATAGTTGCCTAAAAACAATGTGTTAAAACCATGTCAGCTATTTTATGACCTGAGAAATTCAAAAAGAAAATAAAAAAACCTTCTCATTGTGTCACCAAAATGTGAACGAGTTTTCAGAAAAAATAACAAACATGAAAAAAGATAAATATCTTCAAAAAGGAGTAGTGAGAAATGAGTTTTTTGGCAAAAAAAATTCATTTTTCGTGGGCCCAAAATAAGTTTTTTTTGTGAAGGACCTCCCAAATAATTGTTGCAAAATTGGACCAAATCATTTTTCCAAAATATTAGGCCATATTTAATGCACAATTGACAAAATGGTTGGGTGAAAAAGTTTTTATCGACCTCTGTGAAAAAGACAAATTATCGCCGATTCAAATTGAAAACGGGTCAAATTTGAACTGTAGTTGCCTCATAGTTTTCTTTATTCTTTCCAAAAATCATTTGTAGGTACATAAGTATCTATTTAATCATAGAAACACCAAAAAATTCCAAGATTCAACCACTAGCTAGGACGGTCAAGCCCGCCGTTTTGACCGCATATTAAAACGGGCATAAAAATTCAAAAAATCAAAAATTGGAAAACTTTCGCATTGTGTCATTATATGTGACCAAGTTTCCAGGAAAAATAATAAACTTGTAATACGGTAATTATTTTAAAAAAGTGTTCTCAGAAATGAGCTATCAAGTGTGAAGATTCATGGCTTTCAAGCCAAATGATCAATCTTATGGCCACATTCATGGCATAGTTTGTTCAAATGATCTCATATTGTGCACAAGGGTGCATATTGGAATGGCAAACAATGTTGCCTAAGGAAGTTTTCATTTTCGTTGGACGAAAAACCATTTTCCATTTTTCGAGTGCCCGAAAGGAGGTTTTTTTGTGAAGGAACTACCAAATTATTGTTGCAAAATTGGACCAAATCATTTTTATAAAATACTAGGCCATATTTAATGCACAATTGACAAAATGGTTGGGTGAAAAAAGTTTTGATCCACCATGATGAAAAAGACAAATTATCGTCGATTCAGCTGAAAACGGGTCAAATTTGAACTGTAGCTGCCTCATAGTTTGCTCTTTATTCTTTCCAAAAATCATTTCTAGGTACATAGGTATCTATTTAATCGAGAAACACCAAAAAATTCCAAGATTCAACCACTAGCTAGGAACGGTCATTCCGCCAGATTGACCGCATTTTGAAACGGGCATAAACAATTCAAAAAAATCAAAAATTGGGAAACCTTCGCATTGTTTCATTATATGTGGCCAAGTTCCCAAGAAAATAACAAACTTGTAATACGGCAATTATTTTTAAAAAGTGTTCTCAGAAATGAGCTATCATCTCTCAAGATTCATGGCTTTCAAGGCAAATGATCAAACTTATGGCCACATTCGTGGCATAGTTTGTTCAAATGATCTCATATTGTGCACAAGGGTGCATATTGGAATGGCAAACAATGTTGCCTACGGAAGTTTTCATTTTCTTTGGACGAAAAAACCATTTTCCATTTTTCGAGTGCCCGAAAGGAGGTTTTTTTGTGAAGGAACTACCAAATAATTGTTGCAAAATTGGACCGAATCATTTTTATAAAATACTAGGACATATTTAATGCACAATTGACAAAATGGTTGGGTGTAAATTTTTTTGATCCACCTCTCGTGAAAAAGACAAATTTCCGCCGATTCAGCTGGAAGCGGGTCAAATTTGA
This sequence comes from Aegilops speltoides, assembly GCA_021437245.1. Lineage (NCBI taxonomy): Eukaryota > Viridiplantae > Streptophyta > Magnoliopsida > Poales > Poaceae > Aegilops > Aegilops speltoides. Next base: position 441,789,162 of record CM038144.1, read on the forward strand.
ACTGCAGCTGCCTCATAGTTTGCTATTTATTTTTTCCAAAATCATTTCTAGTTACATAATGACCTATTTAATCATAGAAACACCAAAAAATTCCAAGATTCAACCACTAGCTAGGAACGGTCATTCCCGCTGCTTTGACCGCATTTTGAAACGGGTATAAAAATTCAAAAAATCAAAAATTGGGAAACCTTCGCATTGTGTCATTATATGTGACCAAGTTTCCGGAAAAATAATAAACTTGTAATACGGTAATTATTTTAAAAAGTGTTCTCAGAAACGAGCTATCATGTGTGGAGATCAATGGCTTTCAAGCCAAATGATCAATCTTATGGCCACATTCATGGCATAGTTTGTTCAAATGATCTAATATTGTGCACAAGGGTGCATCTTGGAATTCCAAACAATGTTTCCTAAGGAAGTTTTCATTTTCTTTGCACGAAAATTCATTTTCATTTTCCGAGTGCCCAAAATGAGGTTTTTTGGTGAAGGAACTACCAAATAATTGTTGCACAAATGGACCAAATCAATTTTATAAAATACTAGGCCATATATAATGCACAATTGACAAAATGATTGGGTGCAAAAAGTTTTGATCCACCTCTGATGAAAAAGACAAATTGTCGTCGATTCAGCTGGAAACGGGTCAAATTTGAATTGCAGCTGCCTCATTGTTTGCTCTTTATTTTTTCCAAAATCATTTCTAGGTACATAAGTATCTATTTAATCATAGAAACACCAAAAAATTCCAAGATTCAACCACTAGCTAGGAACGGTCAAGCCCGCCGCTTTGACCGCATTTTGAAACGGGCATAAAAATTCAAAAAATCAAAAATTGGAAAACCTTCACATTGTGTCATTATATGTGACCAAGTTTGCAGGAAAAATAATAAACTTGTAATACGGTAATTATTTTAAAAAGTGTTCTCGAAAATGAGCTATCAAGTGTGAAGATTCATGGCTTTCAAGCCAAATGATCAATCTTATGGCCACATTCATGGCATAGTTTGTTAAAATGATCTCATATTGTGCACAAGGGTGCATATTGGAATGGCAAACAATGTTGCCTAAGGAAGTTTTCATTTTAGTTGGACTAAAAAACCATTTTCCATTTTTCGAGTGCGAAAGGAGGTTTTTTGTGAAGGAACTACCAAATAATTGTTGCAAAATTGGACCAAATCATTTTTATAAAATACTAGGCCATATTTAATGCACAATTGACAAAATGGTCTGGTGTAAAAAATTTTGATCCACCTCTCGTGAAAAAGACAAATTTATGCCGATTCAGCTGGAAGCGGGTCAAATTTGAACTGCAGCTGCCTCATAGTTTGCTATGTATTTTTCCAAAAATCATTTCTAGTTACATAAGGACCTATTTAATCATAAATACATGGTTTGGTGGCGATACGTCGAGGTTTGGGCGGTGGCGAGGGCCCCAACTCTAGAGCTGCCAGACACTCAAGATGCCGGCCAAGCGTGGTCACCAGCGTGACTGGGCGTTGCCATGTGTTCAGGGCGGCCTAGGCATGTCTAGTGGGTTGGGCACTCCCAGGTTGGTGCTAGGAAGAAAATTACAACATAAGATTCTCATGAGGAGACCAATCGATGCTCAAACATGAATTAGCAGCCAAGTGTTTGATTAGTGGTACGGAAATGTACATGGATAATGGGCGTGAGTTTTGGCTGAGGATGATCAGTTACTAAGAAGACCGTTTTCACAAATTTTCAGCTCAAAAGGAGGAGCCTAGGTGGTACTTGCTTTGCAAACCACCACACCGGACATAAATACTGAATGTTGAAGCTCGGCTCAAAATAATGAATGGATTGAGCTGGCATTTGGTGGAGGATGGTTATTTGGGCATAGGAAAGCATCAGAGAAAATGGATACTATTTGGACATGCCAAAGTGGTACTTCCTTCACAAACTGTTACTCTGAACAAAATAGGAAAATGAATATTTTTAATTATTTTGAACTAGGCAAGGAAGGTTTTTACATATTTGACGAAGATATGACCCAAAGAATTTATGAGATTTGTTTGGGAATTTTGGGAATGATAGAAATATAGGTTGCTTCACAACCTAGGGCAAAACTGCCACATGGACATGACACATAGGCAAAAGCCGATGAGGTGGCGCCTAGTCATAGCAACCCACCACAATTTACAAGGCTATGACCATCTATATTGGTCGTTAACAACTAGAAATAAGGCAGCGGACTAGCACTATTTGCTTTGTGACCATTTCGTGTAAGGAAATTACGACCTTTCTGACCAAAATGGTCGCAATGGTTCAGGGTTTGGAGCCCCCCGAACAGCTTTTGACCAATTGGTCTGAAATGGTCATAAATTTATGACCAATTCTTCGAGGGTCACTGACAGAAGGTCATAAGTTGACATATTTCTTGTAGTGTCTATTTTGGCGCGCTCTGCTGGAGACAAAGCCTCCCACAAGGCGACATCCATTTCTTTCCAAATCTCCTCAAGGCTAGGGAGCTCGGCGGGCGGCGCGGCGTTCTCCTCCTAGCAGGGAGCCGACGCGTGCTGGCGAGATTGGGAACGGCGACGCGTCCACCTCGACGCGTCGCGGCGAGGAGCGGAATGGCGATGCGTCCTCTTTGGCTAGTGGCGGCGAGGAGCGGAACGCCGACGCATCCTCCTCGACTAGTGGCTGCGAGGGACGGAACGGCGACGCATCGTGTAGCGGCGAGGAGCAGAACACCGACGCGTCCTCCTCGACTAGTGGCGGTGAGGAACGGAACGGCGATGCATGACTGTCCGTGCAGTGCAGCGAGGGGCTCCTAGGGCTTGGGAGGGGTGATGCCATGGTGGTCGACGTGAGAGAGAGGGGGAGGAGATAGCGATGAACGTGAACGTGAGGGGAAGGAGATTGCGATGTCGTGGGAGGCGCAGTATTTATAGCGATCAATGGCACACCTACGTAAGATATGGACTGAGTTGCACTGACTTAACTGCAGGTCCAGTTGCATCACTGACATGTGGGCCAGACCCCTGTTGGGCCCATATGTCAGTGACCCAATGCACCTGCAGTCAAGTAACTGCTACATTGGCATATTTGTTGGAGTAAATTACGGGGGAGCGAAGGGGTGGAAATATTGCTGGTCACAACGGATTGGACGAGCGTGGGGGGAGGAGAGTCATGCATGCAGATTTTTTCACACGGGGTGGAGTGGTGGGACCGCCGGAGGGAGAAGGAGAGTTTGGCAGGCATATTGTTTCCACACATGGAGAGGAAAATATTTGGAGACAAACAGGCTTCCTGCAGGTATGGGGAACGGTGCATAATAAGTCATCTTGCATGCCGGGCTAGGTATAGTCTCAAGTCATTAAAAACATACACGCCCCACACATGTTCATATTTCAAGGTGCACTAAATTATTGCATGCGATGATTAAGGCTGGCCATAATGGTGGTATCTTAGCTGGTATCATGCACACGGGAATACCAAACATGCTGATGTGGCAAAGAATTAAAGAAGAGAGGAGGGTTAGAGTAACTAGTGTTCATGCATGCATTGGTAAACACATTTTTTTGTGAAGAACGACAGCATTAGTTGAGTACTTTTGCAGACTTCAAAAACTATTCCACCGCCTCTACTATCTTGCTAAGAGTAGGTGAAAATTTTGAATCAAGCCCTTTAAACTAGAAGGGAGGTAGTGGTACTCTAATAGCTAACCTTGTTGTGATGACAAGATAGGACATGGCACGCACCTGGACGGAGGAACTAGTCTGCATTGTGCATTTAAGTTTTGTCTGAAGTCAATGTACCTCTACTTTCACAATGTCAAATCAATATTTTTACACTCATTATAAAACAGTCTTATACTCATTATAATTAGTATTGTAGATATTGATATTTTTAGTATAAATATGGTCGTGGGATTTCATTGATGCCTGTCAAAGCGTGGAGGAAGCGGAGCTTAGGGCTTGCATTGCCGGTCTCTACATAGGTATTTCTCTTCATAATCCTATAATTTTAGAGACTAATTGCGCTTTTGTGCTAGCGCCTCTTGCATCGGGGGACTATGACAGGTCTGCTATGCGTGACCTGAAGATGAAAGCATTGAGCATCTCGAAGTTGATCAACAATCTTCAATTGTCAAAGATTAGCCATTCGGCCAATAAGGTGGCACACTTAATTGCTAAGTATAGCATTGACAATAGATTAGATGGTATTCTTGTAAATAACGTACCGCCCAGTGTGGTGAATATTGTATCGAATGAGTGTACTGGTGTGGCTGGTTAATTAATATAAGGTGGTGCTCAAAAAAAAGTATAAATTTGGTTAACACTTTGCAAACGGTTGACGGGAGTAAAAAGGACCAGAGGGAGTATCATGCATGCGGAGTAGGCAAAAAAATTGTTCATTTATAGCCGGTCGAAGTCTCAAAGGGCGCGACCGCGTGAGGGAGGCGAAGGTCGTGGGAGGCGCGACGGTTGACGGAATTAAGTGAAGTTACATCCACGCGCCGGCATGGCGTGCGAACAGGCAGAAGTTATACGGTCAGGCCTACGATATGGGTCTAGTAGACATGACATCTAGTGGGTCCCGCATAGTTCTCGAGAACTCTTTGGGTGCTTGCAGCCGTTTATCCACCGGGCAAGCCAGCAACCCCACGCCATTCGCACGCCCTGCTCGTCCCCATCTTCTACCTTACAACAGTTTGCTCCCAGTCATCCCGTCCTTTCGCATTAGTTCGCCCCTAATTTTTTGCGGGGTACAACAGTTCAAGTTCTCCTAACCCTCCTCCAAAATCCATGGCCTCCCAAATCTCCATGGTCGCCGCTGTGTACCAGGTTAGAGCCATCACCGGCAATCAGTTCATCGTCATCTACACACGTGGATCCGCGACGGTGAAAGCATGGGTTGCTCGCTTCCTACTCATGTTCACCAGTTCAACGGATGAGTGGGTCGCTGGACTAGATGTTGAGTACACCACAGTCCTGGGACGAGAGAAGGATCTAAAGGACGAAGAGAGGAAGAGGCCCGCCGTGATCCAGGTTTGCGTACATAACGTTTGCTTGGTCTACCACATATGCCATGCCGACGTTGAGTGCCAGGATTTTAAGAACTTCCTCAAGGACAAAAGATGAAATTCGTTACTGTAGGTTTTAAGAACGACAGGGATGTCCTGCGTCGGATAGGTCTCGTTGTAGGCCAGCCCTTCAATCTCCAGAAGGCAAGCCTGGTGTCCTCCTCTCAACCTTCAATGTTGACCCTGGCAGCAGCCATGATTGATCCTTCGTACGCTAAACTGAAGAAACTTCATCGCGAGTTTCATCATGCATGGGAGTCAAAGACATTAGATGAAGATCACATCCTGTACGCAGCAATGGATGCCTACCTTTGTTTAAATATCTACAAGGGTTGGATGAAGAAGCAGAGCCTAGTGTCGGTTCAAGCAAAGAAGGCGGCAAAGAGGAAGAGGAAGAGGGACGAGGACGAAGTCGAGGACGTGGACTCGGACTCGAGTAGGTGGCGATGTCGCCGCCATGCTGGTTCTACTGCAGGTCAAGCGGACTAGTTGCTTAGTTTATTTTCAAGGGTGTGTTGTCTTTGAGGCCCCAACAGAACCATGTTTATGTTCTTTCTCATTATTTGAACTCTTTAGTACGCATGTAGTACTAGTACTATGTCTTACTACAGTTCTTCTTGCAGTTGGTACTACTACTTCTATCTTCGTGTTCCTACTGTACTTAATACGTTTGTACTAGTAGTATAATTTGGGTCAGTCAATTTGTGAAAGAAGTTCGACGGAGAAAAGGAAGAAGACGGCAGAAGATGTGGAAGAAGCCCTTCTAGCCATCCATGTTGCATCAAACGGCTCACATGAGTCGACTGACCCAAATTGGTCCTTCAGATTGCAGGATCCACGTGGCATTCAAGGTCTCGAAGGTAGATTCCGCGTCCGCACCCAGTTTGCGGGCTCGATGCGTGCGCGACCGGCTTCCGCCGTGATAGCCACCATGCGCGCCTCCTCCGTGCGGGCAGAGACGACAATGACACGCTAGTTCCTCCTCGTCGGCGTGCTGGAGCACGCACTCGTCCTCCTCTTTGTACGCTGCGTGCATAGACGCAGCTCCACCAGCTGCTCGTGTACTTGGCAGCACGGCAGCATCGCGAGGAGGGACTGCAGACGACGTGAGCGGGTGAGCCTTCGGCTTCATGGCACAGGGATGGCGGCGACACAGCGGTGATGGGCGAGAAATTGTTGGCCGAAGTAGGCGGGTGCCGGCATGCGCAACGGTGGCAGCGGCATATTGATGAGTGTGCGTGTGGGATCTTACTTTAGTTTTATATAAGGTTGGTCAAACCTAAAAGAAAACCGTACTAGTACACGTAAACATTAGACTTAGGCAGTGCTTTTATTAGTTAGTACCACAGCCATGATACGGAATCCTGTGCAAGTGCGTGAACCGCAGCCGCGCGGTCGATCGAACGGTGCATCACTGTCTCGCGCTCGAAGGACATCCACCGAACCTTTTTGTGTGTGTGAAAACAATCCTCGAATATTACTCAACTTTTTTTTCCTGGGAAAGTTCTTGACGCTGCAATATTTCCATATATTTGAATTTAGCTCCAGTTCATGTTTATTTGGATTTGGATGTTTTAGGTGCGCCCTAGTTTTTTTAATACTAATTTTGTGTGTGTGACTGAGAGAGAACGTATGTATGTGTCCATATGTGTGTTGTGGTGGAAGGGCAATGTGGAGACGGTGTGCGTGTGATACAGACATAGAGAGGTGTGAATGTGCAAATGATCATGCATGAGTGAGACATAGACAGATGCCGATACATTGTGTATACATGAGAGAACGGTCTTCTAGTTTACTTGTGTGTGTGTGTGTGAGAGAGAGAGAGAGAGGAGCATCTGTAACACAACAACCATCTCTCTCGATTCGTCCGTCCCTCGCACGATCGCATGCAACACATGCATCAACGCGCACATTTTGACACCCTCACCCGGCCCCTGCCCACCTCAAGGCCTGCACAATCTCTTCGTGGATACCCATTTCTCTCCTTAGGTTTGTTTTCTCTCAATATCTGACACACGCACACACACACACACACACACAGAGAGAGAGAGAGAGACGCAGCACAACACACACACACACACCCTCCCTGAGCACACAGTTCATCCCCATCCAAGGTTATACGGTGACCACTCTCGCTTGTGCTTCTTTGCACCCCAACATGCACAACACCTCAATCTTCAAAGAGGGCATCGAGCAGATCGAAGATGGCAACCACACCATGCAAGAGTATGCGGGGTCATTTGGAAGCAGGGTGATATGACGACGGCTGACTGACTCCTCCCCCCACCCTCTCCCTCTCTCTGTCTTGCACAAAATTACCAATCCCTCTCTCCCCCGCACAAAATTGTCAATCCCTCAACCCACGAGATCCTTCCCCTCTCGTCCATGTTTTTCCAGCTCTCTCATCAAACATGTTGTCTCTTCTCCTTCCACATATACAGAATCCGGATGCACACGCATCTCACGTATATTACATGTCTCCATCTTTCTCACAGACCTAAATTCTTCCCCTCTCTTTCTCTCTCTATCTCTCTCTCTCTGTCTCGTTAGGTTTGTCTCCTACTCTCTCGTCCACATACATACAATCTTTCCTGCCCTATCTACTCCATTTTCAAAAGCTCTCTCTGCATGTTTCATTCACACATTGGGATATGTCAAAATGTTGCTTCTATAATGGCTGATGTAGAGTTATGGTTGTTTTTGTTGCATCCTACAAAGTAATAACTATGAAATACATTTAGATTCTCTTTTACTGGGATTATGTGAGTTTGAGCATGTTGTGAAGTACTATAGACCTTGTATACATCTTGGGATTTGACAATGATTGTAACTATTGAATTGTATAGACCATTACATTCGAAGTCAATAGCCTAATATATTTATTTCACAATTTCAACAAATGATTAGTTCACTACAAACTAAGAAAACAAATGTGTACTCCCTCCGTTTTTATTTAAGTCCGTGTATTAGCATTGGTCAAAGTCAAGTTTTGTAAACTCTCAGAAAGCTTATAACAAAAAATATTAACATATACAATAACAAATAAATACCATTAGATTCATTATTGAATGTACTTTCACATCATACATATTTGTTATGGTAAATGTTTATATTTTTCTATAAACTTGGTCAAACTTTAGGAAGTTTGACTTCGGTCAAACCTAATATGCAGAGTTTACTACTACTACTCGCTAGTTGCTTAGCCGAATCACTCAACACGCCACACGAGGTGTCCAGTGTCACAAAATTTTGAGGTCGGCGGGAAAATCTCCCGCGGCCCTGATTCGAGCAGTGGGAAGTTACCATCATAGCCTTCGGAACAGGCCTACGGATGACGCTTGGTAGGGGGCTGTTTTCGTAACTTCAGGTTCACCCTACCCAGCCAACCCCACTGATACGTCTCCAACGTATCTATAATTTTTGATTGCTCCATGCTACTTTATCTACTGTTTTGGACTATATTGGGCTTTATTTTCCACTATTATATTATTTTCGGGACTAACCTATTAACCGAAGGCCCAACCCAGAATTGATGTTTTTTATCTATTTCAGTGTTTCGAAGAAACGGAATATCAAACGGAGTCCAAACGGAATGAAACCTTCGGGAATGTGATTTTCTCACCGAAGGTGATCCAGGACACTTGGACCCTACTCCAAGAAGTAACAGAGGCGGTCACGAGGGTGGGGGGCGCCCCCCTCCTAGAGCGCGCCCCCTACCTCGTGGGCCCCCTATTGCTCCACCGACATACTCCTTCCTCCTATATATACCTACGTACCCCCGACGGTTCAGAATAGGAGCCAAAAACCTTATTCCACGGCCGCAACTTTCTGTATCCACGAGATCCCATCTTGGGCCTGTTCCGGAGCTCCGCCGGAGGGGGCATCTACCACGGAGGGCTTCTACATCAACACCATAGCCCCTCCGATGAAGTGTGAGTAGTTTACTTCAGACCTTCGGGTCCATAGCTAGTAGCTAGATGGCTTCTTCTCTCTTTTTGGATCTCAATACAATGTTCTCCCCCTCTCTCGTTGAGATCTATTCGATGTAATCTTCTTTTTGCGGTGTGTTTGTTGAGATCGATGAATTGTGCGTTTATGATCCAGCTTATCTATGAATAATATTTGAATCTTCTCTGAATTCTTTTATGTATGATTGTGTTATCTTTGCAAGTCTCTTCGAATTATTCTTTTGGTTTGGCCAACTAGATTGGTAGTTCTTGCAATGGGAGAAGTGCTTAGTTTGGGTTCAATCTTGCGGTGTCCTTTCCCAGTGACAGAAGGGGCAGCAAGGCACGTATTGTATTGTTGCCATCGAGCATAACAAGATGGGGTTTTTATCATATTGCTTGAATTTATCCCTCTACATCATGTCATCTTGCTTAAGGCGTTACTCTGTTTTTAACTTCATACTCTAGATGCATGCTGGATAGCGGTCGATGAGTGGAGTAATATTAGTAGATGCAGAATCGTTTCGATCTACTTGTCTTGGACGTGATGCCTATATACATGATCATACCAAGATATACTTGTAACTATGCTCAATTCTGTCAATTGCTCAACAGTAATTTGTTCACCTACCGTAGAATATCTATGCTCTTGAGAGAAGCCACTAGTGAAACCTATGGCCCCCGGGTCTATTCTCATCATATCAATCTCCATCACTTTATTACTTGCTTTGTTTTTACTTTGCCTTTTACTTTTCACTTTGCATCTCTATATCAAAAATACCAAAAATATTATTTATCATCTCTATCATATCTCACCCTCACAAGTGACCGTGAAGGGATTGACAACCCCTAATCGCGTTGGTTGCGAGTAGCTATCGTTTTGTGTAGGTACGAGGGACTTGTGCATGGTCTCCTGCTGGATTGATACCTTGGTTCTCAAAAACTGAGGAAAATACTTACGCTACTTTGCTGCACCATCCTCTCCTCTTCGGGGAAATCCAACGCAGTGCTCAAGAGGTAGCAAGAAAAATTTCTGGCGCCGTTGTCGGGGAGGCTCACGCAAGCAAGTCAACCATACCAAGTACCCATCACAATCCCTATCTCTCGCATTACATTATTTGCCTCTCGTTTTCCTCTCCCCCACTTCATCCTTGCCGTTTTATTCGCCCTCTCTTTTTCGTTCGCCTTCTTCTCGTATGTATCTTTGTTTGTGTTTCCTTGTGCCTTCTATATGCTTGCATCTTTGCTTGTTAAAAATCTATTGATATGGATCCACTTAAAGTGTTCTACTTGGATCATCTTCGATCCTTATGCGCTCGTGCTGAAACCCCAACTAGCCTAGTTGATGGGAAATCTTTAGATGAGCATGCTCATTTTGTGTGTCATTGTTTATCTGAAAAAGGGAGACTCTTAAGGTATCATATAAATAGTTTTCTATGCTATGCTTGGAATCTTTGTGAAATGTGTGATTTTACTTGTTGCTCTAAGAACCCTAAAAACACCTTCCCTACCTATGTGAGTTCAATGATAATGAAATCTTATCTTCTTGTGCAAAGGGTGTTTATAGTTACTATGATATCGAACAAATTGAAGAATTTGTTGTTTTTAAGGGTGCTCATGAAGTTGCTTCTTTGATTGAAAAGTATGATTTTACTCTCAACAAATCTAAAAATTCCGTCATACTTAATTATTGCAATGAAAACCTTGCTCATAATGTCTATATCCAAGAATTTATTGAAAGAATGACCGTTGATTTGGAAGAAAATAATGATATGCATGAATCTATAGATAATGATGATTCCGATGATTTGATTGAAATATCCCTTGATGAACATGATGCTTGCTATTCTTGTGGCCATGAAGCCAATATTTATGAAGACGAATTTGTTATAGTTCCTTATGTTAAAAATGAGATCGTTGCTATTGCACCCATGCTTGATAGCACCCTCAACGAAAAGCATGATTTAAATGATTTAACTATAAATTCTCTTGATGTCAATTGTGCTAATAATATGCAAAACACTAAGCTTGGGGATGCTAGTTTTGCTATGTCTACTACTTGTTGCAATGATCATGATTGGGGTGATTCTTCTTATGATCTTGAAAATTTATTTAATCCCCATGATGAATATGAGATTGATAATATTGTTTGCAATAATATTGAAAGTGGGTTTGGAAGAGTGTCAACTCTAGATCCCACATATTTGGAGAATATTCAATCTTATGAAATTTTTGATAAAAGTGGGTTTGGAGAGGTCATGACTTTAGTTAATGTTAATCCCACTATTTCGGAAGAGTGTCAACTTTGCATGCATGTGGATCGTGTTGAAAATATTTTATGTGATAGCTATTTTGTTGAATTTTCTTATGATCCCACATGTAATTATTATGATAGAGGAAAATATGGTCGTAGAAATTTTCATGATAATAAATTACCTCTCGTTATGTTGAGATTGCTATTGTTTCTTTCCGCCTCCTTGCTTATGCTAGTTTTTGCTTGCCTTGATAATTCGTTTGCCTATAAGATGACTATGCATAGGAAGTATGTTAGACTTAGATGTGTTTATCACGTGTTTTATGATGCTCTCTTTGTGCTTCAATTCTTGTCTTTCTTGTGAGCATCATTGAAATATCTATGCATAGCTACGGGCGTTAAACGATAGCGCTTGTTGGGAAGCAACCCAATTTTATTTTTTATTTTTTGTTTTTGCTTCTGTTTAGGAATAAATAATCCATCTATCTTCTGTTTGTATGTGGTTTTATGTTTTAATTAGTGTTTGTGCCAAGTAGAACCTATAGGATAACCTACGATGATAGTTGATTTGATTCTGCTGAAAAACAGAAACTTTGCACGCAAGAATATAATTTTGTTAAATCACAGGAACGTGATTTTGCGTTGATTCTTTTTGCTGCTGTTCAATAAAAAAAATTCCAGGACTTCCTATTTTGGTAGGATTTTTAGAGTTCCAGAAGTTTGCGTTAGTTACAGATTGCTACAGACTGTTCTGTTTTTGACAGATTCTGTTTTGCGTGTGTTGTTTGCTTATTTTGACGAATCTATGGCTAGTAAAATAGTTTATAATCCATAGAGAAGTTGGAATACAGTAGGTTTAACACCAATATAAATAAAGAATAAGTTCATTACAGTACCTTGAAGTAGTATTTTGTTTTCATTCTCTAACGGAGCTCACGAGATTTCTATTGAGTTTTGTGTTGTGAAGTTTTCAAGTTTCGGGTTAATTCTTTTGATGGATTATGGAACAAGGAGTGGCAAGAGCCTAAGCTTGGGGATGCCCATGGCACCCCCAAGATAATCCAAGGACACCAAAAAGTCAAAGCTTGGGGATGCCCCGGAAGGCATCCCCTCTTTCTTCCACTTCCATCGGTAATTTACTTGGAGCTATATTTTTATTCACCACATGATATGTGTTTTGCTTGGAGCGTCTTGTATTATTTGCGTGTTTGGTTGTTAGTTTACCACAATCATCCTTGCTGTACACACCTTTTGATATAGCCATACATGAATTGTAATTTGCTAGAATATTTTATGTGCTTCACTTATATCTTTTGAGCTTGATACTTTTGCTCATAGTGCTTCACTTATATCTTTTGAGCGTGATAATTTTTGCTCTAGTACTTCACTTAGATCTTTTAGAGCACGGTGGTGGATTTGTTTTAAAGAAACTATTGATCTCTCATGCTTCACTTAGATTATTTTGAGAGTCATTAATAGCATGGTAATTTGCTTAATATTAATATACTTGGTGTTCAAGATATGTGAAACTTTATTTTGAGTGAATTGAATAGTAAGATAAGTTTGATGCTTGATAATTGTTTTGAGATATGGAGGTGATAATATCAAAGTCGTGCTAGTTGAGTAATTGTGAATTTGAGAAATGCTTGTGTTGAAGTTTGCAAGTCCCGTAGCATGCACGTATGGTTAAAGTTGTGTAACAAATTTGAAATATGAAGTGTACCTGGCTTGTGCATCCTTATGAGTGAAGGTCAGGGGCGCGCGATGGTTAACTCCTACCAACCTCCCCCTTAGGAGCATGCGCGTAGTACTTGATTTTTGATGACTTCTAAATTTTTGCAATAAGTATATGAGTTCTTTTGACTAATGTTGAGTCCATGGATTATACGCACTCTAACCTTTCCGCCTTTGCTAGCCTCTTTGGTACCGTGCATTGCCCTTTCTCACCTTGAGAGTTGGTGCAAACCTCGCTGGTGCATCCAAACCCCATGATACGATACACTCTATCACACATAAACCTCCTTACATCTTCCTCAAAACAGCCACCATACCTACCTATCATGGCATTTCCATAGCCATTCCGAGATATATTGCCATGCAACTTCCATCATCATCATCATGACATACATTACTTTTGTCATATTGCCATTGCATGATCATGTAGTTGACATCGTATCTGTGGCAAAGCCACCATGCATTATTTTTCATACATGTCACTCTTGATTCATTGCACCATCCCGGTAGCCCGCCGGAGGCATTCATATAGAGTCATATCTTGTTCCAAGATTTGAGTTGTAATCCTTATGTTGTAATCAATAGAAGTGTGATGATCATCATTATTAGAGCATTGCCCAAAAAAGGAGAAAGGACAAAAAAAGAAGGCCCAAAAAAGGGCAATGCTACTATCTCTTTTTCCACACTTGTGCTTCAAAGTAGCACCTTGTTCTTCTTATAGTGAGTCTCATATATTGTGCTTCAAAGTAGCACCTTGTTCTTCATGTAGTGAGTCTCATAAGTTGTCTTTTTATACTAGTGGGAATTTTTCATTATAGAACTTGGCTTGTATATTCCTACGATGGGCTTCCTCAAATGCCCTAGGTCTTCATGAGCAAGCAAGTTGGATGCACACCCACTAGTTTCCTTTTGTTGAGCATTCATAGCTCTAGTGCATCCATTGCATGGCAATCCCTACTCCTCATGTTGACATCAATTAATGGGCATCTCATAGCCCGTTGATTATCCTCGTCAACGTGAGACTTTCTCCTTTTTTGTCTTCTCCACACAATCCCCATCATCATATTCTATTCCACCCATAGTGCTATATCCATGGCTCACGCTCATGTATTGCGTGAAGGTTGAGAAAGTTTGAGATTATTTAAGTATGAAACAATTGCTTGGCTTGTCATCGGGGGTATAGAAGTTGGGAACATCTTTGTGTGACGAAAATGAAGCATATCCTAACTATATGATTTTGTAGGGATGAACTTTATTTTGCCATGCTATTTTGAGAAGACATGATTGCTTTGATTAGTATGCTTGAAGTATTATTATCTTTTATGTCAATATGAACTTTTTTCTTGAATCTTTCGGATCTGAATATTCATGCCACAATTAAGAAGATTTACATTGAAATTATGCCAAAGTATCACTCCGCATCAAAAATTCTTTTTTTATCATTTACCTACTCGAGGACGAGCAGGAATTAAGCTTAGATCCCGATCGTCTCCAACGTATCTATAATTTTTGATTGCTCCATGCTACTTTATCTACTGTTTTGGACTATATTGGGCTTTATTTTCCACTTTTATATTATTTTTGGGACTAACCTATTAACCGGAGGCCCAGCCCAGAATTGCTGTTTTTTGCCTATTTGAGTGTTTTGAAGAAACGGAATATCAAACGGAGTCCAAACGGAATGAAACCTTCAGGAACGTGATTTTCTCACCAAATGTGATCCAGGAGACTTGGACCCTACTCCAAGAAGTAACAGAGGCGGTCACGAGGGTGGGGGGCGCCCCCCCCCCTAGGGCGCGCCCCCTACCTCGTGGGCCCCCTGTTGCTCGTCCGACGTACTCCTTCCTCCTATATATACCTACCTACCCCCGACAGATCGGAACAGGAGCCAAAAACCTAATTCCACCGTCGCAACTTTCTGTATCCACGAGATCCCATCTTGGGGCTTGTTCCGGAGCTCCGCCGGAGGGGGCATCTACCATGAAGGGCTTCTAAATCAACACCATAGCCCCTCCGATGAAGTGTGAGTAGTTTACTTCAGACCTTCGGGTCCATAGCTAGTAGCTAGATGGCTTCTTCTCTCTTTTTGGATCTCAATACAATGTTCTCCCCCTCTCTCGTGGAGATCTATTCGATGTAATCTTCTTTTTGCGGTGTGTTTGTTGAGACCGATGAATTGTGGGTTTATGATCCGAATTATCTATGAATAATATTTGAATCTTCTCTGAATTCTTTTATGTATGATTGAGTTATCTTTGCAAGTCTCTTCGAATTATCCTTTTGGTTTGGCCAATTAGCTTTGGATTCAATCTTGCGGTGTCCTTTCCCAGTGACAGAAGGGGCAAGAAGGCACGTATTATATTGTTGCCATCGAGGATAACAAGATGGGGTTTTTATCATATTGCATGAATTTATCCCTCTACATCATGCCATCTTGCTTAAGGCGTTACTCTGTTTTTAACTTAATACTCTAGATGCATGCTGGATAGCGGTCGATGAGTGGAGTAATAGTAGTAGATGCAGAATCATTTCGATCTACTTGTCTTGGACGTGATGCCTATATACATGATCATACCTAGATATACTCATAACTATGCTCAATTCTGTCAATTGCTCAACAGTAATTTGTTCACCCACCATAGAATATCTATGCTCTTGAGAGAAGCCACTAGTGAAACCTATGGCCCCCGGGTCTATTCTCATCATATCAATCTCCATCACTTTATTATTTGCTTTGTTTTTACTTTGCCTTTTACTTTTCACTTTGCATCTCTATATCAAAAATACCAAAAATATTATTTATCATCTCTATCAGATCTCACCCTCGTAAGTGACCGTGAAGGGATTGACAACCCCCAATCGCGTTGGTTGCGAGTAGCTATCGTTTTGTGTAGGTACGAGGGACTTGTGCGTGGTCTCCTACTGGATTGATACCTTGGTTCTGAAAAACTGAGGGAAATACTTACGCTACTTTGCTGCATCATCCTCTCCTCTTCGGGGAAATCCAACGCAGTGCTCAAGAGGTAGCACCCACCCCGGCACCCAGAGTAGTACACCTGAATACTCCCCATTTTCTATCCCCACCGCAAAATAGACTTCTCCACGGCACCGCAGCCTTCGTGCTCCTTCCCTTTACATCGGCGCACTCATCCACTGCAGCGCATCTGCCTCATCGACGACCTCGTACGCCGCACTGGAGCCGGTCCACCTTCGTCGTCGTCCAGGGAGCCTCTTCCCCAGCATCGTCTTCCACGGTCTCGGATCTGCTTCCCGGAAGCCAGCGCAAAAAGCGCAGAAGTACCACCGTCGTGGACAATGAACTGACTCCCGTTGCCGACCATGACTCATAGAGGCCGCCGCAACCATCATTCTCCTCCTCGATTGGTAATGTGTGTATTGAATCACTTAGCAGTACATGTGCAATTCCAATTTTGTTCATACCTACCCTTCAAATTTCCTGGGTGCTATTGTTCCCATAAAAGTATTTGGTTATAGCCTCCATTGTCCAATAGAATATCAGCTTGTAATTGTGCGTCGCTCCTGTATCGCGCTGTGCTTGGGTAGGTTTTTCATCTGCAACCAGTAGTGTGGCAAATGATGGAAATGTTTTTAGAACTAGCAAGATGCCCATGCGTTGCATGCATCAAGATGCATTTGTATGAGTAATTTATCTTATGGGAGAAAAGGATGAACGAGGGAAGGCCTTATTTGCAAATCTGGAGAGGGTATGGGTATCTTTTTGCAAAATTCCCATTTGTTTCCTTCCTATCTGTCAGATATAAATCAGACGGCCTATATTGCAAGAAAAAAAGTATAGAGAAAAAAAGTAGACAGTAGAGAAGTAGAGATAAATATTAAATATCAAATATAAAATAAATATAAAAATAGAGAAGAGAGTAGAGATAGCAGAGCCGTCGAGAAAGGATCACGCGCGCGCGGGAAAAAGCGGCAGGGCGTGCGCTAGTTTTGGCGCGTGGCGCGCTTTATAAAATCCAACGCCCTCCCACCGCTCTGTGCCTTGCCACCGCTCTCTCCCCGCTCTGTGCCTCGCCACCGCTCTCTCCCTGCTCTTTTTCGCCTCGCCGCCGCCACACCACCATGCCGCTGCGTCACCGGGAAACTTGGGGATACCACGGCGTTCTCGCGCGCCCCTCCGGCGGCTTCTCCGCTGAGATCCGGTTCCGCGGGATGCGCCTTGGCCTCGGCAATTTAGACACTGCCAACGAGGCCGCTCATGCGTACGACGCGGCGGTGTGGCGCCTCCGGTGGCCTCATAGAACATTCAACTTCCCCAACGTGCCGATGTGGGAGCGAGCGCATGAGTTCACGCCTCTGCCGTGGCTTAGCACCGACGAGGATCGTCGCGACAACCGGAGGCGGGAGCATCGTCTCGGCATCACCGAGATGGATGAGGAAGCCCTGACGCTGTGGCGCCAACACTTCCCGTAGGGCATCATCAACGAGCGCGAGTTCTACGCGCAAAGGAGGGCGGAGAGGGATAAGAGGAGGGCGGAGCGAGCCGCCTATCGCGAGGACAAGCGTAGGCGAAAAGCTAACGCTCAATTCAACATGAGGCTAGGAGCAGCGTCATCCTGGGAATCCGACGACGATCGGTATCTTCACGCCTACAGTCAGACGTCAGAGGAGGACAATACCGAGGAGAAGTCGGACGATGAGGAGTAGTTGAATTATCTTTTTTTATCTATCTATGATGAGAACTATCCTCTACTCTCTAGTATCTACTTCTCGATCTCATCACTATAAACAATTTTTTTAAAGCGTCGCGCATTGCGATTCTGTTGGAGATGCTCTAACATGGCAGACGAGTGCTTTCATGTTGCCCACAAGATGCGCGAGTATTACTAGTAGTATATTTTTCTTGCCATGTTGAGATTTTAAAACCACGAATGCGAACATGCAGAGGAGTAATGAAGACCAAACACGGGATATTCGGGACATCTTCAAGCACCGAACCTGTAAAACGAGCTTTGGTAAGTAACACCCTTTCAATTACTTTCGTTTAGCCTCATGTTCTTCGATGTGTATATGTTGTAGTTTCTGTTTCTCTTAAGCGTGGTGTTCTTCGATGTGTAATCAGAAGAGACTTAATCATCCTAATGCTTTCGTTTTTAGCTTGATGTGGGAAGTGGGTGTTCTCACCTTGTAATCTGTTTTTATATTATTTTTTTTCTTTTGAATCCACTTCTCCGAGTTCTGTTTATCTGGCTTCTACTAAATGGATCTAGGTTGCTTTGAGTATTGATCTAAAAAGAAGTAACTTCATGTCACGATGCAGTTCCCGCGAGGAGGGAAGTATGGTCAACCTCGAGATCATGTTTCCAAAATGAGGTTGGATTGCACATAAGGTGCCAGTTCCCTAATGATGCTGGATTAGACACAAGGTGCAAATTCCCAGATGATGTTGGATTACACACAAGCCAGGTGGAGTCGTCAGCTGTTCGTGTCCTCGTGGCATTAGTAAAGGCTGAAAGAAACCATGCAGCAGCCCTTGAGAATGTAGCTGAGTTCCTGAAGAAGTGAAAAGAGCAATCAGATGCTCTCTTCACCCAAGCTAAAAGAAGAGATGGAAGAAGCCAGAAATAAGCTAGCAGAGGCAGAGCAGCCTAGGCGTCTCCTGCTATCTAAAACTGTTGTCAATACAAAATTTCCTTCATAATAGCTAGGTTCAAATGTTTATCCAGTCAACATGCCTGTTGTGATGTCCGTGCATCTACTGATGTGGTACAAAATGTTTTTCTTGGGTCATGTAATAACAACAATTACTTTCCAAACAATAACACGAAGCATTGGACATGGTATACTTCACGCGCAAGCCCGACATTCCAAGTTCAACTTCCACATCAGACTCATGTTCATTGATATCTGCACATTCATACATAATGACCACAACCATGATTCACTCCAAAGCCAAAAAACATGTGAGGAGAGTTATAAATAAAGAAAAAACTCTACTAGTTCCTGCTACCAGTGCGAGCACAACAAGTCAAGACCATGCGTAAATTAATTATATTTTAGTCATTTTTTGTGTTCTAAAATGCCTGCCGGCTCGCGAAAGGACGTGTTGCTGGCACACGCACAGATTGAATGAAGGCAGGCGGGGCAGTCTTAAGCTGGTTGCACGCGGCGAGGAGGAGTGCTCAGCCGGGCCTGCAGCGAGTGCGGCCCTCTTGGCTGGCGCGCCGGTTCGATGCCTGCGCTATGAGAGGTCATGTCCGTGTCAGAGCAATCGCTCCCTCCAGTCCTTTTTTGTTTGGGTATAACAAAATCTTGTTTTCCATTCACATTTTACAAGTAAAATTCGTGGACAAACTTTGACCCAAAGTACGATGGGGACTAGTAAACCAGAATGGAGGTAGTAGTTTTTTTTAATCAAAGAAGGGTTTCCCCTTCCGATTTTCATTACTGAAAACCAGCATCTAAATCTAAACCATAGTATTTGCCCTGGACCTACCAGGTTCAACATCTCGCAACATAAACCCATACAACCATACGCCAAGGAGGTACGTAGTACTATGAATTCCATTTTCACTCCATACCAATCATTCTAAAAACTAGTTACTACTTATAACGTGCCATTGAAAATTGGAACTCTTAACCCCGCTAAAAATACGATATTTTAAACGTGGCTACTCAATCTGTGGCAACTGGCGAGCCACCGCGCTCCAAGTCGTTCACCTGTGGTCCCGACCATCAACTCCTACGGATCAAATTATCACGCGAGCTGACTGTTCCTACAAAGGTGCCCCACCACATACCCGGTACCCGCGAATGCAGCAATCGTGCACCTAGGATTTTAGGGATTATTTGTTAACGTCGCCTTTATGTAACACTCATGTGTGCGAGACAGCGAGAGGCCGACTGCGTGCGTGGGCCTCTTCTCTTCGTATATGTACTCCACCGTTTGTCTGGTGTCCAAAAATTATAATAACTACTAGCAATGTGCCAATGCATTGCCACATGATCAAAGTAGATTAATACATATTCACCGATTTGATAGAAAAAAAAGTCTAGTTTTGAAATACGTATATCACTAAAAACATGTTATGTTTCACTCAAAATATATTCCTTTGGCGGTTTTGATGAGATAAGGGAGGAATGTTGTTGGTTTCAAGATTCGAGAAGTGGTATATGTCTAATATCTACTCTTACTAGCAAGATGCCCGTGCGTTGCATGGAACATCAAGATCTTGTGGGAGAAAGGATGAATGAGGGAAGGCCTTATCTGCAAATGTGGTGAAGAGTGCGGGTAAATTGCCATATTTTCCTTCCTATCCGTCAGATATAAATCGGACGACCTACATTGCAGGATGGCAGGCCCACCATCATCACCAACTCTATTTTTTATCCCTACTCTTATAAAAAGCATTGTTGGGGATGATCGTGTGCCTGCCATCCTGCAATATAGGCCGTCCGACCTATATGTGACGGATAGGAAGGAAACTATGGCAATTTTGCAAAAAGATACCCACACCCCTCTCCACATTTGCAAATAAGGCCTTCCCTCGTTCATCCTTTTCCCCCACAAGATAAACTACTCATACAAATGCATCTTGATGTTCCATGCAATGCATGGGCATCTTGCTAGTTGTTGAAAAAAGCCCATGTGTGTGTGAGACAGAGGGAGACTGGAGGAGGACGGAGTGCATGTGTGACAAAGACACAAGGAGTGTGTGTGCGATAGGTATCAGCTTAAAATGAGGCGATAGTGTGTGCGTGCATGATCGAGAGGGCGTGTCTCAAGAAGGGAAGAAAAATCTACATAGATACAAGGAGCGGGAGAGAGACATGTATGCGATAGTGGGAGCACGAGTGTGCGGGTGTATAAACCTATCTAGAGGCTAGCTAGTCGATAAATGTTTGTGAGAGTGTAACATCCCAAAATTCAAAATTTTGGAATGTTATAATAAATAGATAGTTTTGATTGATTGTTTGATTGATTGACTGAAAGTGAGTGAGTTCGAAACTTTTGAAAGTTAAATGAGAGGGAATAAAAGGACTTTCCCAAAACTTTCGTTTTGCATTTTGATCTCCGTGAATTCAAATTCTTTTCATCACAAAACCCTGGAGAGAAGATGACATGACTTCTTCCATTTATATAAATGACAAGGGGCGTTGAAAATATTTGAATTTCATTTGAAATTATTTCCAATTCATAAACTTCAAGCAACTCAATGATTTTCATGAGAGAAGAAAAAATGACTTCTTCAAAACATATGAAATATGAGTTGGGAGTTTCAAAGAATTAAATTCAAAGTTCTTTTGAATTTATTTTTCAATTTGGAGTTATTTGAGTTTTATTCAAATTATTTTTCTCCAAAAATAAAATATATGGAGAATAGGGTAACATGATTCCCTACATCAGAAAATTGGAGAGAAATAAATTTGAATTAATTTTGGTATTTAAAAAAAATGATTTTTACTGGATTTTTCTAGGGCAGAAGCACTCTTTGCTTTATTAGAATATGTGTGTATTTTATTTATTGCTATAGAAATGTCCATGTTGTAGAAAATCTTTTTCTGCAATTTTTGATATATTATATGCCTATATAATATTTTGTTTTTATTTTGTTTTCATTTTTGGTTTATGTTTTTAAAAAACAAAGAAAAATGTTTCCCTCCCCGACTGGGCCGGCCCAGCTAGCCAGCCAGGTTGCGGCCCAGCCCGCGTCGCCGCCACCGACCTCCCGCAGACACCGAGCCCCTTGCGCCGTCCGCGCCCGCCCGTGGCCGACGCGCCACCTCCGCGCCGCCTTGCCCCCTCCTCCACGCAACCCCACGCCCCCCCTCTATATAAGCTCGTGTCGCCGCCGCTTCTTCCTCTCTGCTGCGCCGCGCCGTCCCCTCGCGCATCTCGCCGAAACGCCGCTTGACTTCACCGCCACCGCCGCCGCAAACATTTCGCCTGCGTCTTGCTTCTTCTTCCGCCACTCGCCGCTCCAGCGCTTGCCGCTGCGCTGCGCCGCCCCACACAGCCGGAGCCGCCGCACCACTCGCCGGATCCGCCGCTGCCGCATCGCCAGATCCCGCCGGAGTTGCCGCAGCCGGTTTATTTCTCTCGAACCAGTATAAACCAATAAAACCCGACCCGGTTTCCTCTTCGTTATTTTTCCGGTTTATTGATTTAGGTTAAATTAATTAGAGATCGTCCGTCCGTTAGTTCTCTGTAACGAACGGTTTTCATCGCTTATGCTTCTATAGCGAACGTTCGTTCGATAGGATCTTTCTTTTTCTTTTATTTTTGGCCAGGGACCCGTCGGTGAATATTTTTATTTACAGATTAGCCCCTGGACTTCAAACACTCACAACTTTTTACTCGTTTATCCAAATCCAACGAAACCAACGCCTACTTCTTCGATATGATCTCCTCTATCCAGTAAAATAACTTAAACATGTTTCTGAAAGTTTAAAAATTTGAATTAGATCAAATTTGTATTTGAACTTCGTTTGTTCATAACTTGAGTTTTATAACTCCGTTTGAGTTGATTCTTTTTGCAAATCGAAGCTCTTGAACTAAACTTTCTGATAAGGCCAAATTCACATAATTTTGGTACTGTTAGAAATTGTTTTATGTTGCAAGAGTTATTTGCTTGGTTTTGATGTTTTCCGAATCGTCTTCTTCGTTCTTTCCGATCTTTTGAGTGATTGCTTATGTGTGGTTACCATTGCTTGCTCACGATAGATTGACCAGAGTTTGACGAATAGAACCATCAGGAGTTGAGTGCGAATCATCTTCATCAACATTGCAGGCAAGTAACACTTGATCATACCCTTTTCTACTACCCAGTTTTTGTGCATTAGATCAATCCTCACACATTGCATGATTAGGATCTAATTAAATTGTGGGATGGGAAGTAGATGAGGTAGTACCTATTACCTGTTTTACTTATGAAACCTTTGGGAGTTACTTCTGCGTTTGCTTATTATGCCATGCTATGCTAGTAGATGTAGATTGGGTGAGTGATATCCATGATAGATGTGAGTTTGTTAATTAAAGGTTTATCTAAGGTGGCAACTTAAATACACATCTGGGTGGATTGAGGCACCTGGGGTATCCAGTGATTGCCTGTTTTTTTGGAAATCCCGGGGTTACCGTGTGATTTTCCTATGGACCGCCACCCAGGCTCAAAGGGATTATAAGATAATTCATGCTAGTAACTTCCGTGTGTAGCCACAAGCCATTATGGGCTCTGGCATAGTTAACTAAGTCGTGCGAACGCTTATAGTGGAAGACTAGCAGATGTAGGGGATGTAGGTGTACCGGTCTACCCATCGTAAGGTGCTAGCGCTTCTGAAAGACTATGTCTCGGTCATCCGTTTCTCAAACACCATGTAGTGCGAGAAACCAAACGGAGGCGATCGAGTCTTGTGGGGAAAAGTGCGCAAACCTCTGCAGAGTGTACAAACTAATCATGATTAGCCGTGTCCCCGGTTATGGACATATTGAGTATCTGGTACTTGAATATCATGTGAATCTCAACTTGTTACTCTAATTTAATATTGTTAGATTTGTTAATGAGTACTTTTTAATTGGGATTGAGGATGCTGTCAACCATTCTCAATGTTTAACAACCACCATGATAGTTAAATAATTTTATTCCTTTGAAGTAGGAAAAAATTGGCTTTATGCAAAAACTGTAATCGTAGAGATTTTCCACCAACCATATATGCATGTAGTGATAGCCTTTATTCATCATTACTCTATGGTGTGAATTTGCCAGTACATTCAATGTACTGACCCTCTGTGGCTGCAACGTCTCATGTTGCAGGATCTTACGACGAATAAGTGTTACGTTAGGGTTACAATTTCCTATACTCAACTTTGCCGTTGGTGTTGATGGGAATCCACAACCTTATTGCTTCCGCTATTTTGGATTGAGGTAATAGTATTTACGTTATTTTATACATGTGATTTACCTCTGTTATAAATCCTCAAGTACTGTGTGTGTCAGCATACCGATCCAGGGATGACACGTAAGCACAAAGACTTGACCGTCTGAGGTCGGGTCGCTACAAGATGGTATCAGAGCACATGTTGACTGTAGGACGTGACCCTAGAAACTGGCAAGCCCATAGGAAAGATTTTTCTCTACAACTTTCTTTTCAAAAGAATCTTTTACCTCTCTTCTCTTCTGAGCTTATTCAAATATTCCCTTTTAGTGAGACCATACCCCTTTCCCTTTTGACCACTCGAAGATTCGACTAATGAGACCACTCCAAGGAGTACAAGATATCAGGACAACCACGACCACTACGGAATGAAGGAGATTTTACCGTGCATTTGGATAATGGAAATTACAACAGTTGAAGACTCTAAAAACTAGGAGAATTTGAAGGCTTGAAGAATTTCTAGATAAAGGCTACCCTTATGGAACTTGGCAGACTATGGAAGCTGTCAATACCCGAGATCAAGGTGTATCGGAGAAAGACCGGAACATGGAGCATTAGAACTCAAAGTTTTTGTCAGGAAAACCCCAAGACAGGAGATATCAATTATGGAATGATAGCTCATGGCAGTGACATGGGCATAAACACGGTTATCCATGATGTTATTGCCCGCTTATACTATTATCACCAGGCTGAGTTAAGCATGTAGATGCATGGAAGGATTGGATGGTAGAAGGCTGATGGAGCATCTATCAGCAAAGGATGCAGTTTTAACCTTAGCTGGTGTATCACTAGGATCTGGAGTATTACATCAGGAAGTTTAAGATGGACCTTCAGAAAGCTATATTTGATAAGGGAGCATTTTGTGAAGAACTCAGGAACCAGAAACTGAAAGTAGCCAAGCTGGAGGAGTAAGACCTCGAGATACTGGAGATTCGTCAGGAACTGAAGAACAGTAGTACCATGGTTCATGACAAGGATTTTGTAACCCAGAAGTTTGGAGTGCAACTCGAGAACATTAAAGGACGTCACGAGAGACTTCTCGTCAATAGAGATGATCTGGCAAAAGAACTTGAGAAGGACAAGCATGATCAGAAGGAGCCATCGGAGACATGACCAAAACTGGAAGAGTTGATGACATTGAGATCTATAGACCATTAGAAGACCCAACCCCTGTATATATACTTACGTTAGATGCGACGATTGTGAGCTGTCATTTGTTTGTTGTTTTTCCGACAGCCATAATAAAATCTGCCTTTTCAAAACTTTTGTTTGTATTGTGTGCATGCCTCTCTATCTCTCTTATCCCACCCCAAACCCATGGACCCAATAGAGGATGAATGGAGATGAGCTTATATTTTTCTGGACCGATGAGTCAATTGGAGATGGACCAATGGATTCAGAACATGGAGGATCACATGAAGAATAACCCTATAACCGGAAAGGATATGACCCAGCATGCTCTTCAGTGTTTTGAAAGAGGTGCTGCTACTTGGTGGAGGATGTACCAAACTATCAATGGATGGCAAGGAGTAACCACTTGGAGAGAATTTAAGTTGACTCTGCTAAAGTCTCGGCTTGTGTCCCAGAAGTTGAAGCCTTATGGAAATGATATGGAGAAAGTGCATGCAAGCTTTGTGGAGAAATAGGACACAACCATAAAGCACACCAGGATGAATACCCTCATAAGTGGGGATTTACCAAAGGAGTTAGCCGAGGATCTCAGGGAACTTCAGTTGGAGATTGTTCCCAAAGGTTTTGTTGCCATAATGGAAGTTCAGTCTACATTGTTGGGAAAGATTCGTGAAGCTCAGAAGTATGACAAAGAGATTGTTGAGATAAAAGAGATGATGAGCAAAGGAAAGACCAAAGGTTTTCGTAAGGATGAGCATGACACCTTATGGTTTGAGGATAGTGTATATGTTCCAAATAATGCAAAGATCAGGAAGTAAATACTTCAGGAGGCTCATGACTCACCATACTCGATTCGCCCTGGAAACACCAAGATGTATTTGGATTTGAAGGAGTGTTTCTAGTGGACTGGTATGAAGAAAGATATTGCAGTGTATGTAGTCGTAGGTGATGTATGTCAGAGAGAGTAAAAAACAAAACATCAGAAGCCAGCAGGTTTACTAGAGCCTATGCCGATACCCGAATGGAAGTGGGATAAGTTTGGCATGGATTTCATTACCGGATTTCCCATAACCCGAACAGGACATGATTCTATCTGGTTAGTAGTTGATTTTCTTGACCAAACTGGCTCACTTTATCCTAGTGAAAACCACCTATACAAGTGCGAAGTTGGCCAAGATATATTTGAACAGGATCATATGTCTGCATGGAGTTCCGAGGACCATCGTATCAGATAGAGGAACACAGCTTACCTTAAAGTTCTGGAATCGGCTGCACCAGACTTTGGGTACTAGGCTAGTGTTTAGTACAGCCTTTCATTCGCAGACAGATGGATAGACCGAGAAAGTCAATCAGATTCTGGAGGACATGTTGAGAGCATGTGCACTAGATTATGGATCTAGTAGGGATGATAATCTACCTTACCCGGAGCTCTCATACAACAACAGTTACCAAGCCAGTTTGAAGATAGCCCTTTTAAAGCTTTGTATGGGAGAAGGAGCCAGACACCATTGATGTGGGATGAAGTTGGAGACCGTCAGTTGTTTGGATCAAATGTGATCAAGGATTCAGAAGAGAATGTTAAGTTGCTTCGAAATAGACTGAAGGTAGCTCAGTCCTGGAAGAAAAGTTATGCAGACTCAAAAACGCAAGGAGGTAGTCTATGAAATTGGAGATAGAGCATGCCTTCGTGTGTCCCCTCTGCGAGGAGTTAAATGATTTGGAGTTAAGGGAAAGTTAGCCCCGAGATTTGTAGGACCACACAAAGTTTTGGAAGCGTATGGGAGGAGTGGCCAACAAATTGGAGTCACCCGAAGCACTATCAGGAGTTCATGATGTGTTTCACGTTTCCCAGTTGAAGAATTGCCATGCAGGGATGGCCAATATTCCCCTGTAAGGATGCTTGACCCTGGAAAGTATAATGATGTTCCACGAAGTGGAGTATGGACTTCATAAGTATAAGTTTTATCTCGGTATGTTGGATATCCCACGAGGACGAAGAGATGAATTTCTATTGGATATAAAGGAGGTATGATGTTGGAAATATGGATAAATGGAAATTCCATGATGAGTCTGAGTAATCATATCCTAGTTTGGTGCCAACAGAAGGAAGCTGGAGACAGTCCCATTGGATGGATTTAAGAATGCTAGGAAGCTGAATGTTGGAGTAATGATCAGATGCCCAGATAATGAGTTCAAGGTTTACAAGTGATGAGATGGGCCATAACCCACAGGCCCCAAGACCTGCCAAAAAGCAAGCACACTCTTGCTGAAGGAAAACCCCTGGAAGAGGATATGCCCTTATCGACCGACGATTTTATAGGAGCAACGTAAAACCTGAGAGTTGAGGAGGAACGATAGATTTTTGTTTGGCTTGCAGAATCAATGGATTTATCCGAACTTGGTTCGTCGACAAGAGAAAATTCTGCAATGCTTGCGTGGATGACCGAGTGTTAGCATGCGAGATTCGCTAAACCATATACAAGATAATGATTTGGGTGCGGGATGGATTGATCACCATACCGACTTACTCTTATTATTCACCTTGCTATATGGGATGGTAAATCTGAGTGACTTACCTATAGTAGAGAGACGACGATAAAAAACCTTGTTTGAACCATAGAATGGTATAGCAATTTTTCCCCTAGTACACGGCAGTTGTTGCCAACCGTAGGTTATACGGTGAGGTTCAGCCCAGACCCGTTTTCTGCAGGAGAAACCATAAATTGTTGACCACCATGAGATATCGATAGTTGTTTAGCATTGGCGCCAGACCCATTAGCTAAGAAGACCCAGTCTCGGAATAACCTTACCAAGATGAAAGGATAAAAGAACTGCGGTAAAGGTTATGCCACCACCGGAAGAGCCCAGAGAAGGAAATTTTTCAGAGGATCTGAGAAGATCGACGCTGCCAACAATAAGGATGGAGTATATGAGTTTTGATGGAACCGTAACCATGCTTCTAAGGATGGTAGCACCCAAGACCCCAGAGACGAACGTTAGATTGTGAAGACCCCTACCCTAACCTATTTCTTGCTAGCCTCTCCGAATCTCGAGGACGAGATTCATTTTAAGGGTGATAGGTTTGTAACATCCCAAAATTCTAAATTTTGGAATGTTATAATAAATAGATAGTTTTGATTGATTGCTTGATTGATTGACTGAAAGTGAGTGAGTTCGAAACTTTTGAAAGTTAAATGAGAGGGAATAAAAGGACTTTCCCAAAACTTTCGTTTTGCATTTTGATCTCCGTGAATTCAAATTCTTTTCATCACAAAACCCTGGAGAGAAGATGACATGACTTCTTCCATTTATTTAAATGACAAGGGGTGTTGAAAATATTTGAATTTCATTTGAAATTATTTCCAATTCATAAACTTCAAGCAACTCAATGATTTTCATGAGAGAAGAAAAAATGACTCTTCAAAACATATGAAATATGAGTTAAGAGTTTCAAAGAATTAAATTCAAAGTTCTTTTGAATTTATTTTTCAATTTGGAGTTATTTGAGTTTTATTCAAATTATTTTTCTCCAAAAATAAAATATATGGAAAATAGGGTAACATGATTCCCTACATCGAGAAAATTGGAGAGAAATAAATTTGAATTAATTTTGGTATTTAAAAATGATTTTCTTGGATTTTTCTAGGCGTAAGCACTCTTTTCTTTATTAGAATTTGTGTGTATTTTTATTTAATGCTATAGAAATGTCCATGTTGTAGAAAATCTTTTTCTGCAAATTTTGATATATTATATGCCTATATAATATTTTGTTTTTATTTTGTTTTCATTTTTGGTTTATATTTTTAAAAAACAAAAAAAATGTTTCCCTCCCCGACTGGGCCGGCCCAACTAGCCAGCCAGGTCGCGGCCTAGCCCGCGTCGCGCCGCCACCGACCTCCCGCAGGAGACCGAGCCCACGCTACGCCGTCCGCCGCCCGCCGTGACCGACCCGCCACCTCCGCGCCGCCTTGCCCCCTCCTCCACGCAACCCCACGCCCCCTCTATATAAGCTCGCGCCGCCGCCGCTTCTTCCTCTCTGCTGCGCCGCGCCGTCCCCTCCCGCATCTCGCCGAGCCGCCGCCGCTGCGCCGCCGCCGCCACCGCCGCCCGCCCCGCCGCTTCCTTCTCTTCTGCCGCTGCTTCGCCGCTCCGGCGTCGTTGCCCACGCCTGCGCCGCCCACACCGCCGGAGCCGCCGCGCCACTCGCTGGATCCGCCGCTGCCGCATCGCCAGATCCCGCCGGAGTTGCCGCCGCCGGTTTATTTCTCTCGAACCAGTATAAACCAATAAAACCCGACCCGGTTTCCTCTTCGTTTTTTTTCCGGTTTATTGATTTAGGTTAAATTAATTAGAGATCGTCCGTCCGTTAGTTCTCTGTAACGAACGGTTTTCATCGCTTATGCTTCTATAGCCAACGTTCGTTCGATAGGATTTTTCTTTTTCTTTTATTTTCGGCCAGGGACCCGTCGGTGAATATTTTTATTTACAGATTAGCCCCTGGACTTCAAACACTCACAACTTTTTACTCGTTTATCCAAATCCAAGGAAACCAACGCCTACTTCTTCGATATGATCTCCTTTATCGAGTAAAACAACTTAAACATGTTTTTGAAAGTTTAAAAATTTGAATTAGATCAGATTTGTATTTGAACTTCCACTACTAGGGAAAAGGCTGTACACAGAATCTTAGCAGCAGCAAGGGTTAAAAACCCTCGCTACTGCTACTTACTAGCAGCGCAGGTTTTTAAACCTCGCTACTACTAAGTTGATAGCAGCAGCGCGGGTTTGTAACCTCGCTACTACTAAGCGGTCTCTCTGTGTGCCCGGGATATGCCATAGTAGTAGCGAGGTTTTAACCCTCGCTACTACTAAGTTGATAGTAGTAGCGCGGGTTTTTAACCTCGCTATTACTAACCCGCTCTGCTATCAACTTAGTAGTAGCGTGGGTTAAAACCAGCATCTCGCTAATCGTCTGTCATAGTAGTAGCGCGGGGTATGGCCTATTTGTCAAAGTCTACCCCCCCTGGACCGCCTTTTCAGTTTTAAAAAAATAAAAGAAAATGATAAAAATGTCAAAAAAATAAAAGAAAATAAGTTTCCCGTGTGATATGTGGTCTAGTTGTTGGGAAAATTTACAAATATGAATTTCGACTTTATTTGCAAAATCTCTCTGGAAAATTGTAAAATGGCCATAACTTTTGCATACGAACTCGGATGAAAAAGTTTTTTATATGAAAAATCATCTACTCGAAAAATCATCTACTCGAAAAGTTACCCCGTTAAACATTTTCAAAATCCTCAAAAGCCTAACAGAAAAAAAGTTACGGGGCTTTTAAGATCTGGAGGCAAAAAAATTCAAAAAAAATAATTATTTTTTAATTTTTGTTAAATCTGGTCAAATATGGTCAAACAAATTATTCAAGAATATCAGTGTTAATAAATAATTACTTTAGTTTTTTTAAATTTTGGTCAAATCTGGTCAAACTATGGTCAAACTGTGGTCAAATCTGGTCAAACTGTGGTCAAACTAATTATTCAAGAAATATTAGTGTTACTAATTTTTTAGAACAATAGTTTCAAACTCAAACAGTGAAATGTGTGACTTCATGCTCAAGCTAAATTCCTGAGGTTAATAGGATTGACATCTCACTATTGTTAGGAAAACAACAAGTGCGAGACTTGGAAGCGAGGAGAATAGAACCCGGAAGTTAAGCGTGCTCGAGTGGAGTAGTGAGAGGATGGGTGACCGTCCGGGAAGTTAGATGATTTAGAATGATGAGGGGTGATTAGAGATTAAATTGAGCAGCGATTAGGGGTGATTAGAGATTTGAGTTAAAGTAATTCAGAAATTTGAAAATTTCGAAAAAAAATCAAAAAAAATTCAAAAAAAAAATTCCGAGATTACAGATTAGTAGTAGCGCGGGTTTAAACACGCGCTACTGCTATACGTTAGCTGTAGCGCGGGTGGCACCCGCGCTACTGCTATAAGTTCGCTGTAGTGCCTTATTAATAGCGCGGGTACCCGCGCTGCTGATAGGCCTAAAACCCGCACTGCTGCTAGGCTTTTCCCTAGTAGTGTTCGTTTGTTCATAACTTGAGTTTTATAACTCTGTTTGAGTTGATTCTTTTTGCAAATCGAAGCTCTTGAACTAAACTTTCTGATAAGGCCAAATTCACATAATTTTGGTACTGTTACAAATTGTTTTATGTTGCAAGAGTTATTTGCTTGGTTTTGATGTTTTCCGAATCGTCTTCTTTGTTCTTTCTGATCTTTTGAGTGATTGCTTATGTGTGGTTACCATTGCTTGCTCACGATAGATTGACCGGAGTGTGACGAATAGAACCATCAGGAGTTGAGTGCGAATCATCTTCATCAGCATTGCAAGCAAGTAACACTTGATCATACCCTTTTCTACTACCCAGCTTTTGTGCATTAGATCAATCCTCACACATTGCATGATTAGGATCTAATTAAATTGTGGGATGGGAAGTAGATGAGGTAGTACCTATTAGCTGTTTTACTTATGAAACCTTTGGGAGTTACTTCTGTGTTTGCTTATTATGCCATGCTATGCTAGTAGACGTGGATTGGGTGAGTGATATCCATGACAGATGTGAGTTTGTTAATTAAAGGTTTATCTAAGGTGGCAACTTAAATACACATCTGGGTGGATTGAGGCACCTGGGGTATCCAGTGATTGCCTGTTTTTTTGGAAATCTTGGGGTTACCGTGTGATTTTCCTATGGACCGCCACCCAGGCTCAAAGGGATCATAAGATAATTCATGCTAGTAACTTCCGTGTGCAGCCACAAGCCATTATGGGCTCTGGCATAGTTGACTAAGTCATGCAAACTCTTATAGTGGTAGACTAGCGATGTAGGGGATGTAGGTGTGCGGTCTACCCATCGTAAGGTGCTAAGCGCTTCGAAAGACTATGTCTCGGTCATCCGTTTCTCAAACACCATGTAGTGCGAGAAACCAAGCGGAGGCGATCGAGTCTTGTGGGGAAAAGTCATAAACCTCTCGCACGATGTACAAACTAATCATGATTAGCCGTGTCCCCGGTTATGGACATCTTGAGTATCTAGTACTTGAATATCATGTGAATCTCAACATGTTACTCTAATTTAATATTGTTGGGTTTGTTAATGAGTACTTTTTAATTGGAATTGAGGATGCTGTCAACCATTCTCAATGTTTAACAACCACCATGATAGTTAAATAAATTTATTCCTTTGCAGTAGGGAAAAATTGGCTTTATGCAAAAATTGTAACCGTAGAGCTTTTCCACCAACCATATATGCATGTAGTGATAGCCTCTATTCATCATTACTCTATGGTGTGAATTTGCCAGTACATTCAATGTACTGACCCTCTGTGGCTGCAACGTCTCATGTTGCAGGATCTTACGACGAGTAAGTGTTACGTTAGGGTTACGATTTCCTATACTCAACTTTGCCGTTGGTGTTGATGGGAATCCACAACCTTGTTGCTTCCGCTATTTTGGATTGAGGTAATAGTATTTACGTTATTTTATACATGTGATTTTTCTCTGTTATAAATCCTCGAGTACTGTGTGTGTCAGCATACCGATCCAGGGATGACACATAAGCACAGAGACTTGACCGTCTGAGGTCGGGTCGCTATAGAGAGAAATATGAGTCGGGGTGCGAAAGCGAGAGTTTTGTGTGTGAGAGGGAGACTGCAGTCAGGAAGGGGAGTGGAAGCAGGAGTTGTGTGTGTGTGTCTGTGAGAGAGAGAGAGATAGAGAGAGGAGACGGTAGTCGGGGTTGTCTGATCGGTAAACAAATGAATAATGTCAGTCTGGGATGGAGGCGAAAAGGAGACCGCAACAAATGGTGTGTATACAGGAGAGAGAGAGAGAGAGAGAGAGAGAGAGTAATTTTAGTGGTATGAGTCATATGTAGAGACATATAGGGTGTGTGAGAGAATCCCATAGAGAGAAACACAAAGTGAAAGACGAGTGGAGACTATGTGTGTGGTGGTGAAAAAGAAAGCTTAGGTACCGAGTGATACCAGAGAATAGTAGAGACATGAGAGATAATTAAAACCGTGTAATGTATAATGATAGGGAGAGTGTGACACTTCTCAAGGGAGACGTCGAGAGACCATGTTTGCGAGGATAGGAGAAACATGAAGTGAGCGTGCGGGTGAGCTGGAGAAAAGAGACTGATAGCTACCTGAAGGAGCATGCATGCGAGAGAGATGGGCGTGAAAGGAGTGAACAAAAAAGGGATTCAAATATTTGAATTCGAGATGATGATACATGTAATCCATACTCGAACCAAAATTGATCTATCAAACATGCATACTCATAAGAATTCACTCACATCTATGTTATTTCATATGCAGATATTACTAATCCATACATTTTAGTAGAACATAATTTGGTTAAATTTTTTCGAATTCAACCTTAAGATTTTGAGATCGTTGTATTTATAAATAATATTATACATATAAAGGAGCAGAATTCTTTGTTGTGCTTTTGAAAGTATATATAAAAAAATGATGTATATAGTATGTAATTCCAATTGAAAATGGATCCCGCCCGGAAAAAATAATAGAATACAAACGAGATTCGAATTGAGTTGGCACGATAAACGTGCACTCAGCAAAATTTGAACGGAGCGGGGAAAGTCGCAGCAACCACCCGAAACAAAAATCTGCGAGATGAAAATTACTACTGCCTATCCCTGCCACGCAAAGCCTATCTGCTGGATTCCTATAGGTTTTGATAAGGGTAGGTTTGTAATTTCACCCAAACGTGACGTAACCGCCTCTCACCTGGATTCATACACGGTGGGTGCCAAAACACAGTGTGTCCTCGGCCGAAATCGACTCCCTCCCCGATTCATATTCATACACGGTGGGCGCCAAAAACAAACTCTCGTCGGCAAATATTCGGTGTATGCGAGATTACCGTCCTACCCCCAACCGACTAATATTGCTGTGATGTAGTAGAAATTTGAAACGGGGGCTAAGTTTGTAAATTTCCTCGCATTTGAGACAAGCGCGCCCTGAATACATGGTTCCCCCCTTCCTCTCTACCTCCCTTTTCCCATTCGTACTCCGTGGGCGCCAAAACACCCTCTCCACCCCACCCTCCTCCGTCCTTGCTGTCCGCCACCCCATCCACCGCCGTCCTCCTCCACCATGCAGGCGATACCCAGCGCCGTCGTCCATTACAAGAGATCGACCTCTCTCATCCACGGCTTCGGACCAGGATCCTTGGATCCCGTCCTCTCGCTTCATCCCCGCCGTCGTCCACCTTGCCGGCGCCACTCCTACGACTGTCTCGTCCACCGCGCCCCGCCGCCACCGTCTACCCTCCTAGATCTGCTTCCATGCTGCCGACAGCCATCGCTACCACAGCACCATCAAATTCTCAGCAGATGTGTACACGGCGCCGCACCAGAGGCGGTACTGTTTCGTATCTGCTCAACTTATTTATCGCAGCAAGAAAATAGATCGCCAGTGCTTTACTCTGATTTCTTGTCTTGGTTGCGAAGTTGCCTTTGTACGGTTTGCACCTTCAGATCCGCCATGGCACACTCAACACTATACTCCCAATGCTTATGGTTTTCCCCTTTTATATTCCACACTAGTTAAATCACAGTAGACTAAATTTCAAAATTGGGTCATCAATTTTTGAGCTTGCCGAGTTCGCGGTCTTGACGAAGGGGCTCAGTGGTTGTGGGGCCTCGCCGAATGAAGAAAACTTGGCGCGGGCGGGGGTTGGGGCGGGGGTGGGGGTGGGGGTGGTAGAGGAACACAGGCGGGGGGGGGCGGTGGTCCGGCCGGCGTCCCGTGCGGTGTTCTGTATGGGAAGAATCAGAGACGAGGAAGAATATGGCTTAGGAGATGTAGGATCTTCATCCAACCGCCTGAAATGGTCGAGAGACAGTTGGGAGTTGCATTCTTAATGCGCTATGGTTCATCATGTGTGGGCACTGCGCAACCAACATTTTA
Organism: Aegilops speltoides; assembly: GCA_021437245.1. NCBI lineage: Eukaryota > Viridiplantae > Streptophyta > Magnoliopsida > Poales > Poaceae > Aegilops > Aegilops speltoides. The sequence goes on from CM038144.1 coordinate 441,824,177, forward strand.
TTATCCAAAATCTGCTTGCTCTTCTTTACCATGTTCCTCTTCCGTTTTTCTTTAATATGTACTCTCTCCGTTCCTAAATACAAGTCTTTGTATAGATTCCACCATGGACTACATATGGAGCAAAATGTGAATCTACACTCTAAAATGTATCTGGATACATCTGTATGTGATCCATAGTGGAAATCTCTACCAAGACTTATATTTTGGAACGGAGGGAGTATGATAGTAGTACAGTATGTTCCTTGTACTGAAGATGAGCAGGGACATTTGCAATGTAGAGGTCTATACGGTCGGTTGTGATGGATACTTTGAGCCTCTTTGATTCGTAGGATTTTGTAAACATAGGAATAGGATTTGGAGTGACCTGCCCACTTGAATCCTATAAGAATAGCAAGGAAATGCGGGGAGCTGTGTCGCCTTTGAGAGTTACCCTGATATTAACAGTACCGCACCTGAAGTTGAAGAGAACTGGTATCTGAAGCCTTTCTAGCCGTACCGGTAGTACTAGCACATATATTCCAGCAAGTTACACTTTGCTGATTTCAGTCTGATGCTTACGGTTTTCCCCGTTATATCTGTGTAGCTACTTTGTGTCGCACTAGCAGCAGTGCACTCTTGAAGCTAAACACTACAATGACTTACAAAATTGGCACCAAGGCATTGAGTGCCATTCTGGATGGAATGAAACTCATACGCTCCCCACCTGTTGATTCTTGTTCAGAATATGATCCTAATGACTATTATAACCTCGAGGAGTCAAAGGCAGATGGCCTGTCCTGTTCACCCATCAAGGTGCCTGTTCTAATTTGGTAAGGTTTTATTGATTGTGGGTATCTTGCATATGTTGTCTTGCATTTTTTTCTACTTTGTTGCACCGCCATCTGCTTAGTTTACTCATCATATATGTCGAGATGCCATGCCCATCCATTATCAATACATATTCCATCTGTCATCATACCATGTTTTTCAGTCAAATGATGTTCTTGTGCATCAGACATCAAAAAGGAAGAGGGTGATTGCCGAACCTGAAGGAGCACCAACAAAGTCCTTGAAAAACATGGTGCTGCCGGAGAAATCAGACAGCGACCCACTTATATTCGTTGTACAACCAATGACACAAAACGTAGGACCAACTCCAGCAGACTATACCCATACTTCACTGGCCACACCACTAGCCCCACCACATAGGACCTGCCCTCTAGCAAAAGGTATACCGATTTCATTTGCCATAGCACCAGCCGTACCATAGAAAAAGCCCACTCCAGCAAAAAGTACAGCAAGTCCACCAGCCGAAGACCTATCCCAACTGCAGAGACGGCCAATTCCTGCAGATTGGAACCACATTCCATTTATTCCCAGTTTAAAAGACAATGCTTTCAATGTTGTTAGGGACTACGTGCATATATTCCCATGATGGGAAGATTATTGTGAAGACAAACACCATTTTCACATCTTGCTGTCCAACTTACGTGTAAGTGCTATTATTCATGGTTATTATTTTCCTGTTTTCTGCTGATTGAACACATCAATGATTTACATTACATTGTTGTAACTAGGCGAGGGTCAATCTGGATAGTCATGACGAGCAAAGCTTGCTTGTGCATTTCAAGGAAGCATTGCAGCAGTATTGGTGTTACCTGAGGAAATCACACTTGGATGGCAAGTCTATAAACGAATTTCCGGTGAAGTCTCTTGTGCTAAATTTAGAAGACATTGAATGGAAAAACCTTGTTATGCACTGGTCTCGTTCCCAGGATGAGGTACTGTCTATGAAATCACATGACAATTTGAACTTCTACTTTTCCACGTGTGCCTTACGGATCTTTTTTGCAGGAAATCTGCTCGAAGAAGAATTCCGGCTTGAAAAGAACGACAGGATATCGCAAATATGCTGCCCGCTGCTTTGCTCTTGTTAGTACGTGTTGTCCTATATCACTGTACTTGCATACATACCTGGTTCACTATGTGACAGCAGTATGCATGATAGCTTGCTTATCAATTATTCGCTCCCAATTATGTGATCTGTATGAATGGTCACATTAGTGTAGAATATATCCAATGCCAATGTTTTTTTAGCTCTGCATTGTTCTTGTAAGTACATGCTATCCTTTATCAATGTACTTATAATGACAGGTAGTTGTTCATGTACCATCACTCTGCAGCTTATTTTCCTTTGACCTCCATTTTCTACACATCAGATCTATTTACTCTTACCATAAGGTTGGTACTGAAGAAGTTTAGCTGTGCATTGCTCTTGGCTGTACCTTTTGCCTGTATTGCTGCACTTACATTTATAGCTACTTGGTTATGTAGCATCACTCTTCATCTTATCTTAAATATTCTCTATTTTTCGTATATTATCACATCTATATTTACTCTTAACAAAATGTAGAATAAAGGCAATGCTTATGAAGAAGATTCTGTGGTAAACTTCTTGAATTGCCCCCCCCCCATCAGCATGGACAAGGCCTTTATAGAGCCTGTCTTCACCAATAATGTAAGTTTGTCCTTCTCAAGCCTTCAAACTTTGTTGTATATATTTGGGTAGGCATGACTGCAACAGTTGTTTATTTTTGGTGTTTGCATCAAATTGCATGTTTAAAGTTTATTATGTAGTTCATAAACAAAAGTTTGTCCTTCTCAATTTAAGTTTTCAGTTGTACAACCAAGTTCCTTCCTCATACCATGTAAATTAAACTATACAGAGCAAGTGATATTCTTTTGCACTGCATGTATTCTTCTGTTCTTCATCCGTAATCCAGTGGTGTGGTGAACCTACCCACTATAGCACAATGTCATATTCTGCAATGTCTTAACTATGAACAATGTCATATCATTCTACTATTATTTAAACCACCTCTTAATTTGCCAATCTGAAATGGGATAAATTGACAGCACACTAACCATTGATACTTATGAGTTCTTGATCTGTAATCCAGTGGTGTCGTGAAGCTGCCAACTCCTTCACAATGTCATTTCCTGCCATGTCTTGACCTGAACAATACCATATTGTGTTAATGCAATTTTAAACTGTGTCACTTTATTAAATCGATAAGAAATGTGATGAATTGTCAAGACTTGATACTTTTATGTGAAAAACACATCATCATGCGCTTGTTTATCTTTCAGAGTGAGGAAGATATAAGTGTTGAACAAACACAGTCTCATCATCTTGCTCAGCTGCTTACGCTGCAGCTCCCCAGTAGGGCTAACCTTTCTTGAACTCTATTGAAGTGATGTCGGTTTTGTATATTATTTTTTCGGCGTGTTTATTTGCACTGGTGGCGATCTTTGATGCCCAGTGTATGTAATCTGCTATCTGCTTGTGCTTTATTATCATAGTGGCGAACTTTGATGTCCAGTGGATGTAATATGCCATAATTTCTTTATTGTATAGTCTAGGTTTTTTCTTATTCGCGATGCTACAGTTATTTTACTGTATATATATCATGTCTTTGCAGTAAACCGGACAAACCGTAAAATTACGGTACATAATCGGGCCGTCATGCAATCACGATGTAGGTTGGGCTTGAAACGTGCCGAACAGCTCACGGGCCGGCAGCATCCTGAAATGGACCCCGGCCCACGATTGTGCGAATCAAATCACGGGCTTTTAACACGCCAAAATTGTCTCGGTCCTTGTTTGGGCCAATCATATATCGGTTGCGAGCAGGCCGGATGCAAACCGGGCCGTAATTAGGCCCAACTATATGACGGGCTTTTAACAGGCCGAAATTAATATAGGGCCGAAATGTTAAACGGGCCCTTAACAGGCCGAAACTAATATCAGGCCGAATTACTAAGTGGGCCTTTAGCAAGTGGGCCCAAAAGCATAGCGTCCATTTGTGGGCGAATCGATATGGGCCATAATTGAGACCAAAGCCTCTTAAAGGGACGGACCTGATCTGGGCCGTAATTTGGCCCAGAACGTGGTAGGCTTTTAACGGGCCGGATCTCATATGGGCCATTATTAGGCCCGGAACGTGGCAGGCCATTAATGGACCGGATCAAATATGTGCTGGCATTTGGCCCAAAACATGGCAGCCAGTTAATGGGCCGGCCTACTAGGGTCCTCATAATCTTGTGGGCCTACAGCTGGGCCGGCCCATTGATGTCGGCGAAATCTCGTGGGCCTTTAGCTGGGCCGGCCCATTATGATCAGCAAGAATCTTGTGGGCCTTTACCTAGGCTGGCCGATTATGGCACACAAAAATCTTGTGGGCCTTTACCTGGGTCGGCCCATTATGGCCCGCAAAATCGTGTGGGCCTTTAGCTCAGCCAGCCCATTATGGTCCGCAAAATCTCGTGGGCCTTTAGCTGGGCTGGCCCATTATGGTCCGCAAAATCTTGTGGGCCTTTAGTTGGGCCGGTCCACGTGTCAACATATCATAGGTGCGTATCGCCCATTAGATGAGTGACACCTGTGCCAACGCGGACCTGACACGTGTCTCCTCCAGCCAATGATGATTTTACACGTGGAAAATCCCCATTGGTCGGGGCTATTAACGGGTTATCGGATCCAAAACCCGACCCAATAGCTTAACGGTGTTCCGTTACGGTGGATGCCACGTGTCGGTCACCCTTGACGAAAGCACTTCTGTGACGCGCGATTTATCGTCATGGAAGTGGACACTTCCGTGATGATAATTTTGGTATTGTCATGGAACACTTCTCTGACAAAGACGGTATGACTATCTTGATTCTGTCATAAATTTGTCAAGGATGTACATGCATGACAAAAAACACGACCTACTGTGACAAACACGTATCATCACGGAAGTGTATTTTTTTGTAGTGAAGGAGTATTTGAAAGGAGTTTTTCAAAGAAAGACCTCGGTGAAGCTACTTACACATTGAGCATCAAGATCTATAGAGATAGATCAAGACGCTTGATAAGATTTTTCAATGAGTACATACGTTGATAAGATTTTGAAGTAGTTCAAAACGGAACAGCCAAAGAAGGAGTTCTTGCCTTGCAAGGTGGGAAGTTGAGTAAGACTCAAAACCCGACCATGGTAGAAAATAGAAAGAGAACAAGAAGTCATTCCCTATACCTCAGTCATAGGTTCTATAAAGTATGCTATGCTGTGTACCAGACCTATTGTATACCTTGCTCTGAGTTGGTCAAGGGAGTACAATTTTGATCTAGGATTAGATCACTGGACAGCGGTCAAGAATATCCTTAGTGAGGACTAAGGAAATGTTTCTCGATTATGGAGGTGATAAAAGAGTTCGTCGTAAAGAGTTACATCGGTGCAAGCTTTTACACCGATCCAGATGACTCTAAGTCTCAATCTAGATACATATTGAAAGTGGGAGCAATTAGCTAGAGTAGCTCCATGCAGAGCATTGTAGACATAGAATATTTGCAAAATACATACGGCTCTGAATGTGACAGACCCGTTGACTAAACTTCTCTCACGAGCAAAACATGATCATACCTTAGTACTCTTTGGGTGTTAATCACATAGTGATGTGAACTAGATTACTGACTCTAGTAAACCCTTTGGGTGTGGGTCACATGACGATGTGAACTATGGATGTTTATCATATACAGATATGAATATTGGTGTTAAATCACATGATGATGTGAACTAGATTATTGACTCTAGTGCAAGTGGGAGACTGAAGGAAATATGCCCTAGAGGCAATAATAAAGTTATTATTTATTTCCTTATTTCATGATAAATGTTTATTATTCATGCTAGAATTGTAGTAACCGGGAACATAATACATGTGTGAATACATAGACAAGCATAGTGTTACTAGTATGCCTCTACTTGACTAGCTCGTTAATCAAAGATGGTTAAGTTTCCTAACCATAGACATGAGTTGTCATTTGATTAACGAGATCACATCATTAGGAGCATGATGTGATTGAGTTGACCCATTCCGTTAGCTTAGCACTTGATCATTTAGTATGTTGCTATTGCTTTCTTCATGACTTATACATGTGTCGGGGGCTCGCTGGTGCCTCCGAGCACCTATAGAACACAGGGGCCCCTTCAGTTCAGCGGGGAGCGAGGGCCTTGAGAGCAGATCGAGGTCCGGCGCCTTGGTGAGGACAGGCAATCTTTACCCAGCTTCGGGCTCTCCGGAGATAACACCCCTCTTTGCTGCTGTGTTGTTATTTGATCTAGCTCGGCGTCTGCGGCGAAAAGGGGCTGTGGGTGTCGAATGGACCGAACCCCTTCTCGTGCGCATGGGCCTCCTTTATAGTCTGAAGGGGTACCCACGGTGGCAGCGTGGGAAGAGGGGGTAGAAAGCGTAAAAGCGTGGGTTGGTACAACAGATACACAAAGATGTCCCTACCTAACTCGGCGGCGGGGACAAGGGCATTAAATGCCCGTCCGTTAACAAAGGTCTTGAGTGGAGTGACCGTTAAGTGAGCCTCCGGGTGCCACAATGGCGCCTCTATCAGCTCCATTTGCCACCTCGCTCTGCATGGTTGCGTAGTATCTCGCCACGTGCTCTTGGGATGGCTTTGGTGATGGCGCGTCCTTTGGGCGGCGCTGGAGTTGGTGGCAGCCTTGCCGTGGCAAGTGCCTTGCCATGTCCCTTTGTTTTGCTTGCAAGCTTGCGACCCTGGACTTCTGCGGGGCGCGGGCATACGACAAGTTTTCTGGTGATGCCATGGTTAGCCCTCCCAGCAAGCTCCTCTTGCCGGGGCCTTCGTGTTCTTGGCTGGTACTTTGTTCTTGAATGGCGGTGATAAGGAGTGAGGGGAGCCTTGCGGACGTCGGCGAGTCTCGCCACGGGTGCTCTGACTGCCGTGCACAAGTTCGAGGTACTAAGGTGCCCCCTACTTTAGTACACCGACAGAGCCCCGGCTGGGCCATACGGTGCGGCGTTGTTGGGCCAGGCCCAAGGCGATCTGCGGGCACACGTTGCACAGGTCCGCCTGACAATGGGCTCCGTACCCACCGCTCTCTCCATAGCGGCGCGCGCGTCGATTGCGGCGTCGTGGGAGACGTGGGTGGCGGATGCGCCCTTTAAGGCATCCACACCCGTGATCGTGGTGCAGGGCGAGGTCTTTTCACCCGTCGCTCCGGCCCGACTTTTTCGCCACGCGGCCCTCATGCATGGGGGTCGTGGGCGGCGAAGGTGGGAGGCCGAGCCGTCACGGGCGAAGATGGTAGGTCGGCCCCGCTCCTCCACCCCTCTCGCTTTCCGATTGGCTGGGCGGGGCAGCTGAGCCCCCACCTCGTCCTTTAAAAGGGGCGGAAGGGGAGCACAATAGTCTCGCACCTCCTTTCTTTCCTTCGTCCTCAACTTCCGTTACTCTTCCTCCCATCTGCTATGGAGGGAGGGAATCCTGGTCCTTCTCGTGTGGCAGCAAGGGTCGCCTCCAGGCAGCGCGCCTCTCCCTATCCTGCACCCGTGGCGGCGGAGCCGGCCACGAGGGGGAGAGGTAGGGGGCGGGGCCGCGGACGGGGCCGAGGACGTGGTCGAGGCGGTCGGGAAGAAGGCGGCGAGGCGTCGCCTCCCCGTCTCGCCGGCGGCTCCTTTCTCGGCGGTCCACTGCGAGACGATCCAGGGAGTTCTTCATCAAGCTGCGCCGAGCGCCTCATCGCCGCCTCCGGCTGCCGGCCCCATTCGCGAGTGCGATGGAACCGGATCCGCCCGAGATGATGGAGTTGCGCATGAGGGGTTGCGGGATCAGCGGCACTCGAGTGAGTGTCGTGTCCCCAGCCCGGCGTGATGTGCCGACCGAGGGTGGAAGACATTCGCCCGCATCCACAGCTTGGCGGCGGGGTTTACCCTCCATTTCAAGCTAATGGAGGCGACCTTCTCGCCGTCAAGGTCTTGGGGACTCGGGACCCGGCGAGATGCTGTGTGGACAGCTCCACCGATGCGAAGGTCCCTCCTCGAGCAAGAGTGACGAGGAGGGGCGGCGACAGCGACGACAGCGAGATGGCGGGTCCGACTAGGCGTCGGGCCGCTGCCTCGCCACCGGCGACCCCATCATCCGGTCGCCGCCTTCAAACTCCCCTGCCGTCTCCTTGGGCGGTGGCGTGGGAGGCTGCGGAAGAAGGAAGAGGGGTGGCGGCAAGGCCGTCAAATCGAATCTGAGGCGAGGCCCTCGTCAGCGTGCTGACGTCCCACCACCCCGGCTTCAAGCTCTGCCTCCGGCGCCTCCGTCTCCGCCAAGCTCCTGGCCGGCCCCCGGGAAGTTCTCTTGGTGTCTTCTGGCGCCCGTAGTTCTCCTAGGCGCCCCTTTTGCCCTTCCCGGCAAGCTTCTCTCGCCGGGGCCTCCTTGACCTACCTCCTGAACAGAGAAACAGGAGAGGGATTACGGGCATCTTATCTTTCAATTTGTAAGCCCTTGGGCCTTAGTTGTATTTAAAATCTGTAATCCTCTCTATCATGTTTTTCATCCTCCATGGACTTGTACTAAACTGGGATGTTTTTAATGAAAAGAGGGGAGTGCTTGTCGGACTAGGCCCTTTACTTGATTTGGTGTCTTGTACGTTCCCACCCTACGCTTCTAGGGGACTTGCCGGAGCGAGCACACTTGCTGAGTCTGGGACATCGGCGTATTTGGCGGCGGTGTCGCTTGTTGGGGAACGTAGTAATTTCAAAAATTTCCTCGCACACGCAAGATCATGGTGATGTATAGCAACGAGAGGAGAGTGTTGTCTACATACCCTTGTAGACCCGGCGGAAGCGATCTGGCGTAGAGGAAGTAGTCGTCGTTCTCCTCGCGATCCGACCGATCCGGTGCCGTTACTCCGGCGCCCGAGTTCTTGACACACGTACAGCTCGATGGCGTCCCTCGTACTCCGATCCAGCCGAGTGTCGAGGAGAGTTTCGTCGGCCGACGGCGTGGTGGCGATCTTGATGTTTCACCGGCGCGAGGCTTCGCCTAAGCTTGCGACGGTATAACCGAGGTGGAATATGGTGGAGGGGCACCGCTGCGGCTAAGGAGCGATCCGTAGATCAACTTGTGTGTTCTAGGGTGCCCCCGCCTCGATATATAAAGGAGCCAAGGGGAGGGGCGCCGGCCAGAGAGGAGGGGGCGCAGGAGGAGTCCTACTCCTTGGGGAGTAGGACTCCCTCAATCCTATTCAATTAGGACTCCCGGAGGGGAAAAAGAGGAGGAGGGGCGGCCACCTCTCCTAGTCCTAATAGGACTAGGGAAGGGGCCTTGCAGCCATCTAGGGCAGCCCTTCTCTTTTCCACTAAGGCCCACTATGGCCCATTTACCTCCCGGGGTTCCGGTAACCTCCGGTACTCAGAAAATTCCTGTTTTCGCTCGGAACCATTCGAACTCCAAACATAGGCTTCCAATATATCAATCTTTATGTCTCGACCATTTGAGACTCCTCGTCATGTCCGTGATCACATCCGGGACTCGAACTTCTTCGGTACATCAAAATACATAAACTCATAATAAGCATCGCCATCGAAACCTTAAGCGTGCATGGACCCTACGGTTCGAGAACAATGTAGACATGACCTAGAACTATTCACGGTCAATAACCAACAGCGGGACCTGGATGCCCATATTGGTTCCTACATATTCTCGAAGATCTTTATCGGTCGGACCGCATAACAACATCGTTGTTCCCTTTGTCATCGGTATGTTACTTGCCCGAGATTCGATCGTCGGTATCAATACCTAGTTCAATCTCGTTACCGGCAAGTCTCTTTACTCGTTCCGTAATACATCATCTCACAACTAACTCATTAGTTGTAGTGCTTGCAAGGCTTGATGATGTGCATTACCGAGAGGGCCCAGAGATACCTCTCCGAGCAATCGGAGTGACAAAACCTAATCTCGAAATCGCCAACCCAACATCGCCTTTGGAGACACCTGTAGTACTCCTTTATAATCACCCGATTCGTTGTGGCGTTTGGTAGCACCAAAGTGTTCCTCCGACAAGCGGGAGTTGCATAATCTCATAGTTACAGGAACATGTATAAGTCATGGATAAAAGCAGTAGCAACATACTAAACGATCGTGTGCTAAGCTAACGGAATGGGTCATGTCAATCAGATCATTCAACTAATGATGTGACCTTGTTAATCAAATAACAACTCTTTGTTCATGGTTAGGAAACATAACCATCTTTGATTAACAAGCTAGTCTTGTAGAGGCATACTAGTGACATATTGTTTTGTCTATGCATTCACACATGTATCATGTTTCCGGTTAATACAATTCTAGCATGAATGATAAACATTTATCATGAAATAAGGAAATAAATAATAACTTTATTATTGCCTCTAGGGCATATTTCCTTGATCTCCCACTTGCACTAGAGTCAATAATCTAGATCACATCACCATGTGATTAACATCGATAGTTCACATCATCATGTGATTAACACCCATAGTTTACATCGCCATGTGACCAACACCCAAAGGGTTTACTAGATTCAGTAATCTAGTTCACATCGCTATGTGATTAACTCCCAAAGAGTACTAAGGTGTGATCATGTTTTGCTTGTGAGAGAGTCTTAGTCAACGGGTCTTTCATATTCAGATCCGTTATGTATTTTGTAATTTTCTATGTCTACAATGCTCTGCACGAAGCTACTCTAGCTAATTGCTCCCACTTTCAATATGTATCTAGATCGACACTTAGAGTCATCGGATCGGTGTCAAAACTTGCATCGGCGTAACCCTTTACGGCGAACCTTTTGTCACTTCCATAATCGAGAAACATATCCTTATTCCACTAAGGATAATTTTGACCGCTGTCGATGATCTACTCCTAGATCACTATTGTACTCCTTGCCAAACTCGGTGCGGGGTATACAATAGATCTGGTACACAGCATGGCATACTTTATAGAACCTATGGCCAAGGCATAGGGAATGACTTTCATTCTCTTTCTATCTTCTGCCGTGGTGGGGTTTTGAGCCTTACTCAATTTCACACCTTGTAACATAGGCAAGAACTCTTTCTTTGACTGCTCCATTTTGAACTACTTCAAAATCTTGTCAAGGTATGTACTCATTGAAAAAACTTATCAAGCATCTTGATCTATCTTTATAGATCTTGATGCTCAATATGTGAGCAGCTTCACGAGGTCTTTCTTTGAAAAACTTCTTTCAAACACTCCTTTATGCTTTGCGAATAATTCTACATTATTTCCGATCTACAATATGTCATTCACATATACTTATCGAAATCTTTGTAGTGCTCCCACTCACTTTCTAGTAAATCAGGCTTCACCATAAGTCTCATACAAAACTATATGCTATGATCAACTCATCAAAGCGTATATTCCAACTCCGAGATGCTTGCACCAGTCCATAGATGGATCATTGGAGCTTGCACACTTTGTTAGCTCCTTTGGATCGAAAAAACCTTCTGGTTGCATCATATACAACTCTTCCTCGAGAAAACCATTCAGAATGCAGTTTTACATCCATTTGCCAAATTTCATAAATTGTGGCAATTGCTAACATGATTCGGACAGACTTAAGCATCGCTTCTGATTGAGAAAATCTCATTGTAGTCAACATCTTGAACTTTGTCGAAAACCTTTTGCAACAAGTCGAGCTTTGTAGATAGTAACACTACTATCAACGTCCGTCTTCCTCTTGAAGATCCATTTATTTTCTATGGTTTGCCGATCATCGGGCAAATCCATCAAAGTCCATACTTTGTTCTCATACATGGATCATATCTCAGATTTCATGGCCTCAAACCATTTTGCGGAATCTGGGCTCATCATCGCTTCCTCATAGTTCGTAGGTTTGTCATGGTCAAGTAACACGACCTCGAGCAGGATTACCGTGCCACTCAGTGCGGATCTCACTCTGTTTACCTCGAGGTTCGGTAGTAACTTGATCTGAAGTTACATGATCATCATCATTAGCTTCCTCACTAATTGGTGTAGTAGTCACAGGAACAAATTTCTGTGATGAACTACTTTCCAATAAGGGAGAAGGTACAATTACCTCATCAAGTTCTACTTTCCTCCCACTCACTTCTTTCGAGAGAAACTTCTTCTCTAGAAAGGTTCCATTTTCAGCAACGAAAATCTTGCTTTAGGATCTGTGATAGAAGGTGTACCCAAGAGTTTCCTTTGGGTATTCTATGAAGACGCACTTCTCCGATTTGGGTTTGAGCTTATCAGGATGAAACTTTTCCACATAAGCATCGCAGCCCCAAACTTTAAGAAACGACAACTTTGGTTTCTTGCTAAACCACAGTTCATATAGTGTCGTCTCAGCAGTTTAGATGGTGCCCTATTTAACGTGAATGCAGTTGTCTCTAATGCATGATCCCAAAGCGACATTGGTAAATCGGTAGAAACATCATAGATTGTACTATATCCAATAAAATACGGTTATGACGTTCGGACACACCATTATGATCTGGTGTTCGGTGGCATGAATTTGTGAAACTATTCCACATTGTTTTAATTGAAGACCAAACTCGTAACTCAAATATTTGTCCCGCGATCAAATCGTAGAAACCTTATTTTCTTGTCACGATGATTTTCCACTTCACTCTGAAATTCTTTGAACCTTTCAACTATTTCAGACTTATGTTTCATCAAGTAGATATACCCATATCTGCTCAAATCATCTGTGAAGGTCGAGAAAATAACGATACCGCCATGAGCCTTAACACTCATTGGATTGCATACATCGGTATGTATTATTTCCAATAAGTCGGTTCCTCGCTCCTTTGTTCGGAGAACGGAGTCTTAGTCATCTTGCCCATGAGGCATGGTTACATAAGCATCAAGTGATTCATAATCAAGTGATTCAAAATCCCATCAGCATGGAGTTTCTTCATCGCTTTACACCAATATGACATAAGCGGCGATTACCACAAATAAGTTGCACTATCATTATTAACTTTGCATCTTTTGGTTTCAATATTATGAATATGTGTATCACTACGATCGAGATCCAATGAACCATTTTCATTGGGTGTGTAACCATATAAGGTTTTATTCATGTAAGCAGAACAACAGTTTATTCTCTTACTTAAATGAATAACCGTATTGCAATAAACATGATCAGATCATATTCATGCTCAGCGCAAACACCAAATAACATTTATTTAGGTTCAACACTAATCCCGAAAGTATAGGGAGTGTGCGATGATGATCATATCAATCTTGAAACTACTTTCAACACACATCGTAACTTCACCCTTAACTAGTTTACATTTATTCGCAACTCCTGTTTGAGTTACTACTCTTAGCAACCGAACCAGTACCAAATACCGAGGGTTGCTATAAACACTAGTAAAGTACACATCAATAACATGTATATCAAATATACCTTTGTTTACTTTGCCATCCTACTTATCCGCCAAATAATTGGGGTAGTTCGCTTCCGATAACCAGTCCCTTTGCGGTAGAAGCACTTAGTCTCGGGCTTAGGTCCAGACTTGGGCTTCTTCACTGAGCAACAACTTGCTTGCCGTTCTTCTTGAAGTTCCTTCTATCCCTTTGCCCTTTTCTTGAAACTAGTGGTCTTGTTATCCATCAACACTTGATGTTCTTTCTTGATTTCTACCTTCATCGATTTCATCATCATGAAAAAACTCGGGAATCATTTTCATCATCCCTTGCATACTATAGTTCATCACGAAGTTCTACTAACTTGGTGATGGTGACTAGAAAATTTTATCAATCACTATCTTATCTGGAAGATTAACTCCCACTTGATTCAAGCGATTGTAGTACCCAGACAATCTGAGCACATGCTCACTAGTTGAGCGATTCTCCTCCATCTTTTAGCTATAGAACTTGTTGGAGACTTCATATCTCTCAACTCGGGTATTTGCTTGAAATATTAACTTCAATTCCTGGAACATCTCATATGGTCCATGATGTTCAAAACATCTTTGAAGTCCCGATTCTAAGCCGTTAAGCATGGTGCACAAAACTATCAAGTAGTCATCATATTGAGCTAATAGCGTTCATAACGTCTGCATCTGCTCCTGCAATAGGTCTGTCACCTAGCGGTGCATTAAGGACATAATTCTTCTGTGCAGCAATGAGGATAAACCTCAGATCACGGATCAAATCCGCATCATTGCTACTAACATTTTTCAACACAATTTTCTCTAGGAACATATCAAAAAACAAACATATGAAAGCAACAACGCGAGCTATTGATCTATAACATAATTTGCAAAATACTACCAGGACTAAGTTCATGATAAATTTAAGTTCAATTAATCATATTACTTAAGAACTCCCACTTAGAAAGACATCTCTCTAGTCATCCAAGTGATCACGTGATCCAAATCAACTAAACCATAACCGATCATCACATGAAATGGAGTAGTTTTCAATGGTGAACATCTTATGTTGATCATATCTACTATATGATTCACGCTCGACCTTTCGGTCTCCGTGTTCCGAGACCATATCTGCATATGCTAGGCTCGTCAAGTATAACCCGAGTATTCTGCGTGTGCAAAACTGGCTTGCACCGTTGTAGATGGACGTGAGCTTATCACACCGATCATCACGTGGTGTGCAGGCACGACGAACTTTGGCAGCGGTGCATACTCGGGAGAACACTTCTTGATAATTTAGTGAGAGATCATCTTATAATGCTACCGTCGATCAAAGCAAGATAAGATGCATAAAGGATAAACATCACATGCAAATCAATATAAGTGATATGATATGGTCATCATCATCTTGTGCTTCATGATCTCCATCTTGTAGCACCACCATGATCACCATCGTCACCGTAGCGACACCTTGATCTCCATCGTAGCATCGTTGTCGTCTCGCCAAACTTATGCTTCTCGACTATCGCTACCGCTTAGTGATAAAGTAAAGCATTACGAGCGATGCATTGCATACAATAAGCGACAACCATATGGCTCCTGCCGATTGCCGATAACCGGTTACAAAACATGATCATCTCATACAATAAAATATAGCATCACGTCTTGACCATATCACATCACAACATGCCTGCAAAAACAAGTTAGGCGTCCTCTACTTTGTTGTTGCAAATTTTACGTGGCTGCTACGGGCTTAAGCAAGAACCAGTCTCACCTCGCATCAAAACCACAGCGATACTTCGTCAAATAGACTCCGTTTAACCTTCTCAAGGACCGGGCGTATGCTTCAGTTCAACTAAAGTGAGAGAGCAGGCACCCACCAGTCACCTTTAAGCAGCGAGTGCTCGTGGCGGTGAAACCAGTCTCGCGTAAGCGTCTGGCGTAATGTCGGTGCAGGCGCTTCATCTCACAATACCGCTGAACCAAAGTATGACATCTTTGGTAGGTAGTATGACTTGTATCGCCCACAACTCACTTGTGTTCTACTCGTGCAAAACATCAAACCATAGAAAAACCTAGGCTCGGATGCCCTTGTTGGGGAGCGTAGTAATTTCAAAAATTTTCCTCGCACACAAAGATCATGGTGATGTATAGCGAGAGGGAGAGTGTTGTCTACATACCCTTGTAGACCCGGCGGAAGCGATCTGGCGTAGAGGAAGTAGTCGTCGTTCTCCTCGCGATCCGACCGATCCGGTGCCGTTACTCCGGCGCCCGAGTTCTTGACACCGTACAGCTCGATGGCGTCCCTCGTACTCGATCCAGCCGAGTGTCGAGGAGAGTTTCGTCGACCTGACGGCGTGGTGGCGATCTTGATGTTTCACGGCGCGAGGCCGCCTAAGCTTGCGACGGTATAACCGAGGTGGAATATGGTGGAGGGGGCACCGCACACGGCTAAGGAACGATCCGTAGATCAACTTGTGTGTTCTAGGGTGCCCCCCTGCCTCAGTATATAAAGGAGCCAAGGGGAGGCGCCCGGCCGAGAGAGAGGCGCAGGAGGAGTCCTACTCCTTCCGGGAGTAGGACTCCCCTCAATCCTATTCAATTAGGATTCCCGGAGAAAGAGGAGGAGGGGGCCACCTCTCCTAGTCCTAATAGGACTAGGGGAAGGGGGAGGCGCGCAGCCCATCTAGGGCAGCCCCTTCTCTTTTCCACTAAGGCCCACTATGGCCCATTTACCTCCCGGGGGGTTCCGGTAACCTCCCGGTACTTCGGTAAATTCCTGTTTTCGCTCGGAACCATTCCGAACTCCAAACATAGGCTTCCAATATATCAATCTTTATGTCTCGACCATTTCGAGACTCCTCGTCATGTCCGTGATCACATTCGGGACTCCGAACTTCTTCGGTACATCAAAATACATAAACTCATAATAACTGTCATCAAAACCTTAAGCGTGCGGACCCTACGGTTCGAGAACAATGTAGACATGACCTAGAACTATTCACGGTCGATAACCAACAGCGGGACCTGGATGCCCATATTGGTTCCTACATATTCTACAAAGATCTTTATCGGTCAGACCGCATAACAACATACGTTGTTCCCTTTGTCATCGGTATGTTACTTGCCCGAGATTCGATCGTCGGTATCAATACCTAGTTCAATCTCGTTACGGCAAGTCTCTTTACTCGTTCCGTAATACATCATCTCACAACTAACTCATTAGTTGTAGTGCTTGCAAGGCTTGATGATGTGCATTACCGAGAGGGCCGAGAGATACCTCTCCGACAATCGGAGTGACAAAACCTAATCTCGAAATCGCCAACCCAACATCGCCTTTGGAGACACCTGTAGTACTCCTTTATAATTACCCGATTACGTTGTGACGTTTGGTAGCACCAAAGTGTTCCTCCGGCAAGCGGGAGTTGCATAATCTCATAGTTACGAGGAACATGTATAAGTCATGGATAAAAGCGGTAGCAACATACTAAACGATCGTGTGCTAAGCTAACGGAATGGGTCATGTCAATCAGATCATTCAACTAATGATGTGACCTTGTTAATCAAATAACAACTCTTTGTTCATGGTTAGGAAACATAACCATCTTTGATTAACAAGCTAGTCTTGTAGAGGCATACTAGTGACATATTGTTTTGTCTATGCATTCACACATGTATCATGTTTCCGGTTAATACAATTCTAGCATGAATGATAAACATTTATCATGAAATAAGGAAATAAATAATAACTTTATTATTGCCTCTAGGGCATATTTCCTTCAGCTTCGGCAAGCAACCTTGCCGGGCCAGTTGCAGCGCACTTGTGTTTGTTGAGCGGACTCGGAAACAAATCAAGGGCGCAACTAGGCCACGGCTCGATTCCTCCGTGCATGGATTTTACAATACACGCTCGTTCAGGGCCAGCGTCCCCTTCCCCAGCCCATAAGAGGATGCATGACGAGGATGAAAAACTTATCGACTCCACACCTTCCGGCGCTATTATCCCGGCGGGAAGGAATCTTAGCTTTTCGCAGCCCGGCGATCCTGGCTCCGCCAAAATCCAGGTGCTGGTGTGCTCTCTTTTACCCTCGTTGCCGACGCCGCGGCCGCCGAGGGCCCTGGCCCGTCGCGAAGGGTCTCGGGCACTTCCAGCCCCCAGCGAGGTTGGCTTGCCAGGGCCGGTGCGCTCTTCTGGTTTCTCCTTGTCGCTGTAATTACAGCCATGAAAACAGCTGAGATAGTACTGCAACAATTTCATTATCTATATATACATATATTTTTTGTGCGACTTCGCAAAAATGATGCCGTGCTTTGCCCTTCGTATGTTTATACTCTACGCTGCTAGGGAACTTGCCGGCGCTAACACACTTGCTGAGTACGGGACATCAGCAGCCTGCTGGCGGTGTTGTCTCCGGCAAGAAACCTTCTCGGGCGATTGCGATGCACTTTCGAATTGTTGAGCGGACTCGGAAACAAATCAAGGACGCAACTCAGCCGTGAGTTGGTTCCTTTGCGCACAAGTTTCTCATACGAAGGGCGCCATACGGCAAGGCTTGCTATGTTACGCCCTCTACTTGTTATATCCTTTGTGCATTTTACCCCACGCTTCTAGGGAACTTGCGGCGCTAACACACTTCTTGATGCACGGGACATCAGCAGCCCATTGGCGGTGTTGTTTCGGCAAGAAACCTTCCGGGCGATTGCGGTGCACTTGCATTGTTGGCGGACTCGAAACAAAGCAAGGGCGCAACTTAACCATGAGTTGGCTCATACTGCGTCACAGGCATTGCGTACAAAGGACTAAGCAGCGCAAGGGGCATAACATAAAAGAAACATGGAACTAATGGGTGTTATGTACAAAAACTCGGATGACTTAGCTTTTTTTTTAATGTCCCGCTGAGGTCGTACTTCTTCCCCGATCCTTTCCCCTTGTATGTTCTTGTCCCTACGCTGTTGGGGAATCCACCGGCGCAAACATGCTTGCTGAGCGCAAGGCATCAGCGGCTCGCTGGCTGTGCCGCCTCCGGCGGGAAGAACTTGTCGGGCTGGTTGTGGCGTGCTTTTATCATCGAGCGGACTCAAGATGAATTGACGGCGCAACCTAACCACGATTCGACCCCCCCCCACGCCCAGGTTCTTCATACAAGGTATGGATTTTCAGGGAGTGCGACCCAAAAGTTCGAAGCTTGGCATCCTTCTCTGCCCTACTGGCCGGTGGACTGGTTGGCGGAGCTCGATGGCGCGCCCTCGACGACAGCGTGGTGCTCCGGGGAGATGCGCCTGCCGGAGTGTGCACCAGAGCCGGAGCCATCCTTGC
Organism: Aegilops speltoides; assembly: GCA_021437245.1. Lineage (NCBI taxonomy): Eukaryota > Viridiplantae > Streptophyta > Magnoliopsida > Poales > Poaceae > Aegilops > Aegilops speltoides. The sequence continues at coordinate 441,842,718 of CM038144.1, forward strand.
CGGGCTTAGTCTTTGGCTGGTCTGTCTTCGCCTTCTCGTACTTGCCGGTGGAGCTCGATGGTGCGTCCTCGACGGTAGCGCAGCACTCCAGGGAGATGCGCTTGTCGAGGTGGGCACCAGAGCTATCCTTTCCGGACTTGGTCTTCTTCTTCCCCTGGGGAGCTTTGGCGGCAAGTGGCTCGCGCTCTGCCGCAGCAGCTGCTTCCCGGTAGATCTCGTCAGCGCAGATGAGTGCATCCTTCTTGTCACCTTGGATAGAGATGACGCTCATCGGGCGAGGCATTTTGAGCACATTGTATGCGTGGTGAGAGGCCGCCATGAACTTGGCGAGTGCGGGTCGACCGAGTATCCCATTGTAGGGCAAAGGGATATCAGCCACGTCGAATGTGACCCTCTCAGTCCTGAAGTTCAGCTCGCTGCCGAACATCACCGGTAATGTGATCTTCCCCTTGGGTTGGCTCCTTCCTGGGTTTATTCCTTGAAAGGTGCCAGTCCCTTCTAGCTCGCTGTCGGGTATCTGGAGCTTTTTGAGCACTGCGGAGGAAATCAAGTTCAGGCCTGCCCCGCCGTCAACCAACATCTTCGTGACCTTGAGGTTGCGGATCGTTGGTGAGACCAACAGCGGCAAGCACCCGACCGCAGTGACGCGATCAGGGTGATCCTCAACGTCGAAGATGATGGGCATCTGGACCACTTGAGCTGCGGCGCCTCGGACCAGACGGCTCCGCTGCATTCACTTCGCACCTTGTTTGAGTCGGCGGTGCGAAGTGTGCGAGGCGCCGCCGTCGACGCACCGATACCATTGCCTTACGAAACTCTTGATCCTCAGTCTCATCCTCCTCCATCTCATCATCTTCGTCTTCATCCTCGTCTTTGTCGCGGCCGCGGGGAGGCCTGTCTCCTTGCCGCAGCTTGGCCTTGCCGCGGTTCCCTCCCCGGGCGGGAAGCTTCTTGCCGGATCCTCCGCCACCTCCCTGGGCTCTCTCCTTATCGCGGCGCTCGTACTCAGCTTTCTACAGCTCCGCCATCTGCTCTACTTTTTGCAGGTTTGGAGGTCATGGCCTTTAGTGCGGTGGGTCTTGCAATAACGCTTCTTTGGAGCCGTCACCTTGTCGTGACCGCTCTGACCTCGCCGGAGTCGTCGGTCTTGGCTTTGTCGGACCGCCTCCATTGCGGAATGCTCAACAGCTAGCACATCCTTAGCTTTCCTCTTCCTATTGTTCCGCCTCCGGTTCCTTTTAGCGGGGCATCGTCCTCGCTGTCGAGATCATACGCTCGGCAACCTCTCGGGGATTTTCCTCCCTCTTCAGCCCATGCACACTTGTCGGCAAGGCGTGAGAGCTCGCTGACATCTCGATCTTTATCATCGCCATCTCCTCCCTCATTCTGCGATTCGCGCGTTCGATGAAACGCAGCGATAACGCAGCAAGGTGGGCGTCCGAATGTTGCGCTGCACTGGCTGAATCTTTGTATATACTTGCGTGGGGCTCCCCTCATACGGGCGAGCAAATGGAGGTCACTTTCACTGGCCATGAGGCTTGTGGCCGTCCGTGAAAGCGCCGACAAACTGATGACACAGGTCCGCCCATGAAGAGATGGAGCCGTCCGGCAAGTGCATGAGCCAAGATCGATGTTGGGCTTGAGTACCGGCGGGAAGTAGTTGGCGAGGATCTTCTAGTCGCGCCCTCGGCAGCTTTGCACGCGATGGTGTAGATCTTTGAGGAACTCCGACGGTGTATCCTGCCATCATACTTCTCGGGCACATCTCGGCTTGAAGTTTTTAGTTTTGGGCCTTTGGACTTGCCGCCTTCGCGGGTGAGCGCAGGGCAACTGCTGCCGCATCTGACAAGTCGCACAGTTCCGAGTGCGTCTTGGCGTCGATAAGCGGGCCAGCGCTGGTGAGATTGACGTCGCGCTTCTCTCGGCGCTTCGATCACGAAATCTGGCGTCTTCGTGTTGCCGTTCTTGGAGAGCGTGGCGCTGATCCCGCGAGTTCGCGGGTCGATGACGCGTGGAGTCGGCGTCAAGGTTGGTCCGCGAGCGATCTTAACTTTGTGGGGCTGGGGCGCCGGAAGCGGTACCCAGCGGTCTGTCGGCGCCGTCTGCGCGAAGGCGTCTTGTCGAGCCCTCGGCGCGTTGATCGCGGGGCTTATCGCCATTGGCGAAGCCGCGAGCTGTGTATGGCCATCCTCGATCGTCGATCTTGTGTGGCGCTGGGAAGTCTAAGCAGCTGGGCTCGGGCCAGCGCTTCCTCTGCGATCTTAGGCAGCGGTGGTGATGGGCGGCGCGAGGCGAGGCGTGCTCGGGCTCCCAACCGGGTTGGGAGGAGCAACACCCGTCGAGCGACCGTACTTCACTCGCACCGGCATGCGGTCGTGCATGCTGACCGCGGCGTCCGCGACCCACCGGCAGCCTTGCTCCAACGCAAGCACGGTGCTTGGAGCACCGGGCGTTGTTGACCTTGAACTTCTTGGGAAGGCGTGGCATCTGCCGTCGCCCGGCGCTTGCGGGGCCTTGTTCACAGATCTGGTGACGACACGAGACCCACGGCGGCACCGCCCCTCCGGGCGTCCACCTCACCGCTGCTTGCTCCGGCGGTGGTGGTGGAATGATGTAAACGGGCGGCCACCTCGAAGCTTCTTCTTCGGTGGCATGTTGGCGATGGCGCTGATGTAGTGCGGCGTGGAGACGGATCGGATGCTCACGACCTCGGCGCCCCCTACAGTGCGCCAAAGATGTCGAGGGCTCGCTGGTGCCTCCGAGCACCTATGGGGCGCAGGGGCCCTTACAGTTCAGCGGGGAGGCGAGGGCAGCGAGCAGATCGAGTCCGGCGCACAGCGGGAGACGGGCAATCTTTACCCGGCCGGGGCTCTCCGGAGATAACACCCTCTGCTGCTCTGTGTTGTTATTTGATCTAGCTCGGCGTGCGGCGAAAAGGAGCTGTGGGTGTCGAATGGACGGACCCCTTCTACGTGCGCATGGGCCTCCCTTTTATAGTCTGAAGGGGTACCCACGGTGGCAGCGTGGGAAGAGGGGTAAAAGCGTAAAGCGCAGGTTGGTACAACGATTACACAGCAGGTGCCCCTACCTAACTCGATGGCAGGGACAAGGGCATTAAATGCCCGTCCGATTAATGTGATGGTGGAGTATTTAAAGTGAGCCTCCGGGTGCCACGATGGCGCCTCTGTCAGCTCCGTTTGCCACCTCGCTCTGCATGGTTGCGTAGTATCTCGCCACGTGCTCTTGGGATGGCCTAGTGATGACGCGTCACTGGGTGCGCTGGAGTTGGGTGGCAGCCTTGCCGCGGCAAGTGCCTTGCCGCGGTCCCTTTGTTGTGCCGGCAAGCTTGCCGGCCCCTGGACCTTGCCGGGGCGCGCGGGGCGCCACGACAAGTTTTCTGGTGATGCCATGGTTAGCCCTCTCGGCAAGCTCCTCTTGCCGGGGCCTTCGTGTTCTTGGCTGGTACTTTGTTCTTGAATGGCAGTGATAAGGATTGAGGGGGAGCCTTGCCGGACGTCAGGCGAGTCTCGCCGCGGGGTGCTGCGACTGCCCGTGCACAAGTTCGGGGTACTAAGGTGCCCCCCTACTTTAGTACACCGACAACATGTTCCTATGACTATGAGATTATGCAACTCCCGTTTACCAGAGGAACACTTTGTGTGCTACCAAACGTCGCAACACAACTGGGTGATTATAAAGGTGCTCTACAGGTGTCTCCGAAGGTACTTGTTGAGTTGGCGTATTTTGAGATTAGGATTTGTCACTCTGGTTGTCGGAGAGGTATCTCTGGGCCCTCTCGGTAATGCACATCACTATAAGCCTTGCAAGCAATGTGACTAATGAATTAGTTGCGGGATGATGCATTACGAAACGAGTAAAGAGACTTGTCGGTAACGAGATGGAGCTAGGTATTGAGATACCGATGATTGAATCTCGGGCAAGTAACATACCGATGACAAAGGGAACAACGTATGTTGTTGTGCGGTTCGACCGATAAAGATCTTCGTTGAATATGTAGGAGCCAATATGGGCATCCAGGTTCCGCTATTGGTTATTGACCAGAGAGGTGTCTCGGTCATGTCTACATAGTTCTCGAACCCGTAGGGTCCGCACGCTTAACGTTCATTGACGATATAGTATTATATGAGTTATGTATGTTGGTGACCGAATGTTATTTGGAGTCCCAGATATGATCACGGACATAACGAGGAACTCTGGAGTGGTCCGGAGATAAAGATTGATATATGGGATAATAGTGTTTGGTCTCTGGAAGGGTTCCAGAGTTCACGAGAAGGGTTCGGATGTTTCGAAATGTTTGATGCGAGAACACTTTATTTGGGCCAAAGGGAAAGCCCACAAGGTTTTCGGAAAGCGCAAAAGAAAGTTTCTGAGTCGAGGGCGAACGCGAGGTCCTCGAGTGCGGATCGAGCAATGGGAACCTGGCGTCAGGCCCCGAGTCCGAGAAGGACTCTTGCCTTTCGGGTGAAACCAACTTTGTGGATGCTTTTACTCCAAGTTTTAACCCCAAGGCTCAACATATAAATAGAGGGGCAGGGCTAGCACCAAAGACATCAAGAAATACCAAGCCGTGTGCCGGCAACCCTGTCCCCTCTAGTTTATCCTCCGTCATAGTTTCTGTAGTGCTTAGGCGAAGCCCTGCGGAGATTGTTCTTCACCAACACCGTCACCACACCCTCGTGCTGCCGGAACTCATCGACTACTTCACCCGTCTTGCTGGATCAAGAAGGTGCGGACGTCATCGAGCTGAACGTGTGCAGAACTCGGAGGTGTCGTGCGTTCGGTACTTGGATCAGTCGGATCGTGAAGACGTACGACTACATCACCCGTGTTGTCATAACGCTTCCGCTTAGCGATCTTCAAGGGTATGAAGATACACTCTCCCTCTCGTTGCTATGCATCACCATGATATTGCGTGTGCGTAGGAATTTTTTTGAAATTACCACGTTCCCCAACATCTTTTGCTTCACTTATATTTGTTAGAGCGTGGGCATATCTTTTGTAGAAAGAATTAAACTCTCTTGCTTCACTTATATCTATTTAGAGAGATGACAGGAATTGGTCATTCACACGGTTAGCCATAAAATCGTACATAAAACTTGTAGATCACTGAGTATGATATGTTTGATTCCTTGCAATAGTTTTGCGATATAAAGGTGGTGATATTAGAGTCGTGCTAGTGAGTAATTGTGGATTAGCAGAAATACTTGTGTTTGAGGTTTGTGATTCCCGTAGCATGCACGTATGGTGAACCATTATGTAACGAAGTTGGAGCATGAGATATTTTTTGATTGCCATCCTTTGTGTGGAGGTCGGGGGCCCGATATGGTTAACTCCTACCAACCTCCCCCCTAGGAGTATGCGTGTAGTACTTTGTTTTGATGGCTAATAAATTTTTGCAATAAGTATGTGAGTTCTTTATGACTAATGTTGAGTCCATGGATTATCGCCTCTCACCCTTCCATCATTGCTAGCTTCTTGATGCAGTGCATTGCCCTTTCTCACCTCGAGAGTTGGTGCAAACTTTGTCGGTGCATCCAAACCCCGTGATATGATACGCTCTATCACACATAAGCCTCCTTATATCTTCCTCAAAACAGCCACCATACCTACCTATTATGGCATTTCCATAGCCATTCCGAGATATATTGCCATGCAACTTCCATCATCATCATATACATGACTTGAGCATTAATTGTCATATTGCTTTGGATGATCGTAAAATAGCTAGCATGATGTTTTCATGGCTTGTCCATTGTTTGATGTCATTGCTACGCTAGATCATTGCACATCCTGATACACTGCCTGAGGCACTCATATAGAGTCATATCAATATTCTAGTATCGAGTTGTAATATTGAGTTGTAAGTAAATAGAAGTGTGATGATCATCATTATTAGAGCATTATCTCCCAAAAAAAGGCCAAAGAAGCCTAAATAAAAAAAGGAGGCCAAAGAAGCCCACAAAAAAAAGAAAAAGAAAGAAAAAATAATAAAAGGGACAATATTACTATCCTTTTTTCACACTTGTGCTTCAAAGTAGCACCATGTTCTTCATACAGAGAGTCTCATATCACTAGTAGAAAAACACCTATTAGTCCCGGTTCGTAAGGGCCTTTAGTCCCGGTTCACGAACCGGGACTAATGGTTCGTTACTAATACCTCCACCCATTAGTCCCGGTTCAAACACGAAGCGGGACCAATGTGCCTCCACGTGGCCCAAAGTCGCCGAGCCGGTCGGGGGCCTTTGGTCCCGGTTGGTGGCTCAACCGGGACCAAAAACATCCAGCGTCTGCATTCGATGGCTGGGGTTTTGTTTTTTTAAAGGAGGGGGTTGGGGGTTTGGGGGGTTAATTTAGGTGTTTAGTATATTGTGTTAGCTAGCTAATTAATAGAGAGAAGTGTCCTCTCTTATGGCCATGCTTGGTCGGCCTTCGTAGTATATATACATAAGTGATCGAGAGAACCATTCAAGTATAGAGGTTAAATCATGCATACCGAGAAAGTGATCGATCGACCTCTCCTTCTCCGAGAGATTGGTCGAATAACAAGTTTTTCTGGCTACATACATGTACAATATGTATAAGATCATAATTACAAACCCCTAGCATTTGAAATCAATTTCCACATGGTATTCTCTGGCTTTCTTGATGGCGTGTTCAAGAAAGAATCCGCCAATTCCTCTTGAATTGCTTTCATGCGATCTGGTTCTAGGAGTTCATCCGCATCTGCCACGTCTAATTTGAAGAAGGGGGTTAATTAATACATATATATGAATGAAACTCAACAGAAATTATGGTGTAATAAAATGAAATTGTGAATATTATTGCTTACGCACTTCATATTGTCTTCTAGAGTAGCCCCGCTTGTTTTTCAAAGTCGCGTTGTGGATAACTCGCACACGTAGTATCCATAGAAATCATTCCCTTCCTCCTACCGCACGCACTTTACGAGAAATAGAGGTCAATCAAACTGATAATGAAGCATTATAAATGGCATTGATGAAAGTATAGCTATAGAATCAAAGGGAGATGCGCGCAACTAGCTAGCCAGTAGTACTTACTTTCGGGTATGTATATCGCAGCTCCTTCGGCAGTCCCGGAGCTTGTGCGGTGAACTTATTCCAAACCCTATAAGACAAAGAAAATAATTATTATTACTTGAGATATCAGGAAATGAACAAAAAGTTGCCGATATGGTGCGATAATGATCGATTGAACTTACTTGCTGAGCATTTCGGTGATGTCCGCAAAAGTTTCGGATCTTTCCGTCTCGAGTCTAAGGCGGTTACTAGTCCATGCTCAAGCTTAATCTCGAGAAGAATATAGTGGTACTGCAAGCGCATGCATAACTCATCAATTACATTATTATAACCTCGCTCGAGTAATAAGGGAAACCGAATATGCACACGACAGTAACACTCACGGGCCATTGTAAGGAAAGAGTATGGTATCTTTGTTTTGATTTTTGATCAACAATTGTAGCAAGTTGTCCTCGGCCTCTTCGACGTGCTTTTCAACCAGAAATACATCTATGATATTTGTGCTAATGAACCCAATATCATAAATTTCTTGTTTTTTGCACTCGACGATCTTCAATCTGCATAATATATTGAGGATAATTAATTATAAATACATGCAATGAAAGAGCGAGCTATATATAGAGACTTAATGGCAGAAATAGTACTTACGAGGCGGTAGCAAAAGACCATTAATTTATCGAGGGCCTTTTGATTGAAGAACTCGAAGAACTCCTCAAATGGAACACACAGCAGATCATTTGAGCGAGGTCATGCTCCTCTTTAATGTTCGAGATACAAACTGTTCTTCCCTCGGACTCTCTGCGGGTTTTCATGTACCAACTATGGAATCTTCGCATCATTGTTGTCAGAGATTTTTCATCTTTGAGGAGAGGCTTCCCGTACTCGTATCTGAATTCGTCCACCTCCATGAAATGAGGAAGTGCATCGTCAGGCAGGTAATCTTCAAGATTGCCATAACCGGCCACCGTCCCGGAGATTAGACACATTGGCGGGGGCACGATTGATGTGCTTGTTACGCCGAGCTGGGAAATTTTTTCCCTTTGCTCGTTCTTTTAACCTTTATCAGCGGCGGTAGTTCGACCGCTTAGCTTGGAGATATATACATTCGATGTGCGCTCATAGTTGGTTCTCGGCGAGACTTTGGTGGTTTCCTCATGGCATCAAGAGTGCGCTTTCCTTTCACCAGATCTACCTTCTCCTCCGGAGGTGGATGTCTCTTTGTTTCACCCCTTCAAAGAACTCCTTCCGTGGGCTGCGATCGTATTGTTTTCCTCCTTGGTCTGTCGTGCAGTAACTTCTCTAGAGGCTTTAGAGGTGGACCGTGTCTGTGTTGCCTCTCTCCTCTTCTTGTCTGCTAGGCGCGGGAGCGGGCCAGGCTGCGGCGTCTGTCTTCTTCGTGCTTGCTTACGAGGCGGAGGAGAAGGACTACGACGCGCCCGAGCAGCCGGGCGGCGGATCTCTTCGCCCTTCTTGGCGGCGAAGAAGGAGGAGGCGGAGTGCCGCCACGCGTGCCGATCGTCACTCGCCCGGAGGAGGAGGCGGTGGAGGCGGAGTGCCGCCACGCATGCCACGATCGTCACTCGCGGAGGAGGAGGCGGTGGAGGAGGCGGAGTGCCTGACTCACGGGGGAGGAGGAGGAGGCGGGGCGTCGATTCTGAAGGTTGATGAGCTCCTTCCGCCTTAGGCATGGAGTCTTCAGAGCAGAACCCAGCCTAGTCTCCCCTTCACCGGTAGGGTGCTCAAGCACGAGGTCCTCAAATCACTCCGTTATTACATCCACCGTCACCTTAGCAAATTGAGGGAGTCCTGGATTAGGGGGTGTCCGGATAGCCGGACTATCATCGTCAGCCGGACTCCAAGACTATGAAGATACAAGATTGAAGACTTCGTCCCGTGTCCGGATGGGACTTTCCTTGGCGTGGAAGGCAAGCTTGGCGTCTGGATATGTAGATCTCCTACCATTGTAACCGACTCTGTAACCCTAGCCCTCTCCGGTGTCTATATAAACCAGAGGGTTTTAGTCCGTGAGGACAACACAACCATTACAACAATCATACCATAGGCTAGCTTCTAGGTTTAGCCTCCTTGATCTCGTGGTAGATCCACTCTTGTACTACCCATATCATCAATATCAATCAAGCGGGGTAGGGTTTTACCTCCATCGAGAGGGCCCGAACACAGGTAAAAACATCGTGTCCCTTGTCTCCTGTTACCATCCGCCTAGACGCACAGATTCGGGACCCCAACCCGAGATCCGCCGGTTTTGACACCGACATTGGTGCTTTCATTGAGAGTTCCTCTGTGTCATCACCAATAGGCTTGATGGCTCCTTCAATTAACAACGACGCAGTCCAGGGTGAGAATTTTCTCCCCGGACAGATCTTCGTGTTCGGCGGCTTTGCACTGTGGGCCGATTCACTTGACCATCTGGAGCAGATCGAAAGCTACGCCCCTGGCCATCAGGTCAGGTTTGGAAGCCTAAACTTCATGGCCAACATCCGCGGAGACTTGATCTTCGACGGATTCGAGCCACGGCCGAGCGTGCCGTGCTGTCACGATGGGCATGATTTAGCTCTGCCGCCGGAGAGTCCCTAGAGGCGCTGCACGAGTCGCTCGACCCATAGTTGAGCCGACCGCAGATCGAGGACAGGTGGCTGGACACCGCCTCGAGCCACAACTTCCACGGCGATGGGCGAATACTAACCTTGTCCCTTATAAAGCTCGTGACTCGGCGCCGGACTCCTTGCGGACTCAACCTCCTGCGCCCTTGTCGAATCCGATTGGGCGCCGATAATGGAGTTCACCGCCGCGGACATCTTTCAGCACTCACCCTTTGGCGGCATCCTAAATTCTCTAAAGCATCTCTCGTTATCAGGAGAACCCTGGCCGGACTGTGGTCAGGATGGTTGGGATGCGGACGACGAAGAAATTCAAAGCCCACCCACCACCCACTTTGTAGCCACTGTCGACGATCTAACCGACATGCTAGACTACGACTCCGAAGACATCGACGGTATGGACGACGATGCCGGAGACTACCAAGAACCAGCGCTTACCGAGCACTGGAAGGCCACCCCAACCCATGATGTATATATGGTGGATACCCCAAAAGGAAGCGATAACGAGGAACAACGGGACGCGGCAAAGGATAATTCCGCCGACAAACAACCAAAACGGCGACGCAGACGCCGCCCTAAGCCCCGCCTCGACAAAAACAGCACTCCCAATGAACCAGCAATAGAGCAGGGCAAACCAGTGGATGACGAACATGCAACCAAGCAACCATCCGGGCAGGACGAATCGGATAATCAATCCATGCCCGGCGAAAACAACAGTCCAGGCGATCTCACGCCGGACACACCACCGGAGCATAAAAACCTTCACAAAAGACTCGTCGCCACTGCAAGAAGTCTGAAAAAGGAAAAACGGAAGCTCAAAACAGCGGAAGACATACTCAGACTGAGGTGGAGCAAAGTACTCAAGACCGCGGACAAATATGGCAATAGCCAACAAACAAAGAGCTACCCGAAGCGCAAGCTGCTGCCAAAATTCGACGAGGAGGCCATAGAGCCCCCACAGTCAAAAAGCAAAGAGGCCGCCTGGCCGGATAGACGACCAGATGACAGGCCAAAAGCGATAAGCAGCGCCGCACACAAGCCGACTCATGATCCCCGGAAAACAGACGGCCCGGTCAGGTCCATTTATGGGCCAAAAAAGAAGGGCCCCAGGAAGCAAAACAACACGCCGAGTGTTCGAAGACAACGGCACACCCAAATCTGAGGCGCCAGCACCCACTATGTTTCACCGATGAGGTGCTGGATCATGAATTTCAGCGGGGTTCAAACCCGTAAGCATAGAGGCATCTGACGGAACAACAGACCACAGTGCGGATTGAGGATTACATCCTCCACATACACATGGCTAGAGAGATGATCTCCACGCCATAAAATATCTACCCTCAAGCTCAAAGGGCCAGCTCGGCATTGGCTCAAAAGCCTCCCGTAAAATACTATTGGAAGTTGGGAAGAGCTCGAGGGGCGTGTTTAGAACAAATTTTCAAGGGACTTATGTCCGCCCTCCGTATCTGAGATTTATTTAAGTCACATAACTCAACAGCCGGAGAGTCGGCGCAAATTCTGGAACAGGTTCCTTACCAAAAGAACCAAATAGTCATTGTCCGGACAAAGCCTTAGCAGCTTTTAAACATAATGTCCGAGACGAATGGCTCGCCAGACACCTCGGCCAAGAGAAGCCGAGAACAATGGCCGCGCTAACAAGCCTCATGACCCGCTTTTGCGCGGGGGAAGACAGCTGGCTAGCAAGAAGCAGCACCAGCGACCCGAGTACATCCGAGATCAGAGATGGAAACGGAAAATCACGGCGCAGAAAGGATCAGCGCCGAAATAAAGAGAAAAGCCCAAATAACACGGCGGTCAACGCCGGATTCAAAAGCTCGCGACCGAACAACAAAACACTACCTCTTAAGGACAACAGTGACGAGCTATCCAACTTAAACAAACTTTTGGATCGGATATGTCAAATCCACAGCACCTCCGGAAGGCCTGCAAACCACACCCATCGAGATTGTTGGGTCTTCAAACAGTCCGGCCGACTCAACGCCGAACACAAGGGGCTCGATGCGCCAAGCGAGGATGATGACGAACCCCACCAGCAGAGCACCGGAAAACAAAAGACTTTTCCACAAGTCAAAACAGTAAACTCACTACATGTGATAGTACGGAAAAATAGTACGGCACCCGCTAAACCACGTGTCGCACGGTCCACCCCAGCGGAACACCGAGATTGGATGTTAAAACCAATTACGTTCGACCACCTGGACTATTCCAGGAATATTCGAAGCGCAGGATGGACTGCTCTGATATTGGATCCTATAATCGACGGACTACAATTTACAAAAGTCCTGATGGACGGCGGCAGTGATTTAAACCTGCTATATCCAGACACAATCCGCAAGTGGGGGATAGACCTTACTAAAATCTGATATAGCCGCACTTCCATCAAAGGAGTGACGCCAGGCCCTTACGCCAAGTGCACAGGCTCCTTACTACTAGAAGTTATGTTCGGGTCACCCGACAACTTCCGACGCGAAAAGCTAATCTTTCATGACCCCCCATTCAAAAGTAGCCATCAAGCACTATTGGGACGTGAAGCTTTTGTCCGCTTTAATGCAATACACACTACGCGTCTCTTACACTTAAAATGCCCGGTCCACACGGCATCATCTCACTGAAAGGTCGTACAAGACCTCGGACACGGCTAGACGGGTCCGGCATAAAATAAGCTAGGGGCTCCCTAGCCGCACACCCCTTTACAAGGGGCTGCGCGTATGAGCTAATATAAGCTCAGCTTTATTCATTCATTCATATTTCGATTTTTTTTCATTTTTTGCACGATGACTTTTCAAACTAAGTTCCTCTCTTTTACAGATGAACAGCGTGTTACACCCGTCCCAGATACAAACTGGCGGAGACCTGGCGCAGACGTGCGGTGAGGACCCGTTGCAAGGATTCTTTTGATTAAGACCTGCGTAAACCTTTTTCTGTCTCTTGTTGCTATATATCCCTGGTTTCTCATTATAACGAGAGAGGAGGCTGACGTTTTGGCATCGGCCGTGTCGGAGGACCTTGCGTGTACACGGACACTAGGGGCTTAGGGCATTGTTCGCCGCTATCATAAAGACCGAATACCTTAGGGAGTGTTGGCGTCTCGAGTTAGGCCTTATATGCATCAGCTCCGAATCATGTCTTTGGTCAAATGTTGGGTTTGCCCGGCTCCTGTGTTTTGCTGCCTTACGTTCCGTATCATCAGCTAACGCGGCACCAAGAGAACTACTGCGATTGTGCCCTAGTTCGGCCGGGTGACCACCTCAGTAGAGAAAGCCGAAAACTGATTGTCATGATACAGCGAGAGACTGGTCAACCACTCGATCGACTACCGGAATGTTTAGAATTCCTCCGCTTTGACGAAGGACCGTTTCCCGGTCAAGCACATATGCGCCCCAAATTCGGAGAGCGTGGTGCCCCTAGGGGCTATATCGTAGCCCCACCCTCGAACTCCTATGGCTAAGTGAAAGTGATAAAGCATCATAGTCCGGTTGCCTCGTTTGCTACGCTACCACCTCCTTCACAGGACCGAGACATCGGATTAAGTGTGAAAATGCGCTATTTTTTTGCGGGAACACCCCCGCACCTTGTGCGTGGGGGCTGAAGCCGACGACGCCATCTTCGGGTTATACACGTATACATAAGCGGCCGCACAGGGAGATATTTCAATACTTGAACGCACAAGTACAAAAAGCGCTTACATCATAAACATCGTTTTACAAACCAACACGTTCATTTGAACGTGACATTTTTTGAGCACTGCGACTCTATTACACGAGCACCACGCAGAACTTCCCCAAAATAGTGCTCGGCGGGTAACCGGCTCTCGTCCGAACCCTGGGTCGCAACAGCGGTGGCATCCATCTCTGTCCAATGTGTCTTCACACGGGCGAGGGACATCCGTGCACCCTCTATGCAGGCCGACCGCTTCATCGCCTTGATATGAGGGACCGCCCTAAGAAATTGCTGCAGTAAGCCAAAATAACTCTTCGGCTTGGGCCTATCCGGCCAGACATGAGTCACGATATCCGTCATGGCAAGTCCGGACAATCTATTCATCTCACCCACTCGGCCAACCGATCGGTCAGCGGAAGTGAACGCTCCGGACTATGGAATTGAGACCAAAACAGCTCTTCCGTCTTGTGATCCTTCTGACTTCGGAAGTGCACAACTGCATCCGCCGCACTCGCTGCTAAGTCCATATAAGGATCCTCCGGACCCCACAGCTGGCCAAGCTGAGCATACTTCGGATCCGTAAACCTTCGGCGCAGCAGAAAGGGATTGCCAGCCACAATGTCTCCGGCCTGGCGCAGCTCCTCCTTTATAGCCCGCATTGCAGAACGGGCATCCTTGGCTCCGGCGGTGGCCTTCCCCAGGTCTTCTCGCTCCGCTAGGCGCTCCCTTTCAAGAACCTCATTGCGATCGGTAGCATCTTTTAACTTCACGGCCATTTCGGCCATCTCCTCCCTCCTTCGGCAGTGTGCAGCCCTTTCGGCTTCTAGCTCTTCGACCGCCCTCGAGGCAGCCGCATCACTCCTTCTGGCTTGCTCCTTGGCTTGAGCAAGTTCTGCCCGAAGGCTCTCCACAGCAGCGGCACCATCTGCGTCAAGCACACATATTCTAAGGGGTGGGCTTCGGCTCCCTTACTAGGTGACCACGAAGAAGAAACCTACCTTGCGACTCGTCAAGTCGCCTGTTGACTAGTGCGATGTCCGCATCCGCAACATTGAGTTGCCGCTTTAGTTTGGCAACTCCATCAGTCCGGCTAGCCACCGAACTATCCGCCACCTGCTTAGGAAAGGCGAAACTCAATACCTGGGATTTTGATCCTCGACGCGCTATCGTTCTCGACACCCTACGAGTCTCGGGGGCTACTATCTATCTGAGGCACACTTTATGTGTAAAAGCTGTCAAAAGTTTGTCATTTTACGTACCTCAAACCCCGCCAGCAAACTCCTGATGGCATCACGCAATCCGCCTTCGACGGATGAAATTTCTTTAAATCACCGTACTCATCGATTATACGGTGACCTTCCGAGATGGGCGCCCTCTCAAGCAGATCCTTGACTCCCCGGCCGCACACCGTTTGGTGCCGAACTATTCGCCCTGCCGGACTTCGGGATACCCTCCGTGATGACACTTGAGCTCGTCCGCCCTATCCGATGGTGCGGCGGATGGAGGCGTCTCGCTCTCCATCATCTCCGGATGGAGTTCCCCGAAGACGAGCTCATCACGAGAAGAGCGGAGATCCGAACTACGGTAAAAACTTAAGTTATCCTCGGAAGCACAAATAGGGATGTCCTTATTACAAAACTCCCTTTTTCTACTTACGGCTCATTGGAGGGCTGATTCTTTAGGGGAGATTGTGCGGCGGAGCCTCTCCGGACGCAGGACCCTCAGTGAAGATCTCTTCCCCGCTTGGGCTTTGGCCTCCGGGTTTTGGGGCGGTCCTCTTCTCCCCACGGAAGGAGGGATTCTCGATCCCCCCTTCCTCAAAAGCCTCCTTGGTTGAGGCGGTAGTTCCTCTGTTCTCCCCTTCGCCTTCCTCTGAAGGCGCAACCTCCAGCATCCTGACCAGCACGGGATCCAGCGCGGTCTCTGGGAGGGGGGGCGAACACCGTATCAGTTTTGCTTGAGCTATCCACTCCTGTTTAGAGGGCAGTTGGTCAAAAAGCGAATCATAGAAAGGGAAACAAATGGTATGTCCGGACACGGAGCTACTTACTTGTGTATCCGGGCGATTGCATCTCAGGCCGGCATCCTCGGTCAATTCCGGACACACCTCTGGTGATCCGAAGAACAATTTGTACATCTCCACGGGTGTCGTACCCATGAAGTGTTGGAGAATTCGTGGACCCTCCGGAATAAACTCCCACAACCGGAGAGGGCGGCGTTTGCAGGGCAGGAGATGCCATGACCTGCATCACCACGACCAGATCGATCTCCCTCGCTTGGAGGTCTCGAATCCGGCCCTGCAGTAGGGGCACATCCTTTGACGGCCCCCAGTTGAGCCCTTGGCTGACCCATGACATCGGCCGCTGTGGAGGCCCGGCGGAAGATGGGTGGCGGCTTCGCACTGCTGCCCACAGGAGCGGTTATGTAGAACCACTCCTGCTGCCTGGCCGAGCTCCTCTGGAAAGAGCCCTCGGGCCATGGGCGCTTGCCCTTGACTTACAACCGCCCCGCCGCACTCTGCTTGACGCCCCTCGATCATCTTCGGCTCCACGTTGAAGGTCTTAAGCCATAAGCCGAAGTGAGGGGTAACACGGAGGAAAGCTTCGCAGACGACAATGAATGAAGAGATATGGAGGATGGACTCCGGAGCCAAGTCGTGGAATTCCAACCCATAGTAAAACATGATCCCTCTCACAAAAGGATCCATCAGGAAGCCTAAACCCCGACGGAGGTGGGATACAAACACGACATACTCGCCGGGCTAAGGGGTGGGGATGACTTGCCCTTCGGCGGGCAACCTGTGCGAAACCTCGTAAGACAGGTACTTGGCCTCTCGCAGCTTTAGCACGTCTTCTTCCGTGATGGAGAAGGGCATACACCGGCCCTGTAGGTCGGAGCCGGACATTGTTGAAGGTCCGAAGCACTCGAATCTGGGGCTCTGGGTGTTGGAACTCGGGGCAAGGAATAGATTTGATTGAGGATCGAAGAAAAGAAACAAACCTTGGTCCCATTATAAAGAGGGAGAATACCAAGAGCCGTCCCCGTGACCGTTCGGGACCCGCCTCCGATTGAGGGGGCGTGGCAACGGGCACGGTTGGGTTACCCACGTCTGTATTGATGGGAATCCCGGAATAAGGGGAACACAATCTCTGCTTCGACAAGACATGCCAAGGAAACCGCTTCGCTAAACGCACTGAGGTGGTATAATAAAACGATTCAAGTAAAGGCTTGATGGTGGTGTGATGTCATGCCACAAAATCGTCGTGATTGAACTTGTGTACATATTATTCTCTCTACGGTGGAATGTGGAAATTGTCTTGCGAGCGAACACTATCTGGTGTTCACAATCTTCTATGAATTATTCGCGGGATGAACCCGCCTTGCAATGCCGAACAATATCGCGCCAGGACTCATCATCATTGAAGCCTGGTTCAGGCTACTCTTGAGGAGTCTGGATTAGGGGTGTCCGGATAGCGGACTATCATCGTCGGCGGACTCCAAGACTATGAAGATACAAGATTGAAGACTTCGTCCGTGTCCGGATGGGACTTTCCTTGGCGTGGAAGGCAAGCTTGGCGTCTGGATATGTAGATCTCCTGCCATTGTAACCGACTCTGTGTAACCCTAGCCCTCTCCGGTGTCTATATAAACCGGAGGGTTTTAGTCCGTGAGGACAACACAACCATTACAACAATCATACCATAGGCTAGCTTCTAGGGTTTAGCCTCCTTGATCTCGTGGTAGATCCACTCTTGTACTACCCATATCATCAATATCAATCAAGCGGGAGTAGGGTTTTACCTCCATCGAGAGGGCCGAACACAGGTAAAACATCGTGTCCCTTGTCTCCTGTTACCATCCGCCTAGACGCACAGTTCGGGACCCCCTACCCGAGATCCGCGGTGTTGACACCGACACAAATCCTTCTGGAATCGGCTGGCAGTGACAAGTTGTGCCGGGTCCACTAGGATAAACTTGGCCAACAGCCGCCTTGACCTTCAAATTCATCCATCGCGCCATAATGTGGCAATATGTTGAGACTTCTGATACCATCCACGGGATAGCTGGCAGGAGCCGTCAAGACATGCTCCGGCTGAAGCAGCTCGGGGGAAGCTTCGGCAGGTCGTTTGTTGCGATCTGCTGCTTCTCGTACCTCTTCTCGTTCCTCTAGCCCCATTACCCTTTCGTGCAGCGCCTGCATTTGGTCATGCTCCAGTTTCTTCCTCCTCTAGTGGGTTTTGTAACCCCCTGCGTCCGGAAAACCAACCTTCCACGGAATGGAGCTGGCGTGCCTCGTGTCCGTCCGGTGCTTTCGGGATTCCCGAGGGCCATTTGAGCTCGTCCTTCTCCTGTTTGGAAGGAACGTCCCTCGCTCTTATTTATGTCGATATAGTGTCGAAGGTTCTTGACTGGTGTTTGCAGTTGCTCGTCCGTCCACTGACAGTTCCCTATTACAGGGTCCAACGTTCCGCCAGCCCCAAAGAACCAAGTCGGGCAACGGTCTGGCCAGCGCATTGTCTCTGGTTTGATCCCTTTTTCAAGCAGATCATGCTTAGCCTTGGACCACTTAGGCTGGGCTTTGAGGTAGCCACCTGACCCCGTGAGGTGGTGAAGCTTCTTCTTCGCAGCATTTTGCTTGTTTGTCGTCGACATCTTCTTACTCTTTTCCGATGTCTTGTGGGCCACAAATGCGGGCCAGTGATCTTTGATCTTCTCATATTTGCCGATGAATTCTAGTGTCTTTTTTTCCTCGACAAACTGGTTCAGCTCTTTCCTCCACCTCCTCATTAGGGTTGCCATCTTCTTAAGAGCACAAGACTTGATTAATTTCTCTTTAACTGGCTTCTCCGGATCCTCCTCTGGCGGTAGGGTGAAATTTGCCTTATTTCGGTCCAAAGATCTTCTTTCGCATATCATTGACATAAGACACCTCGGGGTCTTCATCCTTAGCAGCTTATACCATTCTTTGGATCTTGATCGGGATCTTGTCCCTAGCAAGAACCCATGACCGAGCGAAAATGCCTTCCTTGTCCGGATGGGTTCAATCGGTTCATTGTCGGCGCGATTTCTATGATCTCAAACTTTTCATCCGAGCTCAACTTTTCTTGGGCCTCGTCTACGTTACGAAGTTGTGCTTTCGATCCGGAGGGCTAGAAATTATAAGGAAGAAAGACGAGAGTAATTAATATGTGTACATATACCAAAACAATGGATGCATCAATTAACTAGTCAGCACGGGCTTATCGGGGAGGGGGTATAGGTACCACCCCCTAGCTCGTGTTGAAGTTTCTTCTTTCTCCTCTATTCCTTTCTTTCTTCTTCTCCTCTTCTTTTTCTTCTTCTCCCTCGAGAAAGGAAAATAATTAAGGAAAAGGAAGAAAAGATAAAGAAGGAAGAAGGAAGAAGAAGAAGAAAAAAAGAAGAAGAAAAAGAGGAGAAGAAGAAAGGAATAGAGGAGAAGAAGAAAATTAGAATTTTTTTCTTCTATTTTTTCTTCTTTCACCTCTATTCCTTTCTTCTTCTCCTCTTCTTTTTCTTCTTTTTTCCTCTTCTTATTTATTTCTCCTCTTCTTCCTCTCCTCTTTTTCTCCTTTCTTCCTCTTCTTATTTTCCTTTTTCCTCTCATTCTTTTTCTTCTTCTTCTTCTTCCTTCTTCCTTCTTCCTCTTTTCTTCCTTTTCCTTATTTTACTTTCTCCTCTACACTAACCTAAAATGCACTAACCTAAAATCGATATCTACTAACAACCTAAATATAAAATTAATACATATATGAATAAACATATATAAACAAAAAATGCTATGAACATTATATTCATACATACATATATAGCCACATCCATTCATCATATATATAGCTACCACATACATATATACATTATATATATGAAAAAATGCAATGAACAAAAAATACACTTATGAAAAAATACATATATACTTGCATATATGTATAAATTTTTACATATATAAATTTTGCATATATAAACTTCTGCATATATAAAAAGAGGAAAAGGCGCGGAGGCGGACGAAAAGCGGCGTGTGTGTCGGGCGACGACAACGGGTTGGGAAGGGCGCAGGCGATGGCGACGGGTCAGGAAGGGCGCGCCAAGCGACAAAGACGGGTCGGGGAAGAGCGGCAGCAGCAGCAGCAGACAGGTCGGGAAGGCGGTCTTGGTGGCGGCGGCAACGAGGGTCGGGAAGGGGCGGTGCATGCGGCGGCAGGCGACGGGTCGAGGAACGGCGGTGGCGCAGGGCGGCATGGTGTCGGGGCAGCAGGGCAGGGCGCGCGGCGACAGTGTCGAGGCGATGGCTCGGCGGCGGCGACGGGCGAGCTGAACCAACTGACGGCGTCGAGGCGAGGCTCAGCGATGGACGGCGACGAGGAAGCGAGCGTCGGGGCGAGAAGAAAGAGATGGGTTTTGGCGAAAATGCTAAGTCCTGTATATATAGAAAGAGCATTGGTCGGTTACGTGGCACCAACGGGACCAATACTACTAGTCCCGGTTGGTGCCACCAACGGGACCAAACCTCTTTTGGGCAGCCCAAAGGGCGGAAGCGGCGACCTTTGGTACGGTTGGTGGCACCAACGGGACCATCTCCCTTTAGTCGGTTGGTGCCACCAACGGGACCAAATCCTGTGCTGCCCGCGTCGGAGCCAAAGTTTAGTCCCACGTTGCTAGTTGAGAGGGGCGCGCAGTGGTTTATAAGTCCCACTGCCGCACCCCTCTCGAACTCCTCTCGACCCCAGGCTTTCGGGCCTACTTGCTAAACTTTGCCTGGTGGGCTTACTGGGCCTTCCATGGGCCTGAATCCTGGCCCATAGTAGGGTTTCATGTCGTATTCAGGCCGTGGGGGCCCAATAGGAGGCATTTTTTTCTTTACTTATTGTTGCTATTTTTATTTTTTTTTCCTATTTTTTTGTTTTGTTTTCTGCATTATTTATTTTCTTTTGTTTTTGCTTTATTTTTTAATTCTTTTTGCTTTTAGTTTTAGGAAAATTATAAACTTTCTGTTAGTGCCATTACTTTTCAAATTTGAAAACACTTTTTTTGTTTTTTTGTTTTCTTTCTTGCTTTATTTATTTTATTTTGTTTCTACTTACAACAAAATACTTATTGTTACTATTTTTAATTATTACGAGGGTCGAACCATAAGACATTAAAGCATTTCAAATTAACTCTAAAAAAGTTGAAAGTTGGCATGGTATCATAAATTGACCCACACATAGCATGTGCATGTACAAAACGGACAATGGTATCATACTGCTGGATTACAAAGTTGGCATGGTATCATCATAATAGTTGCGGAGAAAGTCTTCACTTTTTCTTCGCTTGTGTCATTTGCTTATTGCGCCGTAACCATGGATAATCTCCATCGTTTATCGTGGATCTTTGAGTCAGCCTTGACTTTAAAGGGAGAATTTCATGAAACTTTTCATAATCTTGAGACATGTCATCTTGTCCTCCACTCCCACGATGTCCCTTTTTCTGAAAGAACTATGTGGCGCTTTGGCTCATCATATGATGTATTAAGCTTCCTTATCTTTTCTCTTTCTCGATGCAGTAGACATGTCCTTCACATAGATAACATGTGCCACATCATTGGCTAGAATGAGCGGTTCGTCAGTGTACCCAAGATTTTTCGGATCCTTTGTCGTCATTCCGTCTTGTGGGTCTACATACCCGCCTCTGACAGATGACCCATTTGCACTTAAACAAAGGGACCTTAAAATCATGTCCATAGTCAAGTTCCCATATGTCCACTATGTAACCATAATATGTGTCCTTTCCCTCTCGGTTGTTGCATCAAAGCGGACACCGCTGTTTTGGTTGGTGCTCTTTTGATCTTGGTCGATCGTGTAAAATGTATTCCCATTTATCTCAGTATCCTTTCCAAATCAATACAGACCAAAGATGGTCAACTGGATAACAAGTACAGCTCATCACAAACAGTGTTGTCACCTCGTCGTGCTTCCAACCAATTCTTGAAAGTCTGATGTGTTCACATGTAATCCGATCGTCACCTTTGCTCCGGTGTTTGGGCGCAGATCGTTCTTGTGTTCATCGACATCTGGGTCACCAAGGTAGAGTTTTGTAGAAGCTGTAGTGTGCTTGAGACCAAGAACATTCGTCCTGCATATTATTGAGTCCCTTCAAGCGTGCTTTTTCGGTCAGTCTCCCCTCATACCGCGATTTAGGGAGACCTATCTTCTTAAGGCCAGAATGAAGTCAACACAAAACCCGATGACATCCTCTGTTTGATGGCCCATGGAGATGATTCCTTCGGCCTAAGCGGTTATGGACATATTTCTTTAGGACTCCATGAACCTCTCAAAGGGGTACATATTGTGTAGAAATCTGGGGCCCGAATGACAATCTCGTCAACTAGATGAACTAGGGCGTGCGTCATGATATTGAAGAAGGATGGTGGGAACACCAGCTCAAACCCGACAAGACGTTGCACCACATCACTCCTTAGACTTGGTATGATTTCTGGATCGATCACCTTACGAGAGATTGCATTGAGGAATGCACATAGCTTCACAATGGCTAATCGGACGTTTTCCGTAGAAGCCCCCTCAATGCAACCGGAAGCGATTCGTCATAATCACGTAGCGATCATGAGACTTTAGGTTACGAAACTTTTTCTCTGCCATATTTATTATTCCTTTTATATTGACGAGAAGCCAATTGGGACCTTCATACTAAGAAGGCATTCAAAGAAGATTTCCTTCTCTTCTTTGGTAAGAGCATAGCTGGCAGGACCTTCATACTTCTTTGGAGGCATGCCGTCTTTTTCGTGCAAACATTGCAGGTCCTCCCGTGCCTCAGATGTATCTTTTATCTTCCCATACACGCCCAAGAAGCCTAGCAGGTTCACGCAAAGGTTCTTCGTCACGTGCATCACGTCGATCGAAGAGCAGACCTCTAGGTCTTGCCAGTAGGGTAGGTCCCAAAATATAGATTTCTTCTTCCACATGGGTGTGTGTCCCCCAGCGTCACTCGGAACAGCTAGTCCGCTGGGACCCTTTCCAAAGATTACGTGTAAATCATTGACCATAGCAAATGCGTGATCACCGATGCGCATGGCGGGCTTCTTCCGGTGATCGCCTGCGCTTTTGAAATGCTTGCCTTTCTTTCGACATTGATGGTTGGTCGGAAGAAATCCACGATAGCCTGTACACATTCTTCCTACAGCTTGCCGGTATATACTATCGGTGTCAAGTAAGCAGTGCGTGCATGCATGGTATCCCTTGTTTATCATCACGAAAGGTTCTTGAGAGCGGGCCAATCTTTGATGGTCACGAACAGCAACGCCTTTAGGTTAAATTCCTCCTGCTTGTGCTCATCCCACGTACGTACACCGTTTCCATTCCACACTTGTAAAAGTTCTTCAACTAATGGCCTTAGGTACACATCAATGTCATTGCCGGGTTGCTTAGGGCCTTGGATGAGAACTGGCATCATAATGAACTTCCGCTTCATGCACATCCAAGGAGGAAGGTTATACATACATAAAGTCATGGGCCAGGTGCTGTGATTGCTGCTCTGCTCCCCGAAAGGATTAATGCCATCCGCGCTTAAAGCAAACCATACGTTCCTTGGCTCACTTGCAAACTCATCCCGATACTTTCTCTTGATTTTCTCCATCACGACCCATTAGCGGGTGCTCTCAACTTCTCGTCTTCCTTACGGTCCTCAACGTGCCATCGCATCAACTTGGCATGCTCTCTGTTTACGAGCAGACGTTTCAACCGTGGTATTATAGGAGCATACCACATCACCTTCGCAGAACCCTCTTCACAGGGGCTCGCCGTCAACATCACCGAGGTCATCTTATGCGATCTTATACCGTAATGCACCGCATACCGGGCATCGTCCAGATCCTTATACGCACCGCGTAGAGGATGCGATCATTAGGGCATGCATGTATCTTACGCACCTCAATCCTAGAGGGCATCGGCCTTCTTTCTGCGTATGTCTTGTCGGGCAATTCGTTATCCTTTGGAAGCTTCTTCTTCAATATTTTGATAGCTTCTCAAATCCTTTGTCGAGCATAGCATTCTCTGCCTTCCACCGCAGCAATTCGATGCGGTACCGAGCTTTGTGTTGCCATCTTCGCAATTGGGGTACAACCCTTTTTTGTGGTCCTCTAACATGCGATCAAACTTCAGCTTCTCCTTTTGACTTTCGCATTGCGTCCTTGCATCGACAATGACCCGCCGGAGATCATCATCATCGGGCACATCGTCTGGTTCCTCTTGATCTTCAGCAGCTTCGCCCGTTGCAGCATCATCATGCACATCGTCTGGTTCCTCTTGATCTTCAGTAGCATCACCGTATTCAGGGGGCACATAGTGTTGGGGAACGTAGTAATTTCAAAAAAATTCTATGCACACACAAGATCATGGTGATGATATAGCAACGAGAGGGGAGAGTGTTCGTCCACGTACCCTCGTAGACCGTAAGCGGAAGCGGAAGCACAACGCGGTTGATGTAGTCGTACGTCTTCACGATCCGACCGATCCAAGCACCGAACGTACGGAGCCTCCGAGTTCAGCACACTTTCAGCTCGATGACGATCTCCGGCCTTTGATCCAGCAGAGCTCCGGAGATGAGTTCCGTCAGCACGACGGCGTGGTGATGATGATGATGTTCTACCGGCGCAGGGATTCGCCTAAACTCCGCGACGATATTGATCGTGCTGGAATATGGTGGAGGGGGGCACCGCACATGGCTAAGGAACGATCCGTAGATCAACTTGTGTGTCTATGGGGTGCCCCCCCCCCGCGCCCGTATATAAAGGAGCCAGGGGGAGGCCGCTGGCCAAGGAGGGCGCGCCAAGGGGGGAGTCCTACTCCCACCGGGAGTAGGACTCCCTCTTTCAAAGTAGGAGTAGGAGAAGGGGAAGAGGAGGAAGAGGAGAAGGAAGGGGCGCCGCCTCTTCCCTTGTCCTATTCGGACTAGGAAGGGGAGGCGCGCGCCCCTCCGCCTCCTTCCTCTTCTCCCTCGAGGCCCATGTAGGCCCAATAACCCCGAAGCTCCGGTAACCTCCGGTACTACTGTAAAATGCCGATTTCACCCGAACCATTCCGATGTCAAACATAGGCTTCCAATATATCAATCTTTATGTCTCGACCATTTGAGACTCCTCTTCATGTCGGTGATCACATCCGGACTCGAACAAACTTGATACATCAAAATTATAAACTCATAATAAAACTGTCATCGAAGCGTTAAGCGTCACGGACCCTACGGGTTCGAGAACTATGTAGACATGACCTAGAACCATTCTCGGTCAATAACCAATAGCGGGACCTAGATGCCCATATTGGTTCCTACATATTCTACGAAGATCTTTATCGGTCAAACCGCATAACAACATCGTTGTTCCCTTTGTCATCGGTATGTTACTTGCCCGAGATTTGATCGTCGGTATCCAATACCTAGTTCAATCTCGTTACCGCAAGTCTCTTTACTGTTACGTAATACATCATTCCGTAACTAACTCATTAGCTGCATTGCTTGCAAGGCTTATAGTGATGTGCATTACCGAGAGGGCCCAGAGATACCTCTCCAACAATCGGAGTGACAAACCCTAATCTCGAAAAATGCCAACTCAACATGTACCTTCGGAGACACCTGTAGCACTCCTTTATAATCACCCAGTTACGTTGTGACGTTTGGTAGTACCCAAAGTGTTCCTCCGGTAAACGGGAGTTGCATAATTCTCATAGTTACAGGAACATGTATAAGTCATGAAGAAAGCAATAGCAGAATTGGCACACCCAATATGCGACCCTATCCAAAAGGAACTCGAAGGTCCCACCAAGGATAGACCCGCATATTGGAACGCTTTTGCAAGGTGGATATCATTACATCAACATTACATAATGGATGGGGATACATACAAAAGGCATACAATGTCACATGAATACAACAATACAACATACAAGAACAACATCCGACTACGGATGAATCATAAACAGAAACTCAAACAATATCCACCTGCTAGCCCAGTGCCGACGACACGAACCTATCCCCTGATCGAAGAAGAAGCAGAAGAAGAACTCAACACAAGCAAGCATTGCTCTCGCGTCATGATCATCGCGTAACCTGTACCTGCAATTGTTGTTGTAGTAATCTGTGAGCCACGAGGACTCAGCAATCCCATTACCATGGGTATCAAGAATAGTAAACCTTAATGGGAAAGGAAGGGGTAAAGTGGTGAGGTTGCAGCAGCGGCTGAGCAAGTATGGTGGCTAACATACGCAGATGAGAGCGAGAAGAGAAACAATGGAACGGTCGTGAAGCTAGCAATGATCAAAGGTGATCCTGAACTCCTACTTACGTCAAACATAACCCAGAAACCGTGTTCACTTCCCGGACACCGCCGAAAAGAGACCATCACGGCTACACACGCGGTTGATGCATTTTAATTCAGATCTGGTGTCATGTTATCTACAACCGGACATTAACAAATTCCCATCTGCCACATAACCGTGGGGACGGCTCTCGAAAGTTTAAACCCTGCAGGGGTGTCCCAACTTAGCCCATGATAAGCTCTCGCGATCAACGAAGGATATTCCTTCTCCCAGGAAGACCCGGTCAGTCTCGGAATCCTGGTTTACAAGACATTTCGACAATGGTAAAACAAGACCAGCAAAGCCTCCCGATGCGCCGACAATCCCGATAGGAGTTGCACATATCTCGTTCTCAGGGCAACACCAGATGAGACATCCTACGAGTAAAACCAGACCTTGAGTTTCCCCGAGGGGGCCCCGCAGTCTACTCGGTTCGGACCAGCACTTAGAAAAGCACTGGCCCGGGGGGGCTAAAATAAAGATGACCCTCGGGTTGGCCAACCCAAGGGAAAGGTATAGGTGGTGGTGAGGCAAATGGTAAAACAAAAGTTGGGCCTTGCTGGACAAGTTTTATTCAAAGCGAACTGTCAGGGGGGTCCCATAAATCACCCGACCGCGTTTGATGTCAAATTTAGGAACATAACACCGGTATGACAGAAACTAGGGCGGCAAGAGTGGAACAAAACACCAGGCATAAGGCCGAGCCTTCCACCCTTTACCAAATATATAGATGCATTAATAATATAAGAGATATTGTGATATCCCAACATAACCCTGTCCACCTGTGACGCCCCAAGACCGGAGCTTCAGATGCCTTCCATGTTTCTTCGAGTTTCGTCATGTGATTTGTTTTGTTTGTTGCTTTCATCATTGCGTCATTTGCATTGCATCATGTCATCATGCCATCATGCCATTTAATCTTTTGCAACTCAACTAATTAAATTGCATAGATCTTTTGATCTATTTAAAACGAGGGAACTCACGTGGTGATTTCTCTTTATAATATATCCTCCCGATATTAGTGGAGCTATTATAAAATAATCCATTCTTTGGAATCACCATAACACACTTGCAAAATCCCAATGCCCTTTATTATTTCAATTTTTGGCCCCTAACTTTGCCATATATCCTTTCGTCATTTTCCGGAGCTCCACCAAAAATCCGAACATTTTTGGACCTTCCTTTTATCAAGTCCTAGTTCAAACCCATTTGAATTTCAAATGAGTTTGAATTTATTTTCCTGCAATCATGTCCCCGCCATTTTTCTTGGAACGAGCATATTTTTACGAGTCCGTAAAAATTTATCCCCATGTCCAAGTTCTTTCCAAAGCCTCTCTTTCTTTTCTTCTCTCTATTTCTATTTCTGTTAAAATATGAAATTAGAGAGAGTAAGATGCAGCCCAGCAGCCAGGCCGGCCTGTTTCCCCCGCGGCCCAATTGCTCCTGGAGGCCCACCTAACCCCTGCCTATCTAACCCTAGCCCGATCCCACGCATCTCTCTTCCTCCCCTCGCTCCCTCTGAGCGCCGCCACGCGCAGCCCCCGATCCCCTCGCGCCCTCGCCCCGTCCCTACACCGCATCGACAGGGAGAGCCCAGCGCTCTCTCCCCTCGTTCTCACACAGCGCCCAGCCCCTTCGTCCGATCCCCATCTCCCTCTCGTCTCCCACCGCGCAGCCCTCGACCTCCCCTCCTCTCGAGCGCGCCTCTCATGGCGCCCGCATCAATCGCGCCGGCCTCTCCTTCCTTGCACCACATCAGGACCTCCACAGCGCCGCCGCCTCAAGCTCCAATCCGGCGGCCCCGTCGCCTCTGCCAGCCTGGCCTTGGCGCCAACCTCCTCCCTCGCGCGGCTCCTTCCCTGCATCCACCGTGAGCCCACCATGGCGCCCGCAGCCGTCGTCCCCACCTCCGTCCAGGGCCCGTGCTCCACCACCGGCGTCCGCCTCGCCTCCTCGAGCGCCCCCGCTCCACCTCGCCCTGCCGTCCCCGTGCCAGGACCACCTCGCCCTTCTCCTCGCCCTGTGCGCCCGACGCTGCTGCTCTGCTCCACTCCGCCGCCCCTGCTCCGGCCAACAAGCGCGCCGCCGCTGCCCTCCTCTGCTCCGCCTCCATTGCACCAAGGCACCCTAGCCATCTCCTGTTCCGGCCAAGTTTTCCGTCGCCTCCAAGCCGCTGCTCTGCTTCTCGAGTTGCCGCTCGAGGCTGTAACCACAATGTAAAGCGACAAGATCGCCTAATAACTGTTGGACTCAAGGACCATCAAGACCGAGACCGCCCGAACCACGTCGTCTCACTTGGATTCGCTCAAGACCGCTAAGACCGTGCACTGGACCGTCAAGCATCTTCACCAAGATTTTGCCAAGTACCCCGACGATGCGCCAAGTACCTCTACCCGAACATCTACGGCCGTGTACCACTACCGTCGCCGAAGACCGTCAAGTGTACAACTACCGTCGCCAAGATCGCGAGTACCTCTACGAAACGTGAACAACTCCTTCCCACGACGACACGTGAACAACTACCTCCACTACGGCCCGTGAACGTCTACGAGATGTACCACTACCGTCGGCCCGTGAATGACTACTTCCCTCTACGAAACGCGAACCGTCCCGTTTGAGCGCTCAAGGTATAACCCGAGGCGACCTTCCAAAACGAATGCATGTTGTTCATGACGTTTGTGACCCGTCGTGGCACACGACATGGCACATGTACCGGACTGGATGCACAGACGGTTGTGCCAAGAGGGAACGTTCCTGTGGCCCGACGAGGACGTCGATTCCTCTGAGTGTGGGTGTATGTGATAACCTGGCTTATTAGGGATGATAGACTACTCATATCAATAACCTGGCTTATTAGGGATGATAGACTACTCATATCAATAAGGAATTCCTTCTTTTCCGGGAGCCCATTCGGACAAAACTCCAAAGTTAAGCGTGCTCAGCTTGGAGTAGTTTCAGGATGGGTGACCGACCGGGAAGTTGCTCCCGGGTGCGCAAGAGTGAGGACAAAGTCTTGCGAAAAGACCAAGATTGATCTGTGGGGCCGATCTAGATCCCGCCAGAGTAACGACCACCGGCGGGTGTGTCCGGCGTTACAAGTTGGTAATCGAGCCTTCCCGACCTTAGGAGCCCCACCGCTGATCGTTTTAGCGGCGAGTTGTGTCTAGAAAAAATGTTTTGAGTCATTTAGGATTATATATATCGGAGAGTTAGAATTCTTTTTACTCCTCGGTCCTTCGTCGCTCTGGTGAGGTATCTGACATAGATGTTTTGACTTTCCTCTTCTCAAATTTCACTAAATTTTTTTAGGATCACGCTGGTATCTTGGGATCGTTCGATATTCTTATGGCGAGAACATTGTTCTTGGTGCCTCCTGTCATTTAGGGGTTGTGGCGGTGTCCCGGGAGTTGAGCTCCGAGGTGTTGTCGTCATAATTTTATCGTTGCGATTCTCGAATACACGAGTTTAATGCCGACATCGAAAATCTCTTTTATGCGCTTGTTGGTGAGATAACCCGCTAACCCAAAGATCTTGAGGTGAGTACGGAGTATTGCCATGACTCGTATAACGGATGCTTTTGAAGGTTGAGGTAGACGATTTCGAAGGTTTCTTGGTTATGTGTTGACGGATGGATACAGTGGATGTAGGGATTGTTAGTTTGTGTGAGATATTATGCTTCCCCGTATCCCCAACACCGGATAGCATAACCGAAAATTTCGGGAGTTTCATAGGTGGGAATTCAAGTAGCTCTTAGGATATCTTTCCGACGGATGTATGATACTAAATTGGGGTTCGGCGTCTAGTGGTCCGCCTATTCACGGTTGGTTTCTGATGGTCTCGTTGTGTCTTAAAGAGTCCTTGGCTATGCCGACTCGGGGCGCTTCGTATGTCATGTGCCTTGCCTTGTACATGATGGTGCTGTCTGATCGAGCCCGTGTAGGCCCCACCACGAAAACTTCGGACGAAATCTCTATCATATGTTTGTTCCGCTTATTCGCAAGCCAGTCCTTTGTTTTGTTTTGAGTTGTGGTATTGAGTTGCTTCAATGTCAAGTGTTGATTCCATACCTTTCCGAAATGGTGTTCTCATACTCCGATGTGAATACCAATCCTTCTCGACAATCGAGATTGTCATGTCAATCCTTTTCAACCGGCGTGTTTTCTCTTCAAGTGGATCCGATCACTTCAACATCAGCAAGACCAATTATCATTTCTTCTCAACGTTTTTTGTTTCATCCGTTTCCAAGTTGCCTTTGTTTTTTCCCGCCCTCCCACCCTTTTTCTTCAAAGACTCAGATTTCTTAATCGTGTATTCATTTTATTTTTGTGAAGTTTCTCCATTCTTTTTCGTCAATGTTCTTACCCGGTGGTTCTCAAGAAGATGTTCTACTAGTTTGTCATTCCTCATTCCTTTCTCTTCTCCGGTGGATTCAAGTCAATTTTTGTTGATCATAGCTTTTTCCTCATTTCAATGTCTTCTCATACCGGTGCACCTCATTATCATTCTTCTCGCTATTTGTTATTCCGGAGTGCTCAAGATATCTCGAAGATTCGTGTTTCCACTCTGCATTCGTTCAAGCTCTTTCGAGATTGGTATCTCATTCAAGTCATTTAATTCAACCGGTGCAACATCTCTTTTAAATCTTTTCAACGGTGTTCTTTTGAGTGGGCCCTAACCCACAGGTCTTTTCGAGGATCTTACGACTCTTCTATTTTCCCGAGCTATCCTAAATTCTTCTCCAAGTTTGGCGTAAGAATGAGTTATCATCAGTCAAATGCTTTTCTCCAAGATCTTTCAAATTCTTTTCATCTTTGGCTCAACTTTTCCTCTTTTAATTCTCCCGGAGTATCTCATACAATTCATGGTGGTTCTCATCTTCATTCTCAACATGTGAAGACCGAAGAAGGATTTCTCTTTAATCTTGCTCTATTCTCTTCAAGATTCATGGTGCTAGCTTGTTGCCATCCTCTCATAATTGTTTTCGATTGTGGGAATCTTTTTCACCCATCTGGAGCATTTCGTGAGTTCTTTCCATTTTATTCCTACGAAGGCCATCCTTTTCGGGTTTATTCATTCT
The DNA here is from genome assembly GCA_021437245.1 of Aegilops speltoides. NCBI lineage: Eukaryota > Viridiplantae > Streptophyta > Magnoliopsida > Poales > Poaceae > Aegilops > Aegilops speltoides. The sequence goes on from CM038144.1 coordinate 441,873,514, forward strand.
CAGCTTTCAGCTCTCGTTCTCCAAACCATACCAGTGCATCATTCAAGTATTCTCTAATCAGCTCATGATCTATTCGTTCATTTGTATCTAAATACCCTCAAGTATATTCATTCATTTTGCAATTCTTCCCGGTGATTTGTGCATTTGCTACGTTCATTTTCAATTCTTACGGTGGTTCTTTCAAGATATCTCTTTGTTGTTCATCATATCAATTCATTTGTTGTTCCAATCCTACCGGTGATTCGTTGAAGACCTTCTCAAGTTTACGCTATATCTCTTTTAATCCTTTTTCAATGGGAATAAGTAGTATGCCAAATCCATTGCTTGTCATCAATTTTAAATTGGTGAAGGATAAGCATAACATAATTCTTATTCTTGTTCATCCAAGTGATTAATTCTTTATTCCGGAGGCCCTTAAAATTCTCGGTTTCATTTGTTTCATCTTCTCTTTTTCCCGGAGTTCCAAGCTCTAATTATCACGGAGATCCATCTAAATCATTGCAAGGATTCACCTTGTGTTTTCAATTTCTCTTTCTTTTCATTCCTTTTGTTTACCGGAGTTCTTCATGGAGGTTCTACATGATGGTTCGTCAAGGATTATTTTCATTCTCCAATTGTTCTTCAAGATCTCTCTCGAAGTTATGATCCGTCAAGCTATACTCAAAAATTAAACATGGTGCTCAACACATGTTTTTTTTCTGAGGAGTTCAAGCATTTTTATCGTGCATTCCAAAGTGCAATTCTCCTACCTTATCTTTTGAGATGGTGTTATATCATTCTTGACAATTTCCTTTCATGTTTCGTGATTCACAAGTTTTCAAGAGTGACATATTTAAATCCATCATTTTCTCTTCGTTCAAGAGATCTTTTCAACCGTCAATCTCTTCATTGGAGTTATCTTGGTATAGATTTCACCTAAAGCCTTCCCTAAGGAATGTTGCTATTTTGGTGCTTATTAATGACCCAAGTTATCTCTTTTCCATCTTGATGGAACAAGCTTTCATCTCTTCGTCAATCTCAAGCAAGCAATTGTTTCCGTTAGTGGCCGGTTGTCACCTCATAATGTTGAGATGTTTCAATAAGTCCACCACAAGCTTATTCTTTTCGTTTCGTTGTTGGTTTTCCAACAACTCTGTTCAACCCTTCTTTTTAAAGATGCTCTCTCAAATTCATTTGAGGTAGTACATGTTGTTTTCTTCTCCATTCTTTTATTCCAATGATCTATCTTCTATTCTTTCTTCCGGAGGCATTGTGATGTTGCTCTCTTCGCTCATCATCTCAAATTGTGAGGACCGTGTTCTTTCCATGCTTACCCATTTAACAAGAGTGTTGTATCTTCTCTGCTCAAGTTCTTTTCATCTTATCAAGTCTTGCATCTCTTTTCAGTTGGAGTGTTGCCCAAATTATATCATTCTTATTCCTTCTTTATCTTGTTTAACCAGAGTGGTTTCAATATCTATCTTATCACTAAACCTCTTGGTTCTCATCGTATCCCTTGTTCCTCTTTTCTAACGGAGTGTTTTCAACTTTGTTCATCTTCGTTGTTTTCTTTCATTCATTTTGCTCAACCTCTCAAGGTTCATGGTTTCACTCAGTTTGTCGAAGAAGCAACTTAGTTCTACATCCTCTCTTCCTCTTCTGTTTCTCTCCGGTGCCATCCTAGATCTCGGGACGAGATCCTCTCATAGTGGTGGAGTGTTGTGATGCCCCAAGACCGGAGCTTCAGATGCCTTCCATGTTTCTCCGAGTTTCGTCATGTGATTTGTTTTGTTTGTTGCTTTCATCATTGCGTCATTTGCATTGCATCATGTCATCATGCCATCATGCCATTTAATCTTTTGCAACTCAACTAATTAAATTGCATAGATCTTTTGATCTATTTAAAACGAGGGAACTCACGTGGTGATTTCTCTTTATAATATATCCTCCCGATATTAGTGGAGCTATTATAAAATAATCCATTCTTTGGAATCACCATAACACACTTGCAAAATCCCAATGCCCTTTATTATTTCAATTTTTGGCCCCTAACTTTGCCATATATCCTTTCGTCATTTTTCGGAGCTCCACCAAAAATCCGAACATTTTTGGACCTTCCTTTTATCAAGTCCTAGTTCAAACCCATTTGAATTTCAAATGAGTTTGAATTTATTTTCCTGCAATCATGTCCCCGCCATTTTTCTTGGAACGAGCATATTTTTACGAGTCCGTAAAAATTTATCCCCATGTCCAAGTTCTTTCCAAAGCCTCTCTCTCTTTTCTTCTCTCTATTTCTATTTACATTAAAATATGAAATTAGAGAGAGTAAGATGCAACCAGCCAGCCCAGGCCGGCCTGTTTCCCCATGCCCAATTGCTCCTCGGAGGCCCACCTAACCCCTGCCTATCTAACCCTAGCCCGATCCCACGATCTCTCTTCCTCCCTCGCTCCCTCTGGCGCCCACCACGCCACAGACCCCGATCCCCTCGCGCCTCGCCCGTCCCTACACGCAGATCGACAGGAGAGCCCAGCGCTCTCCCCTCGTTCTCACACACGCCCAGCCCCTTCGTCCGATCCCATCTCCTCTCGTCTCCCACCGCGCAGCCCTCGGCCTCCCCTCCTCTCGGCGCGCCTCTCATGGCGCCCGCATCAATCGCGCCAGCCACTCCTTCCTTGCGCCACATCAGGACCTCCACAGCCGCCGCCTCAAGCTCAATCCGCGGCCCCGTCGCCTCTGCTGCCTTGGCGCCTTGTGCCAACCTCCTTCCTCGCTGGCTCCTTCCTGCCTCCACCTTGAGCCCACCATGGCGCCCGCAGCTGTCGTCCCCACCTCCGTCCAGGGCCCGTGCTCCACCACTGGCGTCCGCCTCGCCTCCTCGAGCGCCCCCGCTCCACCTCGCCCTGCCGTCCCCGTGCCAGGACCACCTCGCCCTTCTCCTCACCCTGTGCGCCCGACGCTGCTGCTCTGCTCCACTCCGCCGCCCCTGCTCCGGCCAACAAGCGCGCCGTCGCTGCCCTCCTCTGCTCCGCCTCCATTGCGCCAAGGCACCCTAGCCATCTCCTGTTCCGGCCAAGTTTTCCGTCGCCTCCAAGCCGCTGCTCTGCTTCTCGAGTTGCCGCTCGAGGTCAGAACCCGTAATGTGCGACAAGATCGCTTAGTAACTGTTGGACTCAAGGACCATCAAGACCGAGACCGCCCCGAACCACGTCGTCTCACTTGGATTCGTCAAGACCGCTAAGACCCGTACCCGGACCGTCAAGCATCTTCACCAAGATTTTGCCAAGTACCCCGACGATGCGCCAAGTACCTCTACCCGAACATCTACGGCCGTGTACCACTACCGTCACCGAAGACCGTCAAGTGTACAACTACCGTCGCCAAGATCGCGAGTACCTCTACGAAACGTGAACAACTCCTTCCCACGACGACACGTGAACAACTACCTCCACTCGGCCCGTGAGCGTCTCACGAGATGTACCACTACCGTCGGCCCGTGAACGACTACTTCCCTCTACGAAACGCGAACCGTCCCGTTTGAACGCTTCGAAGGTATAACCCCGAGACGACCTTCCGAAAACGAATGCATGTTGTTCATGACGTTTGTGACCCGTCGTGGCACACGACATGGCACATGTACCGGACTGGATGCACAGACGGTTGTGCCAAGAGGGAACGTTCCTGTGGCCCGACGAGGACGTCGATTCCTCTGAGTGTGGGTGTATGTGATAACCTGGCTTATTAGGGATGATAGACTACTCATATCAATAAGGAATTCCTTCTTTTCCGGGAGCCCATTCGGACAAAACTCCAAAGTTAAGCGTGCTCAGCTTGGAGTAGTTTCAGGATGGGTGACCGACCGGGAAGTTGCTCCCGGGTGCGCACGAGTGAGGACAAAGTGCGCAGAAAAGACCAATATTGATCTGTGGGGCCAGTCTAGATCCCGCCAGGAGTAACGACCACCGGCGGGTGTGTCCGGGGCGTTACACCACCATGGAGCAATCTTCAACTTCACCTGCAACTAGCAACGCTATAAAAGGGGCTGAGCAAAGCGGTAAAATAGCCAAGCAATGGTTTGCTAGGAATGGTGTCAAAGGTTAGGGGTTCATGGCAATTTGGGAGGCTTGAGGAGTAAAAGATAGGTAGCGCAGCATAGCGATAGAACGAAGCAACTAGCATAGCAATGATAGTAGTGAGATCCAGGGTAGCGGTCATCTTGCCTGAAATCCCGCTAGGAAGAAGAACGAGTCCATGAAGAAGATGAAGCCACGAAGACGAACCACACGTAGACGAACGCATCCTCACGATCGCAACGAAACGGGAACTATCGAGAAGAAGCACACAACATGGTAAACACACCACACATAGACAAGACATGATGCACAACAAGCATGATGCATGACAAGGCTACATGAAGCTACTCATGGCAAGAGATGATGCAAACAAGAACAACACATCAAGGCAAGTTTAAATGAGGCCGGAAACAACATATAACAATTCCGGTAAGTCCTCGTATGCATATTTCGAAATTGGTCCAGAACTGAATAAACATTATGCTCAAGTTGTTAACCAGCAAGTTAAGATGCACCAAGATGATCTACACGAAATTCTAGGCAAGTTACATATAAAGTTCATTAGATTTGGAGCTACGGCCTAGAAGATATGAGCAAAACAAGTTAAGCATGGCATTGATGCAAAATGCATACAAACATCAAGCAAACACCTCAAAGCAAGGATGCAACATGATAATATGAAGCTACATGCAAAATCAAGCAAGTTTCATATAGAGCACACTCAAAACGGAGCAACGGTTCAACACATGCACTCTATACAAGTCATAGCACAATCTGACCATAACAGCAACTAGGCTTATTGCGAGCGTCAAAACAACATGCTACAGCACCCCAACATAATAACAAAAGGCATGGGCATGAAGTACAGGTAAAGCATAACAAGACATGAACACTGAGCTATCTCCAGAAACTACTAGAACATGCTCAAAAGGACATGGGAAGATTGCAAATAATAACAGTTTCAGACTTTGCAGAAATAACATCAGGTTGCAATGTTTAGAGCTATCAAAAAACATGTTACAGGAACATATCATGGCAAACAAAGGCATGGAATGAATCTAATAAAAGCATAGACTAAAAGGACCTTACTGACCATGAGCCAAAAAGGCACAGAAAATATGATGGCACCCATGTAAACATGGCAAGTTATATTCCAGATTCATACATGGCAGAAACAACAATAAGTAGGCATGTTCGTGAGCTTGAACCACTCACCACAGAGCAATACATGGCATGGCAAGGCAACCAACAGTAAGAATGCATGTTTATGAAGCTATAAATGGCAAGAGCAAGGTCATAGGGTGCATGGAATGCTAGCAAAACACATGGGAACTAGTGATCTTAATGTTAACAGGCTGATAGCAACATTATCAAGCAACTTTGGAGCAAGATTACAACAAGCTACAGCAGGCTATAATTGCAACCAAGGGCATGAATGAATAGAGCATGACATGTAGATCAAAACATGTTTACAGGACATCTCCAGATTATGCATAGAATGATTAGTAGCCACATGTTTATATAGCATCACAAAATAACAGATTCAGCCTAGCAAAACAGCAACATCATGAACCCTACTTAACAAGCTTGAATCACTCACCACAAGTCATTGCATGACAATATAAGCATAGAATCATCAAGAAGGCATGTTTTTGTAACAAACCAAGTCAAGGACAAGTTCCTAGCATGCAAGGATCAACTATAGCAACCTTGGCTAAATTGAATAACATGTAAACAATCTGCCAGGAAACATTTTGAAGAAAAAGTAGAGCACTCAAATGACATGCTAGACTACTCCACAATTGTAAACAAGTGCATGAATGGATAGACAATAACCACATGTCCAAAACACCCTTACTGAAGTATCTCGAAATATGCATGGATCTCTCTGTAGCATCAAGTTTACATGGCACCAAAATAACAGCAGAACAGGGACTAAAATCAGCAATATCACGAAGCCTAGTTTGCATGCTTGTGCTAGTCACCACATTGATCACAAAAATACATGGCATACACCCCTGGAAAGATGGCATGGCATATATCAAAACACATGAAGACATCAACCTCATAGGATGCACACATCAATCATGGCAAAAATGACAAATGAGCATGTTATAACAGTTCCAGCAGATTAACATCAACATGCACTCTTCCAACAGCATTTCGGGCATCAAGATGAGCTCAAATAAAAATGATGCAATGGAATGAAATGAAGTAATCTTCGAGACAAACAATTTGACATATTACACGCACAAAAAGGAGCTACGGATGCAGAGATGTGACGCGATGAACATGGCATAATTATGCAAAAATCCTGAGGACTTGGAGAGATTTTTACCCTGCGAAGAGAAAAAAAATGAAGCGGATCGGGCGAGGAGGCAGAGCGGGTCGGGTCTGGGCGCGGATCGGGCCGGGCGGGACCCGGCGGCGCGCGCGGCTCCGCGAGGTCGGAGGAGGCGGAGGAGGCGCCCGCGAGGCAGCCCGGATCGGATCTGGCCGGATCCGGCCGGGCGTCTTTGGAAGCGGCGGAGCGGCGCGGCGAGGGACGCGGGTCGGCGAGGCGGCGCTGAGGCACGCGGCGGCGGGGTCCAGGGCGCTGGGCGGCAGAAGCGACGAAAAGAGACGCGGCGCGGGGGAGGCGAGGGCGGCGGGCGGAGCTGGCGGCGAGCACGGCGCGCGGGGCGCCGGTGAGGCGCGGCCGCAGGAGGCGGGGCGCCTCGGGCGCGGTGAGCGGAGGGCGCGGCGGCGAGGGCGCCGCGCCGGCGGCGGGAGTTCGCCGGCGACAGCGGCGTGGTGGTGTGGGCGACGGCGGATCGGGGCCAAGACGGCCAGTTCGGCCGGCGGGCGGATCTGGGCCCGGGTGGCCGACGCGTGGAGACGGCGGCGGGTGGCGTGGCGGCGCTGGATTCATCGGGCGGCGGGCGGACATGTCCGGCGCGGGGTGGACGTGTCCGGCGGCGCGAGGATGAAGAAGGCTAGGGTTAGACCGGGATTTCGGGGGAGATGCACATATTTATAGGTAGAGGGAGCTAGGAGAGTCCAAATGAGGTGCGGTTTTCGGCCACGCGATCGTGATCGAACGACCGAGAGCATGGAGGGGAGTTAGATGGGTTTTGGGCCACTTTGGAAGGGGTGTTGGGCTGCACACAAAAGAGGCCTTTACGGTTACCCGGTTAACCGTTGGAGTATCAAATGACCTCCAAATGGCACGAAACTTGACAGGCGGTCTACCGGTGCTATACCTAGGCCGCTTGACAAACCTCGGGCCATTCCGAGAAAGTTTAACACCCGCACAAGAGAAGAGGTCAAAAGGGACCGCTGGATGACATAGGAGTGCCGGATTGCACAATGGACAACGGGGAAAAAGCTCGGATGCATGAGATGAACATGTATGCAAAATGAAATGCACATGATGACATGATATGAAATGCATAAGATGACATGGCAAAGTGCAACACACAAGCAAATGACATGGCAACGACGGCGAATAACTGGCGGACGCATGGCGCATCGAATCCGGGGCATTACAACACTCCTCCACTAACAAGAGATCTCGTCCCGAGATCTTAGGACCGAGACGGAAGGGAAAAGGGGATGAGGTAAAACAAGAACTCAAGAGAAGAGGCAAAGAATCGAGAGCACACGAGAAGAAGAGAGGAACGATGAGAATGACAAGAATCGGAAGCTCACGGAATAAGATAGACTATGAAACGACTCGTTCTAACCGGAGTGGTTAGAATGAGAAAAGAAACGAATAAGATCGAAAGGATTTAGGTAGCACTCCGGCTAAAAATGGAATGATTAGAACATGAACTTGACAGGATGGAAAGATACTTGATGAACTCTTGAAGAATGAATTAAATCATGAAGGATCGCCATGAAGTACTCCGGTAAAATAAAGGATGATGAGATAGAATGAAGGATGAAAGAATAAGATGAGCCTTGCGATGATTTAGATGGAGGTTCCGACGAGATGGCCGAGGAAATTTTGAACTCCGGGAAAGAAAAGATGAAAACACTTGGAACTAGAATTTATTCATCAAAAACAAACTCTGATGGAAAGGATTAATCACTTTGAGGAAATAAGAATAAGATTTATTGTATGCTTAACCTTCATCAAATTAAATTGATGACAAGCAATGGATTTAGCATACTACTTATTCTTCTTGAAAAGGATTGAGAAGTGACATATCGCAAACTTGAGAAGGTCTTCATGAACCACCGGTAGGATTGAAAGAACGAATGGATTAATATGATAAACAAGGAAAAGAATATGAAAGAACCACCATTAGAATTTGGAAAAGACTGGTGAAAGAGAATGAATCACCGGGAAGAATTAGAAGAACCAATAAACTAGAGGGGATTTAGAAGCAAAAGAACGAAGAGATCCTGAGCTGATAAAAGAAAAGATTTGAAATCGACCTTGGAAAAGGCATGTGACTGATGGAATCCGTTCTTACGTCACACTTGAAAAGAATTTGAGAATAACTCCGGGGGAATTAGAAGAGTTAGGTAAGATCCTGGGAAAAGACATGTGGGTTAGGGCCCACTAAAAGAAAACACCGTTGGAAAGGATTGTTGAACAGATAGATGATGCACCGGAACGATTCAAATATTTGAATGAGGTGACAATCTCGAATTAAATGGAATACAGACGAATCTCCTGAGATGTCTTTTGAACTCCGGAATGATTGAATGGCGAGAGGCAAACGAGCAAGGGGAAAACATTTGAGCCGAGGAAAAGAATATAATCACTACCGAAAATTGGGATTGAATCCACCAGAGAAGAAAAAGAGATGAAGAATGAAGAACGAGACGAGAATTCACCGGTTGAGATAATTAAGGGAAGACTGAAGAGACTCCATACGAATGAAAATAGATGGTTGAGAGAGAGTCAGACTCCGAGAAGAAAAAGGGTGGGAGGGCAGGAAAACAAAGGCAACTTGGAAGGGGAAACCGACGAATAACTTGAAGGGAAAAACACCGGTTAAAATCATTGAGGAAAGAAGGCAAAGACTTCGCACGAGTAGGAAGGATACTCGATTACGGACTCCGGTTCCGAGGAGAAAAAGGGGAGGGCGGGTGGGAAAATAAAACAACTGAGGATTGAACTCAAATATGAAGAGGCTCGAGTCAACTTGACGAGAAATGCACCGGATGCAAAGAGCTGAGGAACAACTACCGAAAAACCAACTGCGTGAACATAAAGAAAAATTTGAAGGGGAAGAGGAGTAATTCAAAACACCTACGTCAATATTCCTCACCAGAGCGACGAAGGGGCTGAGGAGTAAAAAGAATTCCTACTCTCCGATATAACTAGACTCCGAAAATAGTTTTCTTCTAGACTCAACAACGGCCAAACTACACGATCAATCAAGGGGGGGCCCTAGGGTCGGTCGAGGCTCGGATACCAACTTGTCACGCCCAATATGCGACCCTATCCAAAAGGAACTCGAAGGTCCCACCAAGGATAGACCCGCATATTGGAACGCTTTTGCAAGGTGGATATCATTACATCAACATTACATAATGGATGGGGATACATACAAAAGGCATACAATGTCACATGAATACAACAAAACAACATACAAGAACAACATCCGACTACGGATGAATCATAAACAAAAACTCAAACAATATCCACCCTGCTAGCCCAGGCTGCCGACCTGGAACCTATCCCCTGATCGAAGAAGAAGCAGAAGAAGAACTCAACACAAGCAAGCATCGCTCTCGCGTCATGATTATCGTGTAACCTGTACCTGCAACTGTTGTTGTAGTAATCTGTGAGCCACGAGGACTCAGCAATCCCATTACCATGGGTATCAAGACTAGCAAAGCTTAATGGGAAAGGAAGGGGTAAAGTGGTGAGGTTGCAGCAGCGGCTGAGCAAGTATGGTGGCTAACATACGCAAATGAGAGTGAGAAGAGAAACAATGGAACGGTCGTGAAGCTAGCAATGATCAAGAGGTGATCCTGAACTCCTACTTACGTCAAACATAACCCAGAAACCGTGTTCACTTCCCGGACTCCGCCGAAAAGAGACCATCACGGCTACCCACGCGGTTGATGCATTTTAATTCGGATCTGGTGTCATGTTATCTACAACCGGACATTAAAAAATTCCCATCTGCCACATAACCGTGGGCATGGCTCTCGAAAGTTTAAACCCTGCAGGGGTGTCCCAACTTAGCCCATGATAAGCTCTCGCGATCAACGAAGGATATTCCTTCTCCCAGGAAGACCCGATCAGTCTCGGAATCCCGGTTTACAAGACATTTCGACAATGGTAAAACAAGACCAGCAAAGCCGCCCGATGCGCCGACAATCCCGATAGGAGCTGCACATATCTCGTTCTCAGGGCAACACCGGATGAGACATCCTACGAGTAAAACCAGACCTCGAGTTTCCCCGAGGGGGGCCCCGCAGTCTACTCGGTTCGGACCAGCACTTAGACAAGCACTGGCCCGGGGAGGCTAAAATAAAGATGACCCTCGGGTTGGCCGACCCAAGGGAAAGGTATAGGTGGTGGTGAGGCAAATGGTAAAACCAAAGTTGGGCCTTGCTGGACAAGTTTTATTCAAAGCGAACTGTCAGGGGGGTCCCATAAATCACCCAACCGCGTTAGGAACGCAAAATCCGGGAACATAACACCGGTATGACGGAAACTAGGGCGGCAAGAGTGGAACAAAACACCAGGCATAAGGCCGAGCCTTCCACCCTTTACCAAATATATAGATGCATTAATAATATAAGAGATATTGTGATATCCCAACATAACCCAGTCCACCATGGAGCAATCTTCAACTTCACCTGCAACTAGCAACGCTATAAGAGGGGCTGAGCAAAGCGGTAACATAGCCAAGCAATGGTTTGCTAGGAATGGTGTCAAAGGTTAGGGGTTCATGGCAATTTGGGAGGCTTGAGGAGTAAAAGATAGGTAGCGCAGCATAGCGATAGAACGAAGCAACTAGCATAGCAATGATAGTAGTGAGATCCAGGGTAGCGGTCATCTTGCCTGAAATCCCGCTAGGAAGAAGAACGAGTCCATGAAGAAGATGAAGCCACGAAAACGAACCACACGTAGACGAACGCATCCTCACGATCGCAACGAAACGGGAACTATCGAGAAGAAGCACACAACATGGTAAACACACCACACATAGACAAGACATGATGCACAACAAGCATGATGCATGACAAGGCTACATGAAGCTACTCATGGCAAGAGATGATGCAAACAAGAACAACACATCAAGGCAAGTTTAAATGAGGCCGGAAACAACATATAACAATTCCGGTAAGTCCTCATATGCATATTTCGAAATTGGTCCAGAACTGAATAAACATTATGTTCAAGTTGTTAAACAGCAAGTTAAGATGCACCAAGATGATCTACACGAAATTCTAGTCAAGTTACATATAAAGTTCATTAGATTTGGAGCTACGGCCTAGAAGATATGAGCAAAACAAGTTAAGCATGGCATTGATGCAAAATGCATACAAACATCAAGCAAACACCTCAAAGCAAGGATGCAACATGATAATATGAAGCTACATGCAAAATCAAGCAAGTTTCATATAGAGCACACTCAAGACGGAGCAACGGTTCAACACATGCACTCTATACAAGTCATAGCACAATCGGACCATAACAGCAACTAGGCATATTGTGAGCATCAAAACAACATGCTACAGCACCCCAACATAATAACAAAAGGCATGAGCATGAAGTACAGGTAAAGCATAACAAGACATGAACACTGAGCTATCTCCAGAAACTACTAGAACATGCTCAAAAGGACATGGGAAGATTGCAAATAATAACAGTTTCAGACTTTGCAGAAATAACATCAGGTTGCAATGTTTAGAGCTATCAAAAAACATGTTACAGGAACATATCATGGCAAACAAAGGCATGGCATGAATCTAATAAAAGCATAGAACAAAAGGACCTTACTGACCATGAGCCAAAAAGGCACAGAAAATATGATGGCACCCATGTAAACATGGCAAGTTATATTCCAGATTCATACATGGCAGAAACAACAATAAGTAGGCATGTTCGTGAGCTTGAACCACTCACCACAGAGCAATACATGGCATGGCAAGGCAACCAACAGTAAGAAGGCATGTTTATGAAGCTATACATGGCAAGAGCAAGGTCATAGGGTGCATGGAACGCTAGCAAAACACATGGGAACTAGTGAACTTAATGTTAACAGGCTGATAGCAACATTATCAAGCTACTTTGGAGCAAGATTACAACAAGCTACAGCAGGCTATAATTGCAACCAAGGGCATGAATGAATAGAGCATGACATGTAGATCAAAATATGTTTACAGGACATCTCCAGATTATGCATAGAATGATTAGTAGCCACATGTTTATATAGCATCACGAAATAACAGATTCAGCCTAGCAAAACAGCAACATCATGAACCCTACTTAACAAGCTTGAATCACTCACCACAAGTCATTGCATGACAATATAAGCATAGCATAATCAAGAAGGCATGTTTGTGTAACAAACCAAGTCAAGAACAAGTTCATAGCATGCAAGGATCAACTGTAGCAACCTTGGCTAAATTGAATAACATGTAAACAATCTACCAGGAAACATTTTGAAGCAAAAGTAGAGCACTCAAATGACATGCTAGACTACTCCACAATTGCAAACAAGTGCATTAATGGATAGACAATAACCACATGTTCAAAACACTCTTACTGAAGTATCTCAAAATATGCATGGATCTCTCTGTAGCATCAAGTTTACATGGCATCAAAATAACAGCAGAACAGGGACTAAAATCAGCAATATCACGAAGCCTAGTTTGCATGCTTGTGCTAGTCACCACATTGATCACAAAAATACATGGCATACACCCCTGGAAAGATGGCATGGCATATATCAAAACACATGAAGACATCAACCTCATAGGATGCACACATCAATCATGGCAAAAATGACAAATGAGCATGTTATAACAGTTCCAGCAGATTAACATCAACATGCACTCTTCCAACAGCATTTCGGGCATCAAGATGAGCTCAAATAAAAATGATGCAATGGAAAGAAATGAAGTACTCTTCGAGGCGAATAATTTGACATATTACACGCAAAAAACGGAGCTATGGATGCAGAGATGTGACGCGATGAACATGGCATGATTATGCAAAAATCCTGAGGACTGAGATTTTTACCCCGCGAAGAGAAAAAAATGAAGCGGATCGGGCTAGGAGGCAGAGCGGGTCGGGTCCGGGCGCGGATCGGGCCGGGCGGGACCCGGGCGGCGGCGTCGGCTCCGGCGAGGTCGGAGGAGGCCGGAGGAGTCGCTCATGAGCAGCCCGGACCAGATCTGGCCGGATCCGGCCGGCGGCGTCTTTGGAGCGGCGGCGAGGGACGTAAGTCGGCGAGGCGGCACCGGAGGCACGCGGCGGCGGGTCCCGGCGCTCGGGCGCGCAGCCAGACGGCGAGCACGCGGCGGCGAAGGCGAGGGCGAAGGGGCTGGCGGTGGAGCTGGCGGCGGAGCACGGGCGGGCGAAGGCGCGCGGCGAGGCGCCTGGCGCTGGGCGCGGCGAAGCGGCCAGCGCGGCGGCGAGCTGCGCGTGGCGGAGGAGTTCGCCGGCGACAGCGGCGTGGTGGCACGGCGACGCGGATCTGCGGGCCAGCGCGGCCCGTTCGGCCCGGCGGGCGGATCTGAGCCCCGGTGGCCAGCGCAGTGGAGACGGCGGCGGGGTGACGTGGCGGCGTCGGATTCGTCGGGGGCAGCGGGCGGACATGTCCGGGCGCGGGGTGGACGTGTCCGGCGGCGCGAGGATGAAGAAGGCTAGGGTTAGACCGGGATTTCGGGGGAGATGCACATATTTATAAGTAGAGGGAGCTAGGAGAGTCCAAATGAGGTGCGGTTTTCGGCCACGCGATCGTGATCGAACGACCGAGAGCATGGAGGGGAGTTAGATGGGTTTTGGGCCACTTTGGAAGGGGTGTTGGGCTGCACATAAAAGAGGCCTTTACGGTTACCCGGTTAACCGTTGGAGTATCAAACGACCTCCAAATGGCACGAAACTTGACAGACTGTCTACCGGTGCTATACCAAGGCCGTTTGACAAACCTCGGGCCATTCCGAGAAAGTTTAACACCCGCACAAGAGAAGAGGTCAAAAGGGACCGCCGGATGACATAGGAGTGCCAGATTGCACAACGGACAACGGGGAAAAAGCTCGGATGCATGAGACGAACATGTATGCAAAATGAAATGCACATGATGACATGATATGAAATGCATAAGATGACACGGCAAAGTGCAACACGCAAGCAAATGACATGGCAACGACGACGAATAACTGGCGGACACCTGGCGCATCGAATCCGGGGCGTTACAAGAATACTAAACGATCAAGTGCTAGGCTAACGGGATGGGTCATGTCAATCACATCATTCTTCTAATGATGTGATCCCACTAATCAAATGACAACACATGTCTATGGTTAGGAAACATAACCATCTTTGATTAATGAGCTAGTCAAGTAGAGGCATACTAGTGACTATAGTTTTGTCTATGTATTCACACATGTATCATGTTTCCGGTTAATACAATTCTAGCATGAATAATAAACATTTATCATGATATGAGGAAATAAATAATAACTTTATTATTGCCTCTAGGGCATATTTCCTTCAGTCTCCCACTTGCACTAGAGTCAATAATCTAGATTACATAGTAATGATTCTAACACCCACAGAGTCTTGGTGCTGATCATGTTTTGCTCGTGAGAGAGGCTTAGTCAACGGGTCTGCAACATTCAGATCCGTATGTATCTTGCAAATCTCTATGTCTCCCACTTGGACTTGGTCCCGAATGGAATTGAAGTGCCTCTTGATGTGCTTGGTCCTCTTGTGAAATCTGGATTCCTTTGCCAAGGCAATTGCACCAGTATTTTCACAGAAGATCTTCATTGGTCCCGATGCACTAGGTATGACACCTAGATCGGAAATGAACTCCTTCATCCAGACTCCTTCATTTGCTGCTTCAGAAGCAGCTATGTACTCCGCTTCACATGTAGATCCGTCTACGACGCTTTGTTTAGAACTGCACCAACTTACTGTTGGAAATATGCCCTAGAGGCAATAATAAAAGTATTATTATATTTCCTTGTTCATGATAATTGTCTTTTATTCATGCTATAACTGTATTATCCGGAAATCGTAATACACGTGTGAATACATAGACCACAACATGTCCCTAGTGAGCCTCTAGTTGACTAGCTCGTTGTGATCAATAGATAGTCATGGTTTCCTGGCTATGGACATTGGATGTCGTTGATAACGGGATCACATCATTAGGAGAATGATGTGATGGACAAGACCCAATCCTAAGCATAGCACAAAGATCGTGTAGTTCGTTTGCTAGAGCTTTTCCAATGTCAAGTATCTCTTCCTTAGACCATGAGATCGTGTAACTCTCGGATACCGTAGGAGTGCTTTGGGTGTATCAAACGTCACAACGTAACTGGGTGACTATAAAGGTGCACTACAGGTATCTCCGAAAGTGTCTGTTGGGTTGACACGAATCGAGACTGGGATTTGTCACTCCGTGTAAACGGAGAGGTATCTCTGGGCCCACTCGGTAGGACATCATCATAATGTGCACAATGTGACCAAGGGGTTGATCACGGGATGATGTGTTACGGAACGAGTAAAGAGACTTGCCGGTAACGAGATTGAACAAGGTATCGGTATACCGACGATCGAATCTCGGGCAAGTAAAATACCGCTAGACAAAGGGAATTGTATACGGGATCGACTGAGTCCTTGACATCGTGGTTCATCCGATGAGATCATCGTGGAACATGTAGGAGCCAACATGGGTATCCAGATCCCGCTGTTGGTTATTGACCGGAGAACGTCTCGGTCATGTCTACATGTCTCCGAACCGTAGGGTCTACACTTAAGGTTCGATGGCGCTAGGGTTATAAAGGAAGTTTGTATGTGGTTACGAATGTTGTTCGAGTCCGGATGAGATCCCGGACGTCACGAGGAGTTCGGAATGGTCCGGAGGTAAAGATTTATATATGGGAAGTCCTATTTTGGCCACCGAAAATGTTCGGATTTTTCGGTATTGTACCGGGAAGGTTCTAGAAGGTTCGGAGTGGGGCCCACCTGCATGGGGACCCACATGAACGTGGGTAGTGGGGGCAAGGCCCCACACCCCTGGTCAAGCGCACCAAGATCCCCCTTAGAAGGAATAAGATCATATCCCAAGGGATAAGATCGAGATCCCTAAAAGGGGGATAACAATCGATGGGGAAGGAAATGATGGGATTTCTTTCCTCCCACCTTGGCCAACGCCCCAATGGACTTGGAGGGCAAGAAACCAGCCCTCCACCCCTATATAAAGTGGGGAGGCGCATGGGAGCTACACACGAGTTCAGCGCAGCCCTCCCCTCTCCCAAGTCCTCCTCCTCTCCGCGTGCTTGGCGAAGCCTGCAGATTGCCACGCCTCCACCACCACCACGCCGTCGTGTTGCTGCTGGATGGAGTCTTCCTCAACCTCTTCCTCTCTCCTTGCTGGATCAAGGCATGGGAGACGTCAACGGGCTGTACGTGTGTTGAACGCGGAGGTGCCGTCCGTTCGGCACTAGGATCTCCGGTGATTTGGATCACGACAGTACGACTCCTTCAACCCCGTTCTCTTGAACGCTTCCGCTTAGCGATCTACAAGGGTATGTAGATGCACTCTCCTTCCCCTCGTTGCTGGTTTCTCCATAGATAGATCTTGGTGACACGTAGGAAAATTTTGAATTTCTGCTACGTTCCCCAACAGTGGCATCATGAGCTAGGTCTATGCGTAGATTCTTTGCACGAGTAGAACACAAAGTAGTTGTGGGCGTTGATTTTGTTCAATATGCTTACCGTTACTAGTCCAATCTTGTTTCGACGGTATTGTGGGATGAAGCGGCCGGACCGACCTTACGTACTCTTCGTGAGACAGGTTCCACCGATTGACATGCACTTGGTGCATAAGGTGGCTAGCGGTGCCGCCTCTCCACTTTAGTCGGAACGGATTCGATGAAAAGGGTCCTTATGAAGGGTAAATTGCAATTGGCATATCACGTTGTGGTTTTGCGTGGGTAAGAAACGTTCTTGCTAGAAACCCATAGCAGCCACGTAAAACATGCAACAACAATTAGAGGACGTCTAACTTGTTTTTGCGGGTATGCTATGTGATGTGATATGGCCAAGAAGAATGTGATGAATGATATGTGATGTATGAGATTGATCATGTTCTTGTAATAGGAATCACGACTTGCATGTCGATGAGTATGACAACCGCGGAGCCATAGGAGTTGTCTTAATTTATTGTATGACCTGCGTGTCATTGAACAACGTCATGTAATTACTTTACTTTATTGCTAACGGTAGCCATAGTAGTAGAAGTAATAGTTGGCGAGACAACTTCATGAAGACACGATGATGGAGATCATGATGATGGAGATCATGGTGTCATGCGGTGACGATGATGATCATGGAGCCCAAGATGGAGATCAAAAGGAGCAAAATGATATTGGCCATATCATGTCACTATTTGATTGCATGTGATGTTTATCATGTTTATGCATCTTGTTTACTTAGGACGACGGTAGTAAATAAGATGATCCTTACAAAATTTCAAGAAGTGTTCTCCCTAACTGTGCACCGTTGCTACAGTTAAATCGCTTCTAAGCACCACGTGATGATCGGGTGTGATGGATTCTTACGTTCACATACAACGGGTGTAAGACAGTTTTACACAGCGAAAACACTTAGGGTTAACTTGACGAGCCTAGCATGTACGCACATGGCCTCGGAACACGAGACCGAAAGGTCGAGCATGAGTCGTATGGAGGATACGATCAACATGAAGATGTTCACCGATGATGACTAGACCGTCTCACGTGATGATCGGACACGGCCTAGTTGACTTGGATCATGTAATCACTTAGATGACCGGAGGATGTCTATCTGAGTGGGAGTTCATAAGATGAACTTAATTATCCTGAACATAGTCAAAAGATCTTTGCAAATTATGTCGTAAGCTCGCGCTTTAGTTCCACTATTTAGATATGTTCCTAGAGAAAATATAGTTGAAAGTTGACAGTAGCGATTATGCGGATAGTATAAAGCTTATGTCCTTAATGCACCGCTCAGTGTGTTGAACCCCAAACGTCGTTTGTGGATGTTGCGAACATCAGACATACATGTTTTGATAACTACGTGATAGTTCAATTAAAAGGTTTAGAGTTGAGGCACCAAAGACGTTTTTCGAAACGTCGCGGAACATATGAGATGTTTTCGAGGGCTGAAATTGGGATTTCAGGCTCGTGCCCACGTCAAGAGGTATGAGACCTCCGACGATTTTCTTAGCCAGCAAACTAAGGGAGGAAAGCTCAATCGTTGAGCTTGTGCTCAGATTGTCTGAGTACCACAATCACTTGAATCGAGTGGGAGTTAATCTTCCAGATGAGATAGTGATGTTTCTCCAAAGTCATTGCCACCAAGCTGCTAGAGCTTCGTGATGAACTATAACATATCAGGGATAGATATGATGATCCTTGAGGTATTCGCGATGTTTGACACCGCGAAAGTAGAAATCAGAAGGAGCATCAATTGTTGATGGTTGACCACTAGTTTCAAGAAGGGCAAGGGCAAGAAGGATACTTCATGAAGCGGCAAATCAGCTGCTGCTCTAGTGAAGAAACCCAAGGTTGAACCCAAACCCGAGACTAAGTGCTTCTGTAATAAGAGGAACGGGCACTGAAGCGGAACCACCCTAGATACTTGGTAGATGAGAAGGCTGGGAAAGGTCGATAGAAGTATATTGGATATACATTATGTTAATGTGTACTTTACTAGTACTCCTAGTAGCACCGAATTATTAGATACGGTTCGGTTGCTAAGTGTTAGTAACTCGAAATAAAAGCTACGGAATAAGCGGAGACTAGCTAAAGGTGAGTGACGATATGTGTTGGAAGTGTTTCCAAGGTTGATGTGATCAAGCATCGCACGCTCCATCTACCATCGAGATTTGGTGTTTATGTTGAGCATAGACATGATTGGATTATGTCTATCGCAATCTGATTATTCATTTAAGGAGAATAATGGTTACTCTATTTATTTGAATAATACCTTCAATGGTCTTGCACCTGAAACGAATGGTTTATTGAATCTCGATCGTAGTGTTACACATTTTCATGCCAAAAGATATAAGATAGTAATGATAGTACCACTTAATTGTGGCATTGCCATGTAAGTCATATTGGTATAAAAGCATGAAGAAGCTCCATGTTGATGGATCTTTGGACTCTCTCGTTTTTTGAAAAGTTTGAGACATGCGAACCATGTCCATTGGTGTATATGCATGAAGAAACTCCATGCAGATGGATCATTTGGACTCACCTGATTTTGAATCACTTGAGATATGCAAATCATACCACATGGGCAAGATGACTGAAAAGCCTCGTTTTTCAAAGAAGATGGAACAAGATAGCAACTTGTTGGAAGTAACACATTTTGATGTGTGCAGTCCAATGAGTCTTTGAGGCATCTGATGAATATCGTTATGTTCTTACTTCACGATGATTCGAGTAGATGTAGAGTATATTTACTTGATGAAACACAAGTCTGAATTATTGAATGGTTCAAATAATTTCAGAGTGAGGTTGAAGATCATCGTGACAAGAGGATAAAATGTCTATGATATGATCATAGAGATGAGTATTCGAGTTACTGAGCTTTGGCACGCAATTAAGACATTGTGGAAATTGTTTCACAATTAATACCGCCTGGAACACCATAGTTTGATGGTGTGTCCGAACATCATAGTTGCACCCTATTGGATATGGTGCGTACCATGATGTCTCTTATCGAATTACCACTATCATTTATGGGTTAGGCATTAGAGACAACCACATTCACTTTAAATAGGGCACCACGTAATTCCGTTGAGATGACACCGAATGAACTATGGTTTAGAGAACCTAAGTCATCATTTCTTAAAAGTTTGGGGCTGCGGCGCTTATGTGAAAAAGTTTCAGGTTGACAAGCTCGAACCCAAAGCGGATAAAATGCATCTTCATAGGACACCCAAAACAGTTGGGCATACCTCCTAATTCTGATCCGAAAGCAATATGGATTATTTCTTGAATCGGGTCCTTTCTCGAGGAAAAGTTTGTCTCGAAAAGTTGAGTGGGAGGATGGTGGAGACTTGATATGGTTATTGAACCATTACTACAACTAGTGTGTGGCGGGGCACGGAAGTTGTTCTGTGGCACCTACACCAATTGAAGTAGAAGCTTATGATAGTGATCATGAAACTTGGATCAAGTCACTACCGTACCTCGTGGGGTGACAAGGATGCGTCTTTGCTTAAGAGTGGTACAGAATCCTGTCTTGAAGGTCATGTTGCTAGACAACAATGAACCTCTGAGCTATGGAGAAGCAATGGTGGGCCCAAATTCCGACAAATGGCTAGAAGCCATGAAATCGAGATAGGATCCATGTATCGTAACAAAGCATGGACTTTGGTGGACTTGCCCAATGATCGGCAAGCCATTGAGATAAATGGATCTAAGAAGAAGACGGACGTGGGCGGTAATGTCACCGTCTATGAAGCTCGACTTGTGGCGAAGAGTTTTCACAAGTTCAAAGAGTTGACTACGATGAGATTTTCTCATCCGTAGCGATGCTTAATTCCGTCGGAATCATGTTAGCATTAGCTGCATTTATGAAATCTGGCGGATGGATGTCAAAATGAGTTTTCTTACCGTTTTAAGAAGGAAAGGTTGTATGTGATACAATTAGAAAAGTTTTGTCGATCCTAAGGATGCTAAAAGGTATGCTACCTCCAGCGATCCTTCTAAGGACTGGAGTAAGCATCTCGGAGTTGGAATATGTACTTTGATAAGATGATCAAAGATTTTGGGTTTATACAAAGTTTATGAGAAACTTGTATTTCCAAAGAAGTGAGTGGGAGCACTATAGAATTTCTGATGAGTATATGTTGTTGACATATTGTTGATCAGAAATGATGTGGAATTTCTGGAAAGCATATAGGGTTATTTGAAAAGTTTTTTTCAATGGAAAACCTGGATTAGGCTACTTGAACAATAAGCATCAAGATCTATAAGATAGATCAAAATGCTTAATAGTACTTTCAAATGAGCACGTACCTTGACATGATCTTGAAGATGTTCAAGATGGATCAGTTAAGAAGGAGTTCTTGTCTGAGTTGAAAGGTATGAAGTTAAGACTTAAAGCTCGACCACAACAGAAAAGAGAGAAAGGACGAAGGTCGTCCCCTATGTTTCAGACGTAGGCTCTATAGTATGCTATCTTTGTGTACCGCACCGGAAGTGTGCCTTGCCATGAGTCAGTCGAGGGGTACAAGAATGATCCAAGAATGGATCATTGGACAGCGGTCAAAAAAAAATTTGTCCTTGAAGTAAATAAGGACATGTTTCTCGATTATGGAGGTGATAAAGAGTTCGGCGTAAAGGGTTACGTCGATGCAAGCTTTAACACCTATCCGAAAGTGACTCGAGTAGCAAACCGGATGCGATAGTGGAGCAACCATTTGGAATAGCTCCAAGTGGAGCGTGGAAGCAGCATTTACAATATGACCTAAATTTTTTTTGCAAAGCACACACGGATCTGAAAGGTTCAGACCCGTTGACTAAAACCTCTCTCACAAGCAAAACATGATCAAACCCCAGAACTCATTTGATGATGTTGGTCACATGGCGATGTGACCTGTGAGTGTTAATCACATGGCGATGTGAACTAGATTATTGACTCTAGTGCAAGTGGGAGACTGTTGGAAATATGCCCTAGAGGCAATAATAAAAGTATTATTATATTTCCTTGTTCATGATAATTGTCTTTTATTCATGCTATAACTGTATTATCCGGAAATCGTAATACACGTGTGAATACATAGACCACAACATGTCCCTAGTGAGCCTCTAGTTGACTAGCTCGTTGTGATCAATAGATAGTCATGGTTTCCTGGCTATGGACATTGGATGTCGTTGATAACGGGATCACATCATTAGGAGAATGATGTGATGGACAAGACCCAATCCTAAGCATAGCACAAAGATCGTGTAGTTCGTTTGCTAGAGCTTTTCCAATGTCAAGTATCTCTTCCTTAGACCATGAGATCGTGTAACTCTCGGATACCGTAGGAGTGCTTTGGGTGTATCAAACGTCACAACGTAACTGGGTGACTATAAAGGTGCACTACAGGTATCTCCGAAAGTGTCTGTTGGGTTGACACGAATCGAGATCGGATTTGTCACTCCGTAAACGGAGAGGTATCTCTGGGCCCACTCGGTAGGACATCATCATAATGTGCACAATGTGACCAAGGGGTTGATCACGGGATGATGTGTTACGGAACGAGTAAAGAGACTTGCCGGTAACGAGATTGAACAAGGTATCGGTATACCGACGATCGAATCTCGGGCAAGTAAAATACCGCTAGACAAAGGGAATTGTATACGGATCGACCGAGTCCTTGACATCGTGGTTCATCCGATGAGATCATCGTGGAACATGTAGAGCCAACATGGGTATCCAGATCCGCTGTTGGTTATTGACCGGAGAACGTCTCGGTCATGTCTACATGTCTCCCGAACCCGTAGGGTCTACACATAAGGTTCGATGACGCTAGGGTTATAAAGGAAGTTTGTATGTGGTTACCGAATGTTGTTGAGTCCGGATGAGATCCGGACGTCACGAGGAGTTCCGGAATGGTCCGGAGGTAAAGATTTATATATGGAAGTCCTATTTTGGCCACCGAAAATGTTCGGATTTTTCGGTATTGTACCGGAAGGTTCTAGAAGGTTCGGAGTGGGGCCCACCTGCATGGGGACCCACATGAACGTGGGTAGTGGGGCAAGGCCCCACACCCCTGGTCAAGCGCACCAAGATCCCCCCTTAGAAGGAATAAGATCATATCCCGAAGGGATAAGATCGAGATCCCTAAAAAGGGGGGATAACAATCGGTGGGGAAGGAAATGATGGGATTTCTTTCCTCCCACCTTGGCCAACGCCCCAATGGACTTGGAGGGCAAGAAACCAGCCCCTCCACCCCTATATAAAGTGGGGAGGCGCATGGGAGCTACACACGAGTTCAGCGCAGCCTCCCCTCTCCCAAGTCCTCCTCCTCTCCGCGGTGCTTGGCGAAGCCTGCAGGATTGCCACGCTCCTCCACCACCACCACGCCGTCGTGTTGCTGCTGGATGGAGTCTTCCTCAACCTCTTCCTCTCTCCTTGCTGGATCAAGGCATGGGAGACGTCAACGGGCTGTACGTGTGTTGAACGCGGAGGTGCCGTCCGTTCGCACTAGGATCTCCGGTGATTTGGATCACGACGAGTACGACTCCTTCAACCCCGTTCTCTTGAGCGCTTCCGCTTAGCGATCTACAAGGGTATGTAGATGCACTCTCCTTCCCTCGTTGCTGGTTTCTCCATAGATAGATCTTGGTGACACGTAGGAAAATTTTGAATTTCGCTCGTTCCCCAACACTTACAGACTCCACCGTTTAATATAAACACGTATCCGGTTTGCGATTTAGAATCGTCCGGATCGATGTCAAAGCTTGCATCGGCGTAACCATTTACGACTAGCTCTTTGTCACCTCCATATCGAGAAACATATCCTTAGTCCTTTTCGTATTTCAGGATGTTCTTGACCGCTGTCGATGATCCACTCTGGATTACTTTTGGTACCTTCCTTCCAAGCTTATTGCTAACCATACGTCAGTGCGGTACACTGACATTGCATACATGATAGAGCCTATGGCTGAAGCATAGGGAACATCTTTCATTTTATCTCTATCTTCTGCTGTGGTCGGGCATTGAGTTTTACTCAACTTCACACCTTGTAGCACAGGCAAGAATACTTTCTTCGCCTGATCCATTTTGAACTTTTTCAAAAAAAATTCAAGGAATGTGCTTTGTGAAAGTCCTATTAAGCGTCTTGATCTATCTCTATAGATCTTGATGCCCAATATGTAAGCAGCTTCACCGAGGTCTTTCATTGAAAAACTTTTATTCAAGTATCCTGTAGGGCTATCCAGAAATTCTATATCATTTCCAATTAATAATATGTCATCTACATATAAAACTAGAAATGCTACTGAGCTCCCACTCACCTTTTTGTAAATACAAGGCTTCTCCAAAAGTCTCATATAAAACCATATCTTTGATCACACTATCAAAACGTTTATTCCAACTCCGAGATGCTTGCACCAGTCCATAAATGGATCGCTGGAGCTTGCATACTTTGTTAGAACCTTTTGGATCAACAAAACCTTCTGGCTGCATCATATACAACTCTTCTTCTAGAAATCCATTCAAGAATGCAGTTTTGACATCCATTTGCCAAATTTCATAGTCATGAAATGCAGAAATAACTAACATGATTCGGACAGACTTAAGCATCGCTACGGGTGAGAAAGTCTCATCGTAGTCAACCCCTTGAACTTGTCGAAAACCTTTTGCAACAAGTCGAGCTCTATAGACAGTTACATTACCACCAGCATCAGTCTTCTTCTTAAAGATCCATTTATTCTCAATGGCTTGCCGATCATCGGGCAAGTCAACCAAAGTCCATACTTTGTTTTCATACATGGATCCCATCTCAGATTTCATGGCCTCTAGCCATTTTGCGAATCTGGGCTCATCATCGCTTCCTCATAGTTCGTAGGTTCATCATGGTCAAGTAACATGACTTCTAGAATAGGATTACCGTACCACTCTAGTGCGGATCTTACTCTGTAGACCTCACGAGGTTCATAGAAACTTGATCTGAAGTTTCATGATCAATATCATTAGCTTCCTCATCGATTGGTGTAGTTCTCACGGAACCGGTTCTTGTGATGAACTACTTTCCAATAAGGGAGTAGATCTGATTATCTCATCAAGTTCTACTTTCCTCCCACTCACTTCTTTCGAGAGAAACTCCTTCTCTAGAAAGGATCCGAATTTAGCAACGAAAATTTTGCCCTCAGATCTGTGATAGAAGGTGTACACAATAGTCTCCTTTGGGTATCCTATGAAGACACATTTCTCCGATTTGGGTTCGAGCTTATTTGGTTGAAGTTTCTTCACATAAGCATCACAGCCCCAAACTTTAAGAAACGACAACTTTGGTTTCTTGCCAAACCACAGTTCATAAGGCGTCGTTTCAACGGATTTTGATGGTGCCCTATTTAACGTGAATGCGGCCGTCTCTAAAGCATAACCCCAAAACTATAGCGGTAAATCGGTAAGAGACATCATAGATCGCACCATATCAAGTAAAGTATGATTACGACGTTCGGACACACCATTTCGTTGTGGTGATCCAGGTGGCGTGAGTTGCGAGACTATCCCGTATTGTTTCAAGTGCAGACCAAACTCGTAACTCAAATATTCTCCACCACGATCAGATCGTAGAAACTTTATTTTCTTGTTACGATGATTTTCCACTTCTCTCTGAAATTCTTTGAACTTTTCAAATGTTTCAGACTTGTGTTTCATTAAGTAGATATACCAATATCTGCTCAAATCATCTGTGAAGGTGAGAAAATAACGATATCCGCCACGAGCCTTAACATTCATCGGACCACATACATCTGTATGTATGATTTCCAACAAATCTGTTGCTCTCTCCATAGTTCCGGAGAACGGCGTTTTAGTCATCTTGCCCATAAGGCACGGTTCGCAAGTACCAAGTGATTCATAATCAAGTGATTCCAAAAGCCCATCAAGATGGAGTTTCTTCATCGCTTTACACCGATATGACCTAAACGGCGATTACCACAAATAAGTTGCACTATCGTTATCAACTCTGCATCTTTTGGTTTCAACACTATGAATATGTGTATCACTACTATCGAGATTCAATAAAAACAGACCATTCTTCAAGGGTGCATGACCATAAAAGATATTACTCATATAAATAGAACAACCATTATTCTCTGATTTAAAGGAATAACCGTCTCGCATCAAACAAGATCCAGATATAATGTTCATGCTCAACGCTGGCACCAAATAACAATTATTTAGGTCTAATATTAATCCCGATGGTAGATGTAGAGGTAGTGTGCCGACCGCGATCACATCGACTTTGGAACCATTTCCCACGCGCATCGTCACCTCGTCCTTAGCTAATCTTCGCTTAATCCGTAGTCCCTGTTTCGAGTTGCAAATATTAGCAATGAACCGATATCAAATACCAGTGCTCTGCGGGCATTAGTAAGGTACACATCAATAACATGTATATCACATATACCTTTGTTCACTTTTCCATCCTTCTTATCCGCCAAATATTTGGGGCAGTTCCGCTTCGATGTCCAATCTGCTTGCGATGAAGCGCTTCGATTTGAGCTTAGGTCCAGACTTGGGTTTCTTCTCTTGAGCAGCAACTTGCTTGCTGTTCTTTTGAAGTTTCCTTCTTCTTCCCTTTGCCCTTCTTCTTGAAACTGGTGGTTTTGTTAACCATCAACACTTGATGCTCCTTCTTGATTTCTACCTCCGCAGCTTTCAAAGATTACGAAAAGCTCGGGAATAGTCTTGTTCATCCCTTGCATATTATAGTTCATCACGAAGCTCTTGTAGCTTGGTGGCGATGATTGGAGAATTACATCAATGACACTATCATCGTGAAGATTAACTCCCGTTGAATCAAGTGATTATTATACCCGCACATTTTGAGTATGTGTTCACCGACGAACTATTCTCCTCCATCTTGCAGCTATAGAACTTATTGGAGACTTCATATCTCTCAATCCGGGCATTTGCTTGAAATATTAACTTCAACTCTGGAACATCTCATATGCTCCATGACGTTGAAAACGTCGTTGAAGACCGGTTCTCGCCGTAAAGCATGGCACATCGAACTATCGAGTAGTCATCGACTTTGCTCTACCAGACGTTCTTAACGTCCGTCGGTTACATCGGCAGAGGTTCGGCACCCAGCGGTGCTTCCAGACGTAACTTTTACGTGCAGCAAATGAGGATAATCCTCGAGTTACGGACCCGATCCGTGTAATTGCTACCATCATCTTTCAACTTCCCTTTCTCAAGGAACGCATTAAAATTCAACGGAACAACAGCACAAGCCATCTATCTACAAACAAACATAGACAAGCAAAATACTATCAGGTACTAAGTTCATGATAAATTTAAGTTCAATTAATCATATTACTTAAGAACTCCCACTTAGACAGACATCTCTCTAGTCATCTAAGTGATCACGTGATCCAAATCAACTAAACCATGTCCGATCATCACGTGAGATGGAGTAGTTTCAATGGTGAACATCGCTATGTTGATCATATCTACTATATGATTCACGCTCGACCTTTCGGTCTCCATGTTTCGAGGCCATATCTCAGATATGCTAGGCTCGTCAAGTATAACCTAAGTATTCGCGTGTGCAACTGTTTTGCACCGTTGTATTTGAACGTAGAGCCTATCACACCCGATCATCACGTGGTGTCTCAAAGACGAAGAACTTTCGCAACGGTGCATACTCGGGAGAACACTTCTTGATAATTAGTGAGAGATCATCTTAAAATGCTACCGTCAATCAAAGCAAGATAAGATGCATAAAGGATAAACATCACATGCAATCAATATAAGTGATATGATATGGCCATCATCATCTTGTGCTTGTGATCTCCATCTTGAAGCACCGTCATGATCACCATCGCCATTTGGCGCGACACCTTGATCTCCATCGTAGCATCGTTGTCGTTCGCCATCCATTGCTTCTCGACTATCACTACCGCTTAGTGATAAAGTAAAGCAATTACAGTAGCGTTGCATTTCATACAATAAGCGACAACCATATGGCTCCAGCCAGTTGCGATAACTTCGGTTACAAAACATGATCATCTCATACAAAAATATAGCATCACGTCTTGGCCATATCACATCACAACATGCCCCGCAAAAACAAGTTAGACGTCCTCTACTTTGTTGTTGCAAATTTTACGTGGCTGCTACGGGCTTAGCAAGAACCGTTCTTACCTACGCATCAAAAAACCACAACGATAGTTCGTCAAGTTGGTGTTGTTTTAACCTTCGCAAGGACCGGGCGTAGCCACACTCGATTCAGCTAAAGTGAGAGAGACAGACACCCGCCAGCCACCTTTAAGCACGAGTGCTTGTAACGGTGAAACTAGTCTCGCGTAAGCGTACGCGTAATGTCGGTCCGGGCCGCTTCATCTCACAATACCGCTGAACCAAAGTATGACATGCTGGTAAGCAGTATGACTTGTATCGCCCACAACTCACTTGTGTTCTACTCGTGCATATAACATCAACGCATAAAACCTGGCTCTGATACCACTGTTGGGGAACGTAGTAATTTCAAAAAAATTCTACGCACACGCAAGATCATGGTGATGATATAGCAACGAGAGGGGAGAGTGTTCGTCCACGTACCCTCGTAGACCATAAGCAGAAGTGTTAGCACAACGCGGTTGATGTAGTCGTACGTCTTCACGATCCGACCGATCCAAGCACTGAACGCACGGAGCCTCCGAGTTCAGCACACGTTCAGCTCGATGACGATCTCTGGCCTCCGATCCAGCACAGCTCCGGAGATGAGTTCCGTCAGCACGACGGCGTCGTGACGATGATGATGTTCTACCGGCGCAGGGATTCGCCTAAACTCCGCGACGATATGACCAAGGTGGAATATGGTGGAGAGGGGCACCGCACACGGCTAAGGAACAATCCGTAGATCAACTTGTGTGTCTATGGGGTGCCCCCGCCCGTATATAAAGGAGCTGGGGAGGAGGCCGCCAAGGAGGAGCGCGCCAGGGGGAGTCCTACTCCCACCGGGAGTAGGACTCCCTCTTTCCAAGTAGGAGTAGGAGAAGGGGGGAAAGAGGAGGAAGAGGAGAAGGAAAGGGGGGGTGTCGCCCCCCTTCCCTTGTCCTATTCGGACTAGGAAGGGGAGGGGCGCGCGGCCCCCTCCTGCCTCCTTCCCTCTTCTCCCTCGAGGCCCATGTAGGCCCAATAACCCCCGGGGGTTCCGGTAACCTCCCGGTACTCCGGTAAAATGCCGATTTCACCCGAACCATTCCGATGTCCAAACATAGGCTTCCAATATATCAATATTTATGTCTCGACCATTTCGAGACTCCTCGTCATGTCCGTGATCACATCCGGGACTCCGAACAAACTTCAGTACATCAAAACTTATAAATTCATAATAAAACTGTCATCGAAACGTTAAGCGTGCGGACCCTACGGGTTTGAGAACTATGTAGACATGACCTAGAACCATTCTCGGTCAATAACCAATAGCGGGACATGGATGCCCATATTGGTTCCTACATATTTTACGAAGATCTTTACCGGTCAAACCGCATAAGAACATACGTTGTTCCCTTTGTCATCGGTATGTTACTTGCCCGAGATTTGATCGTCGGTATCCAATACCTAGTTCAATCTCGTTACCGGCAAGTCTCTTTACTCGTTACGTAATACATCATTCCGTAACTAACTCATTAGCTACATTGCTTGCAAGGCTTATAGTGATGTGCATTACCGAGAGGGCCCAGAGATACCTCTCCAACAATCGGAGTGACAAAACCTAATCTCGAAATACGCCAACTCAACATGTACCTTCGGAGACACCTGTAGTACTCCTTTATAATCACCCACTTACGTTGTGACGTTTGGTAGTACCCAAAGTGTTCCTCCGGTAAACGGGAGTTGCATAATTCTCATAGTTATAGGAACATGTATAAGTCATGAAGAAAGCAATAGCAAGAATCTAAACGAATCAAGTGCTAGGCTAACGGGATGGGTCATGTCAATCACATCATTCTTCTAATGATGTGATCCCACTAATCAAATGACAACACATGTCTATGGTTAGGAAACATAACCATCTTTGATTAATGATCTAGTCAAGTAGAGGCATACTAGTGACTATAGTTTTGTCTATGTATTCACACATGTATCATGTTTCCGGTTAATACAATTCTAGCTTGAATAATAAACATTTATCATGATATGAGGAAATAAATAATAACTTTATTATTGCCTCTAGGGCATATTTCCTTCACATAGTTGTCATCGTACTCTTCTTCTTTGCCGTCTTCCATCATAACCCCTATTTCTCTGTGCCTCGTCCAAACATTATAGTGTGGCATGAAACCCTTGTAAAGCAGGTGGGTGTGGAGGATTTTCCGGTCAGAGTAAGACTTCATATTCCCACATATAGGGCATGGACAATACATAAAACCATTCTGCTTGTTTGCCTCAGCCACTTCGAGAAAATCATGCACGCCCTTAATGTACTCGGAGGTGTGTCTTGAACCGTACATCCATTGCCGGTTCATCTGTGTGCATTATATATAATTAAGTGTGTCAAAAATCATTACAGAACATCATGAATAGATAATTAAGTGACCAAATTAATAGAAGTTCATCATCACATTAAAACCAAAGTACATGCAGAGTTCTCATCTAACAACATAAAGCTCTACAGAGCATCTAAATTAATTAAACCATACACTGAAACTATGTAAAACATTTCAATGCCAAAACAAATGCGATCATAATCGCAACCAATGTAACAACTGATCCAACGGCATAATGATACCAAGCCTCGGTATGAATGGCATATTTTCTAATCTTTCTTATCTTCAAGCGCATTGCGTCCATCTTGATCTTGTGATCATCGACGACATCCGCAACATGCAACTCCAATATCATCTTCTCCTCCTCAATTTTTCTAATTTTTTCCTTCAACAAATTGTTTTCTTCTTCAACTAAATTTAACCTCTCGACAATAGGGTCGGTTGGAATTTCCGGTTCAACAACCTCCTAGATAAATAAAATCTATGTCACGTTGGTCGGCATAATTGTCATAAACAATAAATGAACCAATAGTTATGAAAAGATAATATATACCACATCCGAATCATAGACAGGACGAGGGCCGACGGGGGCGGATACCAAAACCATCGCACTATATAAGATGCAATGATAAAAGTAAGAAAATTATACAAGTATCTATCTAAACATACAAGTAAGAATATTTTTCCTTTTAGAAAGAAGATAAGAACAAGAGGCTCACCACGGTGGTGCCGCGATGAGATCGGCGCGGTGATCGGCAGACGGTGAAGACGGGACGCGCGCGTGACGGACCGCTAAACCTAGACAAATATTGAGGAAAATGGAGCTTGGCGGTCGAGCTTGGAGAGGATAAACCTTAAGTAGTGTGGCTCGGGCATTCCATCGAACACCTTGTGTGCATAGGAGGTGAGCTAGAGCACCACCAAGCCCTCTCCCCTCGGCGAAAAAAAGCGAGCGGTGTGCTCGCTCTTGCATAAGGGGGTATATATAGGCACCACCATTGGTCTCGGTTGGTCGCATGAACCGGGACTAAAGGGTTGCCTTTGGTCCCGGTTCGTGCCACCAACCGGGACCAATGGTGGTGGGCCAGGAGCGAGGCCCATTGGTCCCGGTTCGTCCCACCAACCGGGACCAAAAGGTCCAGACGAACTGGGACCAATGGCCCACGTGGCCCGGCCGGCCCCCGGGGCTCACGAACCGGGTCCAATGCCCCCATTGGTCCTGGTTCTGGATTGAACCAGGACTAATGGGCTGAACCGGCCTGGACCATTGCCCCCTTTTCTACTAGTGTATATTGTCACTAGTGGGAATTTTTCATTATAGAACTTGGCTTGTATATTCCGATGATGGGCTTCCTCAAATGCCCAAGGTCTTGATGAGCAAGCAAGTTGGATGCACCCCCACTTAGTTTTCAGTTTGAGCTTTCATATACTTATAGCTCTTAGTGCATCCGTTGCATGGCAATCCCTACTCCTTGCATTGACATCAATTGATGGGCATCTCCCTAGCCCGTTGATTAGCCGCGTCAATGTAAGACTTTCTCCTTTTTTATCTTCTCCACACAACCCCCATTATCATATTCTATTCCACCCATAGTGCTATGTCCATGGCTCACGCTCATGTATTGCGTGAAAGTTGAAAAAGTTTGAGAATACTAAAGTATGAAACAATTGCTTGGCTAAAACCGGGGTTGTGCATGATTTGAATATTTTGTGTGGTGAAGATGGAGCATAGCCAGACTATATAATTTTGTAGGGATAACTTTCTTTGGCCATGTTGTTTTGAAAAGACATGACTGCTTTATTAGTATGCTTGAAGTATTATTGTCTTAATGTCAAATGATAGAGTATTGCTTTGAATCACTCGTACCTTAATATTCATGCCATGATTAGATTACATGATCAAGATTATGCTAGGTAGCATTCCACATCAGAAATTATCTTTTTTATCATTTACCTATGGGAATTAAGCTTGGGGATGCTAATATGTCTCCATCATATCTATAATTTTTGATTGTTCCATGCCAATATTCTACAACTTTCATATACTTTTGGCAACTTTTTATACTATTTTTTGGAACTAACATATTGATCCAGTGCCCAGTGCCAGTTCCTATTTGTTGCATATTTTTGTTTCGCAGAAAATCCATATCAAATGGAGTCCAAACGGGATAAAAACTGACGGAGATTTTTTTGGAATACTTATGAATTTTGGGAAGAAGAATCAACGCGATACGATGCCCAAGGGGACCACAAGGCAGGGGGCGCGCCCCAGGGGGTCAGGAGCGCCCTGGGCCCTCATGGCCACCCCGTAAGGCAGTTGGGGCCCTTCTTTCGCTGCAAGAAAGCTAATATCCGGATAAAAATCATGTTCAAATTTCAATCCAATTGGAGTTACGGATCTCCGGGAATATAAGAAACAGTGAACGGCCAGAATCTGGAACGCAGAAACAGAGAGATAGATCCAATCTTGGAGATCTCGCCCCTCCCATGCCATGGAAGCCAAGGACCAGAGGGGAAACCCTTCTCCCATCTAGGGAGAAGGTCAAGGAAGAAGAAGAATAAGAAGAAGGGGGCTCTCTCCCCCTCGCTTCTGGTGGCGCCGGAACGCCGCCGAGGCCATCATCGTCGCCGTGATCTACGCCAACACCTCTGTCATCTTCACCAACATCTTCATCACCTTCCCCCATCTATATACAACGGTCCACTCTCCCACAACCCGCTTTACCCTCTACTTGAACATGGTGCTTTATGCTTCCTATTATTATCCAATGATGTGTTGCCATCCTATGATGTCTGGGTAGATTTTCGTTGTCCTATCGGTAATTAGTGAATTGCTATGATTGGTTTAATTTGCTTGTGGTTATGTTGTTGTCCTTTGGTGCCCATCATATGAGCGCGCGTGTGGATCACACCATAGGGTTAGTTGTATGTTGATAGGACTATGTATTGGAAGGCAAGAGTGACAGAAGCTTCAACCTAGTATAGAAATTGATGCATACGGGATTGAAGGGGGACCAATATATCTTAATGCTATGGTTGGGTTTTACCTTAATGAACGTTAGTAGTTGCGGATGCTTGATAATAGTTCCAATCATAAGTGCATAGAATTCCAAGTCAGGGATGACATGCTAGCAGTGGCCTCTCCCACATAAAACTTGGTATCGGTCTAGTAAAGTAGTCTCTTAGGGACAATTTCGCAACTCCTACCACCACTTTTCCACACTTGCTATACTAACTTTGTTGCTTCTTTACCTAAACAGCTCCTAGATTTTATTTACGTGATCTTTATTATCTTGCAAACCTATCCAACAACACCTACAAAGTACTTCTAGTTTCATACTTGTTATAGGTAAAGCGAATGTTAAGCGTGCGTAGAGTTGTATCGATGGTCAATAGAACGTGAGGGAATATTTGTTCTACCTATAGATCCTCGTTGGGTTCGACACTCTTACTTATCGAAAGAGGCTACAATTGATCCCCTATACTTGTGGGTTATCAACAGACATGGCCTCGGAACACTGAGACCGAAAGGTCGAACGTGAATCATATATAGTAGATATGATCAACATTGAGATGTTCACCATTGAAAACTACTCCATCTCACATGATGATCGGACATGGTTTAGTTGATATGGATCACATGATCATTTAGATGACTTGAGGGATGTCTATCTAAGTGGGAGTTCTTTAGTAATATGATTAATTGAACTTAAATTTATCATGAACTTAGTCCTGATAGTTTTTGCATATCTATGTTCTTGTAGATCAATGGCCCGTGCTACCATTCCCTTGAATTTTAATGCGTTCCTAGAGAAAGCTAAGTTGAAAGATGATGGTAGCAACTACACGGACTGGGTCTGTAACTTGAGGATTATCCTCATTGCTGCACAGAAGAATTACGTCCTTGAAGCACCGCTGGGTGCAAGGCCTACTGCAGGAGCAACTCCGGATGTTATGAACATCTGGCAAGCTAAATTTGATGACTACTCGATAGTTCAGTGTGCCATGCTTTACGGCTTAGAATCAGGACTTCAAAGACGTTTTGAACCTCATGGAGCATATGAGATGTTCCAAGAGTTGAAGTTAATATTTCAAGAAAATTCCCGAGTTTAGAGATATGAAGTCTCCAACAAGTTCTATAGCTGCAAGATGGAGGAGAACAGTTTTGCTAGTGAACACATACTTAAAATGTCTGGGTACCATAACCACTTGACACAGCTGGGAGTTAATCTCCTGGATGATAGTGTTATTGATAGAGTTCTTCAATCACTGCCACCAAGCTATCAAGGCTTCGTGATGAACTATAATATGCAAGGGATGGAGAAGACTATTCCCGAGCTCTTCGCAATGCTCAAAGCTGCGGAGGTAGAAATCAAGAAGGAGCATCAAGTGTTGATGGTTAACAAGACCACCAGTTTCAAGAAAAAGGGAAAAGGTAAGAAGGGGAACTTCAAGAAGAATAGCAAGCAAGTTGCTGCTCCCGGGAGAAGCCCAAATCTGGACCTAAGCCTGAAACTGAGTGTTTCTACTACAAAGGGACTGGTCACTGGAAGCGGAACTGCCCCAAGTATTTGGTGGATAAGAAGTATGGCAAAGTGAAAGGTATATTTAATATACATGTTATTGTTGTGTACCTTACTAATGCTCGTAGTAGCGCCTGGGTATTTGATACTGGTTCTATTGCTCATATTTGCAACTCGAAATAGGGGCTTCGGATTAAATGAAGATTGGCTAAGGACAAGGTGACGATGCACGTCAGAAATGGTTCCAAGGTCGATGTGATCGCCATCGGCACGCTACCTCTACATCTACCTTCAGGATTAGTTTTAGACCTGAATAATTGTTATTTGGTGCCAGTGTTGAGCATGAACATTATATCTGGATCTTGTTTGATGCGAGACAGTTATTCATTTAAATCAGAGAATAATGGTTGTTCTATTTATATGATAAATATCTTTTATGGTCATGCACCCTTGATGAGTGGTATATTTTTGTTGAATCTCAATCATAGTGATACACATATTCATAATATTGATGCCAAAAGGTACAAAGTTAATAATGATAGTGCAACTTATTTGTGGCACTGCCGTTTAGGTCATATTGGTGTAAAGCGCATGAAGAAACTCCATGCAGATGGGCTTTTGGAATCACTTGATGCTTGCAAACCATGCCTCATGGGCAAGATGACTAAGACTAGCTCCATTCTCCGGAACAATGGAGCGAGCCACTGACTTATTGGAAATAATACATACTGATGTATGCGGTCCGATGAGTGTTGAGGCTTGCGGCGGGTATCATGACAAATCAGGGCCGGCGTTCGGCGACTGCAGAAGACTTGACGGTGTTAATTCGTTCGGCTCGCCGAATCTCAGGTAGTTATTGTCGGAGAAGAAGCTCTTGAGAACGCGGAGGTTGCAATGGTCAAGCTGGTAGGTCTCTCGGAGGTCATTGGTCACGGGCACGACAAACGGCGGTGGGAGGTCGCACTCGGGCAGTTTCAGAGGAGAGAGCCAGGGGTGGGGAGAGAGTGCTAGGGCTCCGGGATGTACTATGATGTCCCTGCGGCGCCAATGGCGAGGGGAATAGCTCGGGCGCAAGCCGGAGGTGGCTTCAGGTGAGCGCGCGGGTCACGCCCTCAACCTGGCAGAGGAAGAAGATGACCAGCCGGTGGACTGGGCAGGCTGGGCCGTCTTGGGCCAAAAGGTAAGCGGGGGCTCTCTCTCTTGTCTTTTAATTTTTTTTCAGGGGCAAAAATGTCAAAGAAACGTCCAGAAAACGGTCAAAGCCCTTTGACTGGACGGTAACAGCACGAAAGGGCATTTCTATAAGTGCATTTGACGGCAGAGGGGCAAATTTGAGCATGCTTTAAAATTAGGGGCAAATCTGAGTAATGGGTTCCAGTTAGGGGCAGAAATGGAATTGTCCCCATTATTTTCTGACCTTCACAGATGATTTGAGCAGATATGGGTATATCTACTTAATGAAACATAAGTCTGAAACATTTGAAAAGTTCAAAGAATTTCAGAGTGAAGTAGAAAATCATCATAACAAGAAAATAAAGTTTCTACGATCTGACCGAGGAGGCGAATATTTGAGTTACGAGCTTGTCTTCATTTGAAACAATGTGGAATAGTTTTGCAACTCACGCCACCTGGAACACCACAGCGTAATGGCGTGCCCGAACATCGTAACCGTACTTTATTAGATATGGTGCGATCTATGATGTCTCTTACTAATTTACCACTATCATTTTGGGGTTATGCTTTAGAGACGGCTGCATTCACGTTAAATAGGGCACCATCTAAATCCGTTGAGACGACACCATATGAACTATGGTTTAGCAAGAAACCTAAGCTATCGTTTCTTAAAGTTTGGGGTTGCGATGCTTATGTGAAAAAGCTTCAACTTGATAGGCTCGAACCCAAATCAGAGAAGTGCGTCTTCATAGGATACCCAAAAGAAATTGTTGGGTACACCTTCTATCACAGATCCGAAGGCAATATTTTCGTTGCTAAGAATGGATCCTTTCTAGAGAAGGAGTTTCTCTTGA
Source organism: Aegilops speltoides (assembly GCA_021437245.1). Classification (NCBI taxonomy): domain Eukaryota; kingdom Viridiplantae; phylum Streptophyta; class Magnoliopsida; order Poales; family Poaceae; genus Aegilops; species Aegilops speltoides. Next base: position 441,910,526 of record CM038144.1, read on the forward strand.
AAGAAATGAGTGGGAGAAAAATAGAACTTGATGAGGTAGTTGTACCTTCTCTCGAATTGGAAAGTGGTTCATCACAGAAATTAGTTCCAGTGATGTCTACACCAATTAGTGAGGAAGCTAATGATGATCATCATGAAACTTCAGATCAAGTTACTACCGAACCTCGTAGGTCAACCAGAGTACGTTCTGCACCAGAGTGGTACGGTAATCCTGTTCTAGAAGTCATGTTACTAGACCATGACAAACCTACGAACTATGATGAAGCGATGATGAGCCCAGATTCCGTGAAATGGCTTGAGGCCATGAAATCTGAGATGGGATCCATGTATGACAACAAAGAATGGACTTTGGTGGACTTGCCCGATGATCAGCAAGCCATATAAAATAAATGGATCTTCAAGAAGAAGACTGACGCTGATGGTAATATTACTATCTACAAAGCTCGACTTGTTGCGAAAGGGTTTCGACAAGTTCAAGGAGTTGACTACGATGAGACCTTCTCACCCGTAGTGATGCTTAAGTCTGTCCGAATCATGTTAGCAATTGCCGTTTTATGATTATGAAATTTGGCAAATGGATGTCAAAACTACATTCCTTAATGGATTTCTTAAAGAAGAGTTGTATATGATGCAACCAGAAGGTTTTGTCGATCCTCCAGCGATCCATTTATGGACTGGTGCAAGCCTCTCGGAGTTGGAATATACGCTTTGATAGTGTGATCAAAGCATATGGTTTTATACAAACTTTTGGAGAACCCTGTATTTACAAGAAAGTGAGTGGGAGCTCTATAGCATTTCTAATATTATATGTGGATGACATATTGTTCATTGGAAATGATATAGAATTTCTGGATAGCATAAAAGGATACTTGCATAAGAATTTTTCAATGAAAGACCTTGGTGAAGCTACTTATATATTGGGAATCAAGATCTATAGAGGTAGATCGAGGCGCTTAATTGGACTTTCACAAAGCACATACCTTGGTAAATTTTTGAAGAAGTTCAAAATGGATCAGTCAAAGAATGGGTTCTTGCCTACAAGGTGTGAAGTTGAGTCAGACTCAATGCCTGACCACTGCAGAAGATAGAGAGAAAATGAAAGTCATTCCCTATGCCTCAGCCATAGGTTCTATCATGTATGCAATGCTGTGTACCAGACCTGATGTGTGCCTTGCTATAAGTTTAGCAGGGAGGTACCAAAGTAATCCAGGAGTGGATCACTAGACAGCGGTCAAGAACATCCTGAAATACCTGAAGAGGACTAAGGATATGTTTCTCGTTTATGGGGGTGGCAAAGAGCTCGTCGTAAATGGTTACATCGATGCTAGCTTTGACACTGATCTGGATGACTCTAAGTCGCAAACGGGATACGTATTTAATTATATTGAATGGTGGAGCTGTCAGTTGGTGCAGTTCCAAGCAGAGCGTCATGGCGGGATCTACGTATAAAGCGGAGTACATAGCTGCTTCGGAAGCAGCAAATGAAGGAGATCATATCCGATCTAGGTGTAATACCTAGTGCATCGGGTCCAAATAAAATCTTTTGTGACAATACTGGAACAATTGCCTTAGCGAAGGAACCCAGAGTTCACAAGAGAACCAAACACATCAAGAGATGCTTCAACTCCATCCGTGATCAAGTCAAGGAGGGAGACATAGAGATTTGCAAGATACATATGGATCTGAATGTTGCAGACCCATTGACTAAGCCTCTTCCATAAGCAAAACATGATCAGCGCCAAGGCTCCATGGGTGTTAGAATCATTACAATGTAATCTAGATTATTGACTCTAGTGCAAGTGAGAGACTGAAAGAAATATGCCCTAGAGGCAATAATAAAGTTGTTATTTACATTTCCTTATATCATGATAAATGTTTATTATTCATGCTAGAATTTTATTAACCGGAAACTTGATACATGTGTGAATACATAGACAAAACAAAGTGTCCCTACTATGCCTCTACTTGACTAGCTCGTTAATCAAAGATGGTTTAGTGTCCTAACCATGGACATGTGTTGTCATTTGATGAACGGGATCACATCATTAGGAGAATGATGTGATGGAAAAGACCCATCCGTTAGCTTAGCATAATGATCGTTAAGTTTTATTGCTATTGCTTTCTTCATGACTTATACATATTCCTTTGACTATGAGATTATGCAACTCCCGAATACCGGAGGAACTCCTTGTGTGCTATCAAACGTCACAACATAACTGGGTGATTATAAAGATGCTCTACAGGTGTCTCCAAACGTGTTTGTTGGGTTGGCATAGATCAAGATTAGGATTTGTCACTCCGAGTATCGGAGAGGTATCTCTGGGCCCTCTCGATAATGCACATCATGATAAGCCTTGCAAGCAATGCGACTAATAAGTTAATTGCGGGATAATGCATTACGGAGCGAGTAAAGAGACTTTCCGGTAACGAGATTGAACTAGGTATGATGATACCGACGATCGAATCTCGGGCAAGTAACATACCGTTGACAAAGGGAATGACGTATGTTGTCATTGTGGTTTGACCGATAAAGATCTTCGTAGAATATGTAGGAACCCATATGAGCATCCAGGTTCCGCTATTGGTTATTGACCGAAGATGTGTCTCGGTCATGTCTACATAGTTCTCGGACCCGTAGGGTCCGCACGCTTAATGTTCGATGATGATTTGTATTATGAGTTATGTGTTTTGATGACCGAACATAGTTCGGAGTCCCGAATGAGATCACGGACATGACAAGGAGTCTCGAAATAGTCGAGAGATAAAGATTGATGTATTGGACGATGATATTCGGACACCGGAATGGTTCCAGATCGTTTCGGGTATTTTTCGGAGTACCGGGGGGTTACTGGACCCTCCCCCCCCCCCAGAAGTAATGGGCCTACATGGGCCATAGGGGAGAGGGGAGGCAGCCCCACAAGGGGTGGTCGTGCCCCCCTCCCATGGGGAGTCCGAATTGAACTAGGGGAGGGGGGCGCTCCCCTTTCCTTCTCCTCTTCCCTCTCCCTTCCCCTTTCCCCCTTTGTAAGAAAGGAAGGGGAAGGCGAATAGGACTTGGAGTCCTATTCGGTTTCCCCCCATGGCGCGCCCCCTAGGCCGGCGGTCTCCTCCCCTCCTCCTTTATATACGGGGGCAGGGGGCACCCCAAAGCACATCAATTATTCTCTTAGCCGTGTGCGGTGCCCCACTCCACAGTTTACTCCTTCGGTCATAGTGTCGTAGTGCTTAGGCGAAGCCCTGCGCGGATTACATCACCATCACCGTCACCACGCTGTCGTGCTGACGAAACTCTCCCTCGACCCTCTGCTGAATCAAGAGTTCGAGGGACGTCATCGAGCTAAACATGTGTTGAACTCGGAGGTGTTGTACGTTCGGTACTTGATCGGTTGGATCGTGAAGACGTTCTACTACATCAATCGCATTAAACTAACGCTTACGCTTTCGGTCTACGAGGGTACGTGGACACACTCTCCCCCTCTCATTGCTATGCATGTCCTAGATAGATCTTCGTAGGAATTTTTTTGAAATTGCATGCTACGTTCCCAACAACACAATCTTTACGTATTCGCAAAAACATCATTGTCTCCTTTGTTCTGGCTACATAGAAGACGTGCATCTTTGTCATTCGTCAAGACAAGAACTTAATTTACTGAAAAAGACTCATCCCGTTTTATATAAATATTATAAAGCACCAACCACAATTCAATCAGTCAAACCGATAAACGGTCTACAAGAAAAAACAAGGGTTTAGAAAGGAACAAGTCAAAAACAAAGGGTGCATGCTTGGGGCATCAGCCCATCCAAGCGTCAATAAGGATAAGTGACAATAATAAGACGCGAGGCCAGCTCCTTGTAGTTCCTCATCAACTTGTGGATGGCTGGCCAATCACGCCACTTTTTTAGAGGCTTTCATAGCTGCATAAAACCACACAATTTGTATATAGCATCATTGGTTCGAGTAAGGTGAGCATGCTGAATTACAAGCTTATTCCTAATACACACTAAGGTACCAAAGTTCATGCGATATGGCTTAATTAGAATAACACGCCATTCTAGGGAGTAATCATCTACATAGATAGACCATAAGACGATGTTTTCTTCCCTGCTACTTACACGGGAGTTCAGGTGCTCGGACAATGTCCCAAAGTGCATTTATTTTGTCTCATCGATTTTTATTTTTATAACTATAATTGATGCTCGAATGATGTACCTTTATTTATGTCTAGCATAGACTTTGTGTCTCTAACATCTTGCATGTAGTTTGTGCATTTATTTTCGTCCATTTTATTTGAATATAACTAGACCACTCACTTCTACTTATATTGAGTGCAAGAGCCCATTCACTCACAAAAAAAGAGTGCAAGGGTCTTGGTACAAAATGCAAATTTCTAGACCATAAGCCCAAAGATACACAACAAATTAGTTTCTTACTAGTATTAATTATTTTCTTACTATTACCATGTTCAAAAACATTCAATTGAGTGAAAATGCAAATATAATCAGTTGACTCAATTAAGTTGGAAAATTAAAAAATCCATTACCACAAACTAACTTGTATATTACCTACACATATGCAACTAGTGAATATTAAAGAGAGAATTTGCTTCCTCTCAACTAGGAAGGTCTTGGGCCCCAAGTGCAAGGGTTTGTAGCAAGCAACTGTTCGCCTTCATATGCCGAGTACCGAAACTCGGGAACTAGTAGACTGGTGTCATATGCATGACACTAGTATAAGTTACTCTCCACTATGACCAGCCTAAGTAAGTTGAAACGGAGGGAATAGTTAAATATTATCCCTAACTATCCTCGCTGATAAAGGTGTCAAAAAAAGGTATAATTTTTTTTCCAGATTGATTGCTGAAAAGAGCTATCAGAATAGTAACGTGGAAGCGAACCAACATGTGGTTGGATGGTTAGAGGGACAGTGGTATCCCCAGCCCACCAGGGTTCAAATTCCGGTGCTCGCATTTATTCCTGGATTTGGCGTTGTTTTCAGCAGAATTGCCATGGTGTTATTTTTGTGCAGAATAAAAAGTTCTCGGAATGACCTGAAACTTCATGGAGATAAGTTTTGAAATTAATAAAAAATATTGGCGAAAGAATTAAGTGAAGGGGGCCCACAACCTGGCCAGAAGGGTGGGGGGCGCGCCCTACCCCCTGGGCGCGCCCTCCGACCTTCTGGGCCCCCTGGACCTCCACCGACCTCAACTCCAACTCCATATATTCACGTTCAGGGAGAAAAAACAGAGTGAAGTATTCATCGCGTTTGACGATACGGAGCCGCCGCCAAGCCCTGTTCTTCCTCTGGAGGACAGATCTGGAGTCCGTTCGGGGCTCAGGAGAGGGGAATCTGTCGACATCGTCATCATCAACCATCCTCCATCACCAATTTCATGGTGCTCACCGCCGTGCGTGAGTAATCTCATCATAGGCTTGCTGGACGGTGATGGGTTGGATGAGATTTACCATGTAATCGAGTTAGTTTTGTTAAGGTTTGTTCCCTGGTATCCACTATGTTCTAAGATTGATGTTGCTATGACTTTGCTGCTTAATGCTTGTTACTAGGGCCCGAGTGCCATGATTTCAGATCTGAACCTATTATGTTTTCATGAATATATTTGTGTTCTTGATCCTATCTTGCAAGTTAATAGTCACCTACTACGTGTTATGATCTGGCAACCCCGGAGTGATAATAGTCGGGCCACTCCCGGTGATGACCGTAGTTTGAGGAGTTCATGTATTCACTAAGTGCTAATGCTTTGGTCCGGTACTCTATTAAAAGGAGGCCTTAATATCCCTTAGTTTCCAATAGGACCCCGTTGCCACGGGAGGGTAGGACAAAAGATGTCATGCAAGTTCTTTTCCATAAGCATGTATGACTATATTCGGAATATATGCCTATATTATACTGATGAACTTGAGCTATAGTTCTGTGTCACCATAGGTTATAACTGTTGCATGATGAATGCCATCCAACGTAATTATCCATCATTGATCCATTGCCTACGAGCTTTTTACATATTGATCCTTGCTCCATTACTTTTCCGTTGCCACTGTTACGACTGCTACAAAATTGCTACTGTTACTTTTGCCACCGTTACCGCTACTTCCATACTACTTTGCTACTAAATACTTTGTTGTAGATAAAGTCTTTCAGGTGTGGTTGAATTGACAACTGAGCTGGTAATATTTGAGAATATTTTTGGATCCCCTTGTGTTGAATCAATAAATTTGGGTTGAATACTCTACCCTCAAAAACTGTTGCGATCCCCTATACTTGTGGGTTATCAACGTTCTCGTCGATGACGAGGTGCCTACAGTGACTTCGTAAATTTCAAGATGATATGTCGGCTCAGTCTTTCGGATGTGCTCATAGGGGTAGGGTGTTCGTGTGTGCGTCATAGGGGTGAGTGTATGCACGTGTATATGAGCGCTTGCGTCTGTACTGTGTTAAAAAAAAGAATCATAACGTGAAAATCACCTCCTCATCACACACAATATTTTCATATGGTAAATTTCTGATGTGATGAAAATGTTAGGTAACAACAAAAACGGACAATTCAATAAATGCCACTAGAGAGGTAGCTAGCCGGAGCTTGGGTGTGCAATATCTGCATATCCATATAAACTCTCTTTTTTTAGGAAAGGCCATCATGGCTAGCTTTATTGATTATCGATAATGTTTACATCGTCCACGAGCTCCCTAATCAAAATATTAGGGGGCTCATGCAACCAAACAGAAGAAAACTTATTACAATAGCTGAAATTTGCTAGCACATGAGCAGCATGGTTACAAGAACGTAAACAATGCTTGTAGATGACCTTCCCGATCGAAGTACTTAAATCCACACATTCTGCAAAGAGCGCTGCCGCTTCATCCCACCATCTTGTTTAACCCGAACAGAAGTTGATAACTTGTAAAGAATCAGATACCGCCTCAAGACAGCTAAAACCCAGTGAGTTTGAAAATGCCAATCCGCCCCTCATTGCCATGGCTTTTGATGTAATCGCGTCTACTGCCACCGGGAGGAACTTGCATTGGGCCGCAATGAAATTTCCCCTTCCATCTCGTAGGACCACCGAGGTAGCACCCATCCCTTCATCTGAGAAGAAAGCCGCATCAACATTCATTTAAACGGAACCTGGGTACGGTTTTGTCCATTTCGCTTCAGGCACGCTAGATGGACCTGCATGTATTGTTGCAAAGTTACGTATAATAGCAAGGACCGAAACCGGTCATCCCCATGTTGGCGGAACTTGTTCATTATGGGTAATCTGCCTCCTTATCCACCACAGATACCATGCCCCCACTAACAGACCTTGCTTAAACTCGACATTAGGGTGTATGGTAAGATGATTCTCCGGAAGAGACAGGATGTGTTCAATAATAACAGACCCCAACCGATCAATCTGATCTGAGTGTTCGATGACATCCATCATACCCAGTCGCCTCCACAGCTCCTTTGCATTAGTGCATAAGAACAATAGGTGTTTAAGATCCTCCGCGCCCTGATGGCAAATAGGACAGGCCCCATCCGATCCTACATACCGGTTCATTAGGATTGATTTTAGTGGGATGATCCCGCAATATTCTCCAACCAAAGATTTGAACTTTACATGGCACCTGAAGTTTCCATAGAGTATTCCAAATATCCAACGGTGCGGATCCAGTCGGGCTCTCTACCCTGTTTGCATGTGCCCGAAAAGTATGAATCCACTGAAGATGGTAGGCCGTTTTGACAAAGAAAATCCCTGTTCGGTTAGGTTGCCAAGCAATGAAGTCGTCGAAGGCTTGCGGGTATAATGGGATTTGCATAATCCTCTGTACATCCACTGCCCAAAAAAATATCTCTTAGCAGCTCCTCATCCCAAGTTCCAGTCAACGGATCCATCAAGTCACATACTCTAGTCAGAAGTGTTTGGTTTCTAGGGGTGATCACTTTCATGCCTGCACTTGTAGGGATCCATGGATCGTTCCATATATTCACATGTTCTCCCGTACCAATTCTCCAAATATATCCTCTTTTGAATGTTTCTAGCCCTTTCATTATACTTTGCCAAGTGAAGGAAGACCCGTTTTTTGGGGTAGCTTCTAAAATACTCCCATTAGGGAAATATTTAACTTTCAACACTCGGGCCACTAGGGACTCCGGCTCTGTTACAATCCTCCAGCACTGCTTTGCAAGCATTGCTAAGTTAAAAGAGTATAGGTCTCGAAATCCCATTCCACCTTCACTTTTGGGGATGCAAAGCTTCCACCATGCTATCCAATGCATCCTCTTATGATCCTCATCGTCCCCCCCACCAAAACTGAGCTATGGTATCTGTAATCTCTTTACAAATCCCCTTTGGGATACAGAAGACTGACATAGCATATACTAGGATAGCTTGTGCAACAGCTTTCAGTAAAATTTCTTTGCCTCCAATCGACGGTTGTTTTTCCATCCACCCTAATATTCTTTTCCTTATCCTTTCAACAAAATGCTGAAAACAATCACTTTTATCCGCCCCCACAATAGATGGAAGGCCCAGATATTTGTCTGACAAGGCTTCTGTATCAATATGAAGTATTTGACCAATTTCTGCATATCCATATAAACTCTTATTTTAACCTCTCAGTTCCAAACCAGAAGGTGTAATAATTATTATTTTAAGTCAAAAGGTTCCTATGTATGACCAAGTTTATAGAATATTATATCAACATCTATAATATTAAATTATATGTCATGGTGAATCTAATCATACTATTGATTTCATGTTGTAGTTATGGATATCTTGCTCTCTAAACTTGGTGAATTTTCCAAAAAAAATAATGCACCTTATTAGAATGAATAGAGTAGTATCTACTGACTACTGGTACACATAGTTTTGTTTTGTAGCGTAGAAAAGAAATGGGTCAAAGTTTATAATTAGCATACCAGGTTTTTTTTGACTTTTGAGCAATGCATTCCGCAGAAAGATGATAGTTATGTGCCCCACTGGGTGCACGTTTGACTTCATCAGTACATGACCAGCTGAAGCTGCTCGTGACGCTCATCATCTTATCACGTATTGTACAGAAGATAATATATTCAGCTTTACTACAGTGCTTGATAAACATACAATATTTGGTTCCACCTTCAGCTAAAGGAAAGATGGCATACACCTTCAATTGATTATGTATTAAGTTAGATAGTCTTTATAATTATTAAGAAATCCTCATACTTTAGTTAACGATTTCTCTTATTTATTTGTCACATCAGGACATTGTGCAATTTTGAACAGAACTTTTTGCTAGCTACTTGAATAGTATCCCAATCCCCTCTGATAATAGTGCCCAAAAGGAGCTACAGTATAAGTTTTTTGCTAGCTACTTGAATACTATCCCAATTCCCGTTGATAATGGTACCCAAAAGAAGCAACAATATAAGTTTTTTGCTAGCCACAATATAAGTTTCAGATTGATTGGTGAAAAGACCTACCTGAATCATAAGATGGAACTTATCCTTCGCCATTGTACATGACATATTCATATGGTCAGTTCTTGATATCATTTCAATAATATGTATGTCACTATAGGCTTATCCGTAGCCTGTGCAACATTAGCGTATCCATAGGTAATCATTTTTTTTCTTTTCGGAAACACTGATTAGAACGTAGACGCACACGCTCACATCACCCCCCGGACCCACCCACCCACACACACATACATCGCCTATTGAAGACCGGGTCGGAGTTGTTGAGCTTCAAAACTGATGAAGTCACCATGGGTGTCTCGCTATCGACGGAACGTCATCTCCCACTGAAAGGATAATCGTATTTATGAAACAGCAAAGAGTCAAATGTCCTGATGAGCTGCAGGTACCACCATCCTACTAACAATGCAACCAACGGTTCGTTCTCATTGGAACTCTGATTGTAGTAGCTACTATTCCAAGGTACAAGCACACAGTTAAAATTGTACTGCTTGAAAAATGGCAAATTAACCCACAGCAAAAATTATGATGGCCATAGTGTACCAGATTGTTTTCAGTAATACCGTCTGATCAAAGTTGACAATTATGTCCCGCATCTGGCACACATTTGACTTCACCGGTACTTGAACTGAAGCAAATAAGAAGAAAACAGATATGTCAGATGTAGAAATAGGAATTTGTTACAATTAATTTTTACAATCTTGTATTGTTGTGTAACCAGGAAACAAGTTACGTAAAGATAACCAAAGAAATTTGCCTTGGAGTTGCATTCAGATATTCAGAGAATTTACAGATGAGGAGGTCCAGATTGAAATAGCAGACTCTCGCACTAGAAACTGGTACACACACGTCCGTCATCTTCTTTTCAAGGTTAACACCAACCATCCATGCGTTCTTATCATCACATGTCAGTTTAGACATAATGTAAACAACATCCTCGCTGTCCATGCCTAGGATGGGGTAAGATAAACACAGGTTCCTTGGTGACAATCTTCCAGCCGCAGCGTCCCAGGGCTGTGGGAGCAACATATAACGATCAGGGTTGCGAGCCGAGATGCCATGGATATCAATAGGGTGCCCCTTGCGCCAATAGTTCCAGGTGGTATGCCTAGTACATGTTCGGAGCTTCCAACCAACACGAGTAGCAAGTAGTCTCACGGGGCTGGCACATGCATTCTCATTGTGGAAGAGCAGCTCAGAATCATGGATGACATGGTCGACGCTGTCAAGATTATCCTGTGTTGTGTCACTGCTCTTTTTAGTAATACCTTCCAGCTCGATAAACTTGATGAAACCATTGGAGCAGGTGACATCCCGGACAAGCCGTGGGCTAGTAGCCCGTTGCTCATTACAATATGCAAGCATGGGTATTGGGATGAAACTTAGAACAGGGTTCTTGTCAAACACATTGCAGGTGAGAATGCCACTCCAGAGGTCGACCCAGCCGACAGCACCTCCTCCAAGCGCGACCACCTTGTTGAGAAAAGGGCCCGGCAGGTTCTCTTTCCTCACCCCAGGATATGGTTGCAACCGTAACGGTGTAATTGCCCACTTGCCTGTCTTGGAAGAGAAGACATGAAGATCGTAGTCTGGTGGGAGGTTCGTCATGCCGAGATCTGCGAGGACAAATCCCCCGTCATCGTCGTCCAGGGGCAAGATGCACACGTGAAACGAGTTTCTGTTTCTGGTGCCCGGCGGGATCGGTGTGAGCGACGGCTTGCCGTAGTCGGCCTTGTAGACGAAGTACTCGTCGAGGAAAGATCCCCGACGGTTTCTCCCGGGACTGAAGCAGAGGAGCACGAGGTCCTTGGCCGAGAAGACTACCCGGGGCTCGGTCCTTAAGTCGTCGCGCTGGAACTCGGGGCCGTGGACGCAGAAGTGGGAGATGGCCGGCGGGTCGGCGAGGCAGAAGGTGACTCTGAATGCGTTGCCTGTGCTGGTGACGGCTTCGGCGGTGGTGGCGTTCTCGCGGACGGCGAAGTAGGCCTTCTTATCGAGGAGAACCCAGGGGGCGTAGCGGGCGCTGGCACGGATGACCGCGGGGGGCTGGAAGGAGGGGGCGAGGAAGTATCCGTCGTCCATGGTTGCTAGTCAGCAGATTGGGAACGGAAACATTAAACCGTGAATTTTGTAGGATGCTTTTTAGGGTTGGTAAAAACACGTCCCTTCAGACGTCCGATGTGAAAACGCTCATCTTTGAAGAAATCAGTCGCGTCCAGCGCGTGCCACGAATCCAGTGGGACCAGGCACCGCTGCTCTTTCTCCTCACGCGAGTCCCACGTGTTGACCTCTTCTATCTGTATCTCTATCTCCGATGAATCTCGGCGGCAGTTATCTCGATCTCCCTTAAATCCGGCGAGAGGCACTGGAGACTCGCAGCAGCTCCTCTCCAATTGCAGCCACCGCGCCGCCGTTGCAGCACCCCATCTCTACTTCGTAGCCACCGCACCGAGCAAGCAGCGTCGCTTGCGTCGCCCCCATCTGCTCTAGTTTCCAGCCCCGCGCCATCTTGCAGCAGCACCGCCGCTGCGGCCGGTCGCCCCCTCATAGCACCATGATTTGTTCCACCCTGCAGCACCGCCACTGATCAGTGATCTCGGCAGTGACGTCTGCACTGGACGACCTATGGCAACGCAGCATCGCCAACACCCACCGGATCAGCAGTGGACAGCGTGCTGCAACGAAGCACCGCCGTTTGTCGCAGCCGCAACTGAACCGGACCACCTGGTGCAAAGCAGCACCGCCATCGAGGCATGGCAGCGGCACTGCCGTCTCCACCCGACCACCTGCTGCAAAGCAGCACCACCGTCGACACGTGGCAGCGGCACCACCGGTGTGCAGCCAATCACCTGCTGCAAAGCAACACCGCCGTCGGGCTGCAGCAGACAACCTGCTGCAAAGCAGCATTGCCGTCGTTGCATGGCAGCGGCAGCCTCGCCTGCTGCAGCGCAGCTCCGCTGCCGGCATGGCAGGGGCGGCCGGGGGGTTATAGTATCGGAGCTCACCTTCAGCAGCGTGTCGCCCCTGGAAGCTGGCTTTGCAACGCGGTGCCATTTTTGCAAGAGCGTGGCAGCGGTGCTACAATGAAGCTCGATGGTGGCAGCAAAAAGTGTTGCATGGTGCTATCTTTTTCGTTCCTCGACATGCTGTTCTTTAGCTGCTTGAGATGAAGATGACTGGTGTGATCCAATGGCCATACAACACCTGATCCAACGGCCCACGAGTAGGTCGATTTTTTGCCCCGCAGCAGCAGTCGGATGACGCCTAGCAGTGGCCTTTAAAGCATTCGTTAGAGCACTCATATGACGTTGATTCGTTGCCGTTGATTTGTTTTTATCTCACGGTGGAGAGATGCGTCTCAAAATCATCCGCGAGAAGCCCGCTGCAAACTGCCCAATTTTGAACCGAACTGCAAGAGACTCGGCCTCCTTAGAACCTTCTCTTTCCATCTGGTGGAGATGGGCGTTCTCGAATGAGGCTACGATCTGCCGTGATTCAGAGTGACATCGGAGCAACCCCGAGTTCGCTGCTCACTCCTGGCCGCGGGTGACGAGGTGAGTTTGGGGGGCGTTTGGCGGCGTTGCGGGCTATGCCATGGAGGCTGTGCCCACCCCTCGCTTGGCAATGGTGGCAGCGGACAAGGATAAGCTGCAAAAAGCTGCCCCCTACCCAGCTTATTCTAGAAGCCCAACCAAATTTATTTTTTTAGAAGCCTAGTAGTTAAGAATTGACTAGTAGGCTTCTAAAAAGAAAATTTTGGTTGGGCTTCTAGAATAAGCTTGGTAGGGGGCAGCTTATTCTGGAAGCCCAAAAAAGCTAGCAAAAGAACTGGCCCGAACAATCTGGCAGGTGGGACTGGCAGTGTCCCATCTGAAGCGGAAGAGAAGATGGCAAAATTAATGGAGAAGCTCAATCTCACATATGAAGAAGCTAAAACAGTCATCTTGGAGGACGAAAATGAGGAATATTAGGTGTTCTTGGAGTGGGCAATCATAGGAAAGGTACTATCCCCAAACACTCTCCATATTCAGACGATTATGGCGGCACTAAGGCCACCTTGCAGAAATCCTAAAGGCATGAACCCTAGATCTACTGGAGACAATATGTTCATTGTTGAGTTTGCAACTAAGACAGATGAAGATGCGAGTCAAAGTCGGAGCTCCATGGCCTGTTGGCAAGCATGCAGTGCTCATTAACAATTTTGATGCTAGACAGAGACCATCGGATTAATTGTTTGGGCTATAGAACACCCAAGATTTGAACTGATGAGCAAACTTTGGGGAGAAAAGCTTGAAACAAAGCTAGGAACAGTGGAGACTGCTGATGTGGATAGCTAGGGTAGAGCTTGGGGGACTGTCTACGAGTCAGAGTAACCGAGTATATCTCCAAACCTCTGTTAAGGTGGGTTACAACTTATATTCCAAAAAGCACCAAGAATATGACACTTATGAGGTAGTGTATGAGAGGCTTCCACATTACTGCTTCCCATGTGTCTTGCTGGGACACTCTTCTATGGAATGCCCAACACCAGGTGAGAGGGATGCTGGGTAAGCTCCCTGTGTGTAAAGGATGATAAGAAGAAGAGTTTTTCAGGTTCCAGATCAACGCAAAGTTCACAATCAAGTGGCAGATGTTCACACTGATAACGAAAAAGGGGGATCCCACCCCTCTGCTAAAGCCAATATTGTCAAACCAAAAGCTGATGAATTGCAAGAGAGAAACGTAGTCACGTCTCCCATGAAGCTGAAGGTGCAGAATCAAAAAATAAATAATAAGGCGGAACAGGGCACGGCGAGTAAGGAACCTTTTACTTCAGTGTCTACCGATATACGTGTTGCTGGGCAAAAAAGGAAGCAAATAAAGGTATATAGACCCAAAGGGACAGCCACAAACACAGAACTGAAGGTGAAGCTAGACAACAACAGTAAGGCCATTGTCTTGGGCGGAAACAATCTGAATACAAGCGATCTAGGTACAACTTTGTGTCGGATGTATGAAGAAGGGAACAATGATTCTTATAAGAAGCAGAAGACGGAACTCAATCTTATTCCCTTGAGATCAGGCGGAGGTTGCAGTGGAGGAGCCCCGCCATACGCAATGTATCTGCTCTGTTGGAACTGTCCTGGTGTCACACCTGCATCAATAGTCAATGATGCAATAGACGTGTAATGTGTGGGACCCCCTCTGCCTTTGTTGGCACGGACCCAGAGAGAGACGAGCGAGTACTTAGCTAGCGCCGGACAAGGGAGCAAGGCATGCATGATTGTATTCCGAATCTGAACCCTCGCCTACTCTGTGCCTCTCTTCTTCCTTGGCAAAAAAACTATCTTCCAAGTCCCGATCTCATCCTCTTTCCCTTCTGTCGATTCGATCCTCTCCCGGGTCGTGACAATCTGGTAATCAAAACCTTCTAGCCCACCTACAAATTTTCCCTGCCCCCACTCTCATCCTCTCAATCGACCGCAACATCCACTGCTGTGGGTGTGCAACTTGCTCTAGCGAGATCCACAAGAAATCCCCAGCGGGGCTGGTTTGATTTGGAGCGAGCGCGACGGCATAGCCGGCCAAACCGTCTGCCTAGACCCGCCACATCCTAGCCGCCATGTCTGAAGCCACCAGTGAACTCAGATCGCTCTTCGAATCGCTCCAGACCCGCTTCGACGAGAGCAAGCTCGTCGAAGACAAGCATCTCGAGACACGGCTCATGTTCAACAAGCAATTTGAGCGATCTCGCCCATCTCCGCAAAAAGATCAACCTCACCCAACCGATGTTGACGAGGTGCGTTAGCAGCGGGAACGCGCACTGCCACCCGCCGCGTCATCACCGACAAACCAACAGGTCACGCCAAGGGGGGGAGACCCACACGCGTCATGCTCCTCGGCCACACCGGTGGACCAGCCGTGTGGATCTGACGGATTCGACCGGTTTGCGCGGCTGGTCAACGACGGGCCGCCGTTGTTTCCTACAAGACCCACTGTCACGCTCACGGAGGTGCCCCGATGACGCGTTCCTCTCCACGTGGGCTACCGCCAACCTACCCGCCCCCGCCGCTAGTGGAGGACCACTACGTCAAGCCCCCCAAGCACGACTTCCCAAGGTTCACCGGCGTAGCACCCAAGCTCTGGATTGATCGGTGCATGGCCTACTTCGAGTTGTACCGCGTGCCGATCAGCCACTAAGTGACCATGCGGCGCACAAGCGTATCGCCAGCACCACCGCACACCCACATGGGAGGCTTTCACCACCGCCATGGTCCCGGAATTCGGCCCCGGCGAGTTTGAAATAGAGATGCATAAGCTCCTGCGACTCCGTCAGATGGCACGGTGGCAGAGTATCGCTTGGAGTTCGAAGAGCACATGTAAGACCTCTTGGCCCTCAATGCATACATGAATCCCAAGTTGTTCGTTACCCAAATTATCTTGGGGCTACGGGATTATCCGCGAGCGGCGGTGCATCTCCAGGAGCCCACAAGTATTACACGCGTCGCCATGCTTGCGTGCATCCAGGAAGAAGAGGCGGATCACCATCACCCACACTCGCCCACACTCGCGGCTCATACCAGCGGGCAGACAACCACCACCACGCCAAGGGGGAGCACAAAGGTCAGCGGGGCCGCAGCCACTCCAGACGATCTGGCTTGCGAGCGACAACTACGCGACCACCGCCGTGCGCACGGGCTCTGCTTCAAGTGTGGGGATTGTTACTCCCGCGAGCACTGATGCAAGCAGCCCATGGAGCTCCTGACGATTCACGTTGGGGACTTTGCCGAGGTCCTCAGCGACAATGTCATTCATGCGTTGGACTTGCTCGATGCACCGGCACCACCAGAGCCTGCACCAGAGTGTTGCATCCTCTCCACCCATCTCGTGGCGTGCTACGCTATGCGGATACTTGAAAGCGCCATCCAAATGGATATCGCCCGATACTTGATATCGCCCGACATAACCCGATACGTATCCCGTAAGTATCCCTCGGTTTTTCGATTTAAAAAAAAAAAGAAAATAATGTTTGATACTCTTAGGATACTTCTACGATACTTTTTGGATACCCGAAACCCCTTGTTTGACATGAAATCCCCTCAATAGTAAAGGCGCACCTTTTGAAGTTACCCAACATGGGTGTGAGTTCATGCCAAAACATGACTGTCAATGTTCTTGTTCAATTGAAAAGTGAGCAAGAGAGAGTCGATGCACTAATTGGAACAACAAACCCGGGAAAATCCCACTGCTAATTAATGAAAGTGGACCAAGTACAAGAAAACAAAGGGAATAATCCTATTGAAGCATGCTTTGACCTAGAAGCTCTATTTTGTTTTCAATATTTTTAATAATTAATATATGTAATATCTACATATAAATGTATCGCCGTATCCATGTTTTTAGAAAATTGGCGTATCGGGCGTATCCCCGTATCACGTATCCGATACGTATCCAAGTATCCATGCAACGTAGGTGGCAGGCACCGAAGTACCGCGACTTCGTGCGCTCGACGGCAACCAGGTGATGCTGATGCTGCTTCTGGTGGACTCGAGGAGCATGCACAGCTTCATATCCACGTCCTTCGCGGAACGCATCAAGGTCAACCCCGTGCCCTTGCCGACCGTGGTCGTGCACGTTGCCAACACGGTACACATGACATGCGACAACATGGTGTCCGGAATGCAATGGTGGATCGGGGGCACACCTTCCACACCGACATGCGCCAACTGGCATTGGGGGCCTACAATGGCATCCTCGGCATGGACTAGCTTGAGCTGTTCAGCTCGATGAGCTGCCACTGGCTGGAGAAGAAGCCGGTGTTCATGCACCAGGGCATTAAGGTCACCCTGCAAGGTTTTCGTCCGAAGGACATGCACACTCTAGAGACCATCGAACCCGAGCAAATACGAAAGTGGCAAGCCGGTAATGATATTTGGTACATGGTCATGTTGAATTTCCCCAACACCACATATCCCAACCCCAAGACGATGCCAGCAAGCATTCAGGGGGTGCTCAACGAGTTTGCGGACGTTTTCGCCAAGCACAAGGGACTGCCACTGCACCGCCACAATGATCACGCGACCACGCTCGTGGACGACGTGCTCCCAGCGAATTCAAGGCCCTATCATTATTCTCCTCCATAGAAAGACGAGATCAAACGATAGGTACAAGAGATACTATAGCTTGGCGTCATTGAGCATAGCATGAGCCCCTTCGCGGCACCAATGCTCCTCGTCAAAAAGAAGGATGGCACTTGGCGCTTCTGCGACGATTACCGGCGGCTCAACAACGCGACGGTGAAAAAACGAGTTTTCACTGCCCATAGTCGACGAGCTGGCTGGTGCGGCAGTCTTCTCCAACTCAACCTGAGCGCGGGCTACCATCATATCAGCGTGCGCGAAAGCAATGAGGAAAAGATGACGTTCAAGATGCACCACGGCCATTTCCACTTCAAGGTCATGCCATTCGGCCTCACAAACGCACTGGCAACGTTCGAGTGCCCGATGAATGCTATTTTCACCAGGTACATCCGCAAGTTTCTAATCATCTTCCTGGACGACATCCTGGTGTTCAGTGAAACCTTGGAGGATCAACTCGAGCACTTGTTCGTCGTGTTTGAGCTGCTCAGGGAGCACCAGCTATTCACCAAAGAGTCTAAGTGCTCGTTTGCTCAAGACAGCATCTCCTACCTCGGCCACATCATCTCCAAGGAGGGGGTGGCGACGGACCCGGAGAAGACACGTGCAATGATGGCATGGCCTATGCCCTCCACGCGACCGAGCTTCGTTGGTTCCTTGGGCTCACCGGTTACTACCGCATGTTCATCACGGGCTATGGGATCATCGCCAAGCCGCTGACAAATTCGCTGATCAAGAAGGGCTTCCATTGGACGGAATAGGTGCAAGTGGCGTTCGATCTGCTCAAGCGTGCCATGGTGACCGCTCCTGTGCTCGTGCTCCCAGATTTCATGAAGCCATTCGCCATTGAGACCGACGCTGGCGACACCAGCGTCGGCGTCATGCTTGTCCAAGAGGGCCACCCGATGGCGTTCTTCAGGAATGCCCTGCGAGTATGCAACCAGAAAGTCTCCGCCTACGAGAAGGGAGTCCATCGACGTCATGATGGCCGTCGACAAGTGGCGGGATTACCTCCAACGCGGACCGTTCACAATTATCACATATCACAATAGCCTCTGCAATCTGCAGGACCAACAGTTGGCAAAAGACCTGCAACGCAAGGCCATGGTGAAATTGGTGGGGCTCCAATTCAAGTTCCTATATCGTCGTGGCAGTGAGAACGGCGCCGCGAACGCACTCTCCAGGGTGGGTGCCGCGCTCTCGCTGTGCCAGCCGGCCTGGTTGTAGAAGGTGGCCAATTCCTATGCCACCGACGCCGACGCACAAGAGCGCCTTGTGCGACTCGCCATTGCCAGCTCAGACGACGATGGGTTCAAGCTCTACAAATGACTCATCCGCAAGCAGGAGCATCTCTGGATTGGCAAGAACACGGCACAACACCATGGGAGAGCATTCCAGTAGCACCATCACGTAACAGCGCCTGAAGAAACTTTTTCTCTGGGAAAGCATGAAGGGCGACATCACTGATTTTGTGCGCCAGTGCCTCGTCTGCCAGCATGTGAAGCATGAACATAGCCGCCCGACTAGCATGCTCGCACCCCTTGCTTGTGCCCGCAGCACTGTGGCGCGAGCTCACCAAGCATTTCGTGGAGAGCTTGCTGAAATCTGAAGGCTTCGATTCCATCATGATGGTGGTGGATCGCCTGACCAAATCGGCGCTTCATCCCTCTTCGGCACCTGTTCAATGCGGCGCAAGTGGCCAAGGTCTTCTGGAACAACATCAAGCTACACGGCATCCCCAACTCCATTGTCTCCGATCGGGCCCGTGTCTTCACAAGTGCGCTCTGGCGTGAGCTCTTCGCCAACACCGGCACCAAGCTGCTCTACTCCACCGTGTACCAACCCCAAACGAACGGCTAGAGTGAGCTCGTGAACTAGTACACTAGTGCGTGGAGATGTACCTACACTATGCAGTTCAAGACGCGTCGTGGCACTGGCGGCTAGCTCCCGATGGCAGAATTCTAGTATAACTCGTCATTTCATTCTTCCATTAAATATTCCCCATTCAAGGCACTCTACGAAGTCAAGCCCAACTTGGGGGCTATGGAGCTCTGGGACGACAAGACCGCACCAGTCCCCGATGGCGAGCACTGGGACTGGTGCGTGCACACGGCGCGCCTGCGGGACCAAATTCTTCGCGCCCAATATCGATTCAAGAAACAAGCCGACCGCAATCGCACTGAGCGCTCCTTCGACAATGGCGACTTGGTGTTGCTCAAGTTGCAGCAGTATGCGCAGTCCTCCTTTGCCAACAGCCCCTGCGCCAAGCTCGCATACAAGTTCTTCGAGGCGTCCAAGATCCTCGACAAGTTCGGAAGTTGGCGTCCAAGCTCAAGCTGCTGGCGTACAGTCGTATCCATCCCATCTTCCACGTCTCCCAACTGAAACCATTCACCTCTAACTACACGTCGGCTTCTCTGAGTTGCCCTGGCCTCCCGACCTCGCCGGCCACAAAGACGAGCTGGTGGAAATCATCGAGCGCTGCATGGTCAAGCGCGACAGCGGCGCCATTGTGCAACTCAAGGTCAAGTGGTCAGGTTTCGCGGCGTCGACCACATGGGCGGACTATGAGACCCTGCATCGCCGATTTCCGCTCGAGGCAGCCTGGCAAGAGCAACCTGAAGACGAACACCAAGGGATTTATGAAAGAGGACGCCCGTTCTGAAGACGCGGTGAATTGTCTCACCTCCATCGACAGTCAATGATGCAGTGGACATGTAATGTGTGGGACCCCCTCTGCCTTGTTGGCACGGACCCATAGAGAGAGACGAGCAAGTACTTAGCTAGCATTGGGCAAGGGAGCGAGGCATGCGTGATTGTATTCTGAATCTGAACCCTCACCTACTCTGTTCCTCTCTTCTTCCTTGGCAAGAAAACTATCTTCCAAGTCTTGGTCTCATCCCCTTTCCCTTCTGTCGATCCCGATCCTCTCCGGGATCGTGACACGTGGCCTTGGGACGGACACGATAGTTGGCGAGCTCAAATGGCTCATTAGTAGACAACGTCCCTCCCTCCTCTTCTTATCCGAGACAAAGATAAGGGATAGCAGAGCTCGAAATCTCATGTGGTCTCTTGGTTTCTTGGGTGCTTATGCAGTCAACAGTAATGGGTTGAGCGGTGGTTTGGCTATGTTTTGGCCAGCCTTTGTGAAGGTAGATTTATGAGCCTTCTCCTCGCAATTGATTGACATTATTGTTTCACAGGAGGAAGGTCTCAGGCGCCGTGGCGAACCAAAAAAGGAGACAAATTGAGGTTCCTTAGGACCACGTGGGAAGGCCCGTGGATTTGTTCAGGTGATTTTAACGAGGCTCTACATAACGAGACCAGGGATAGAGAAGAAAAACAGATGGAACTTTTTAGAGATTGCCTTGATGACTGGCCTAGTGGACATGGGTTTTGTTGGGCCAAACTATACTTGGACGAATAGGCAAGACGAGGTCCAGAACATCAAGGTCAGATTGGACAGAGCAGTGGCTAATGGGGAAATCCTATTGTTGTTGGCTGCCTTAGGCGCTTAGACGTTTAGGCGTCACTATAGGCTTATCCATTGTTGGCTCTACATAATTACAAATATGCCCGCCTTAGGCGCTTAGGCGTCGCCTAGGCGCTAGAGCGGGCGGTGCTCGCCTTAGGTCGCCTTACCGCCTTAAAAACAATGGTTTGTTGATCATGTGGATAACCCAGAGCTAGGTGAAGCTATTGCAATGCGCCATGCTTTAACCTTCGCTGAAGAAACTAGCTTCCAGTAAATTATTGTGGCTTCTGATTGTGCTAGTGTTTGATTAGTAAGGTGAAAAGTGGGGAGAAGGACAGATCGCACATAGGTGCCATAATCTTTGGTATTAAGAGTAGGGCTTCAAAGTTCATGTCTTTTAGTTTTACTCATGTTAGTCGTTCTTGCAATGAGGCAGCTCATGTTCTAGCAAACTCAGCTGAACATGATGCAAGGTCCTGCTGGTTTAATGTATCTCCTGATATTATCAGGACCATTGTTTGTACTGAACAAATATCCAAATGAATTAAGGAAGCTGCCTTTTGTCTAAAAAAAACTGTCCGATTTTCTAACCCACGCCTCCGTAAGAGCCTCTCCACCAGCTGCCCTATTTTAGGGCATCAAAAAACGGCTGGAGTAAAATTTAGGGCACCAAAAGGTGTTTTTCTTGTCACAAAAAAGTGGCATCTCCAACAGCTACCCTAAAATAGGGCACCGAAACATTGAAACTTCTTTTTTTGCAACTACAAACTTTGGTTCAAACTTACAAAGATGCAGAGTTTAAACATACAAACATCAAAACAAACTACTACAAAACATCCAAACATCCAAACAACGTCTTAGTCACCGTCGGTACCCTCACTTCCACACTCGAGTTTATCTCAGTCAACAACCCTTGTTGTCGGACTCAACCTTGATCATGGAAGGCACTGCCTCATCGTCATTCTTGCGCTTCTTGAGCTCTCGGCCCCTCTTCTAGTACCACTCCGCCTCGTATTGGACGTACTCGTGCTCCCTCACGAACCTCGCCATCCTCATCTTATCAGTCTCCCGAATGTTGACTCGCTCGTCAAAAACAATACAGGTCTATGGTTTCGCCGGTTCAGACACAATGGTCATCTTTGGCCCGACGAACTCCGGTTTGATCCGGGAATGCACCTCTGGGAAGTTGAGCTTCAAACGCAGCAGGGCGAGCCTCCACAATGCGATGTCATAGGCACATGCCGCTTCGTTAGTTGACTCGTAAGTTTCAAGCCACTACCGCCGTCCGGCATGCTGGAACTCGACGTCAAACCAGCCGAACACCCGCGGCCGCACTCCCATGAAGCGCTTCGGCAACATGGTGGCTGCATCGCATGTCGGTGGCATCGAGGGCGGAGGAAAGGATGTGGCGCATTGACGGGGTGCGAGCTGGCCGGATGCAGCAGTGGAGGAGCAGGCAAAGGCACGGTGGAGGTGTGGCGGTGGGTAAAGGAGGTGTGACGGTGGTGGAGGAGGACGTCGACGGCGGTGGACGGACAACCAATTGGGCTAGGGAGGCAGCGGATCTAGGTGGTGGGAGGTGCGGTGGTGTTGGTAGTGGCCGGATCCGGTCGGAATCGGCCGGATTCGATGCGGCGGCGGTAGGATTTGGCTTCGGGAAGGAGACAGTTGGGCGGCAGGAGGTGGGTCGGAGTTTTTGGGCAGCAACCTTCGTGCCACATATATGCAGCCGGCTTGCCCAAAAACGTTTTTGACCAGGTTAGTTTTTGGGCAACCGTTGGAGACGTTTTTTGTTTTTGCCCACCAAAAGCCAAAAAAGACAGTGTTGCCCTATAATAGGACAGCTGTTGGAGATGCTCTAATCTCTCCCTAGCCCGAACTAATCGCCCCAAACGAACTGACTAGGGTCCCCAACGGGGGATTGCCGGACTGCTTATTCACATAACGATGCAACACCTCATACATTATAGTGGCATGAAGCAAGTGATGCATCAACTTTGGATTGAAACCGACTGTTTTGAATGTCAGTATGTGTCCCAAAGGAAGAGATCTTGTCTGCCTCTAAACAGGATGGCTGCTTGACTGCTGTCCACTAATTTACGATGAAGATGCCATTTTATCTTGATAAATAACCATTACAAACACCAACCAGAAACAAGAACACAGAAGTTCGAAGTGCACCGGAATAGTAAATTAGTAGGTATATTCACATAGGGAAAAAATGCCAATACCTATATAGTATTATCTTTCCGTAATATGTTGTTCTGCCGATTTCCTTCATCCTTTGTATTGTTCTACAAAAGAATACATCACCCTCATGGATTTGCTCTGCGCTGCATCAAATAAGGGACTAATCATACGTTCAAATCTCCAAAATTCACCGCAAGAACATTCACATAATGCACGCTTTCCAGTTTATTCTTTGACCCAACTACTACCAATTGTACAAATTCGGAACTTTCAGATAGTATATATTCAGTAGTATATATTCAGTACTTTTTGTAAGTATGGGTTATTCACTTACTTTCACGTATTATTCCAAGAAAAAAAACTTAGTTGGCTGGAGGAAATTTAAATTTGAGAGCTACATGGCAGCTTCTTTCATTTGCTAGAGAAGAACAGAAGTATTCATGGGCGACTACTAGTCAAACTGAAACAGCTTTAGCCTGTGCCAGTAACATCTTCTAATATACAAACTGGTGTATTTTTATGTAGCTAAATATGAAACACCTGCTAAGACATTCAGGACTGAAAATCACACTTCTATTGACAGTAAAGGTTGACCGATAACATGTGCTACAGCTATATATATCATTTCTATCTCAGGAACAAACTCGCAGTATATATGATCATGTGAAAAACAAAGTGTAGCATACATAAGATTTGCTGAAAGGATAATTTTGTAATAAATATTTAATTCTTAAAGGTAACTGCTGAGTACCTGCCATCAAGAATCAGTACAATGTTCTGAGCACCAAAAGTTAGATGTAAGACTTCTGGTAAATCGATCTAAGCAAATGACCACTCTGAGCTGAAATACTTCGGCAGAATCCCCTGAGAAATTCAGCAAGAATATGTTAATGCCTTGAGTAATTGAATTCTCTGGGATGCCAGAATTTTCTTTTGAATACCAATAGCAGAGCAGTAGTTTGTGTGTTTTCATGTTTTCAGTCAGGTCACCACTTCACGTCATTATATGAAATCGACAATAATGTTAATTCTTCTATCTTAGCTAATTTCCTGGAAAAGCTAGACTTATCTCTTTTATCACATCATTACATAAGCAGCATGCAAAATGGCAGAAATTGTGCATCCAGTTATTTCTTCTATGAACGGCTCATTTGGACAAACCATTGGGCGAATGTAGTAAACCACAGAGACATTTTTGTTTGTTAAATTAGCCCCTAATTTAAATGTATGCCAAAAGCTTGATCCTAACAGCGTACCTACTAAGAGTTAGTTATGATTATATCCCAGATTTAGGCCACATCCTAACCGTGTACATACAGGAACCTTTGAGTTGCAATTTAGCTCAAACCCGTGATTATGTATGTCTTTAGATTTAGATATCAAACTTCACCAGCAGGTGCACCACCGGTCCCAAAGGAGGGGCGATGAGGGAGGGGACTCACTCAGGGGAGATCAGGGGCTGGGGATGCGGAGGATCGAGGCCCGCGGCAGCGAGGGTGGCAGCGGCGCAGCGGAAGATGGCCTGGAGCTCGGTGGCAAAGAAGAAGCCGTCGTGGTCCACCGCGGGGGTTCCCCATATTCATCTCAGAGGCGTCCTTCAGCGGCATCCGGGCGAGCACGGGGTGGGCCGGGTCTCCGCGGCGCGGAACGGGATCCCGGGGGCATCGGGTCGCGGCGCCGGTGCGGCGGGGGAAGGGATGAAGTTCGCGTCGGTGCGGGCCCAGCGGGGGCGAGAGGCGCTGGCTCTTGGAAAGGCAACCGCCACCCTTGGCCATCGCTGCCGACGAGTAGGAGGAGAGAGTGGGCGGTGAGAGCGGGGAGTGAGCGGTGGTGGATGGTCTATTCGGTCCAGGCTGTGTCAGCGGAGTAGTTTTCCTCTCTACCAAAAAAATGGCTTTTCTGTATTAAAAATGTGGCGAATTGTAGAGATTTTTTTAGAAGAGTCAATTACACCAGTGATGCTAGAAGTTGGCGCAAATGATCATTTTAGTGCTAGAACTTGCAGCATACATTAAAATTATGCAAAAACTTGGCTCGGCCGTATAAATACGGTGCAAATCTTGTTTGTATACGGCTACGACGCTGACGAGGCATGACAGCGTGTCATAGGGCCCGATGGCAGTGACTGCATGTTAAAAACTGGACATGTGGCATGCTATTTTTGCAAGAGAAAAAACTCAAAAAAAATTCACGAAAAGGCCCTCTTCAGTGTGTGGCATCCGATGGGTCCCACTTGTCACTGAAACACCACAAATTTTATTAGAATGAAAAATATGACATCGAGGGATTCGTACGAACCCATGACCTCGGTCTAAAAAGACGTGTGCAGCTAACCATCAGTCCACTTCCTTTATTATTCAACATGTAATGAGAAATGCCAACACCTCCGTCCACTTGTGTGCAAAACATACTTGTACACTGGAGGTGACGGGATGTTGGATGGACTCTTCCCCCTTTTCCTCATGACCAGCATTCTCGCTGACCATGCTGGAGTTGCTGATGATTGAATAAAAGCTCTAAGTTTCCCGGAAAAGGAAAAGCTAACCGTCAGCCCAGAGCTCACATCATGACATCGAAGCATACACACGTTTTATATCTTTAAATTATGTAACATAACTAAATTTTAATCCTAAAAAGGGTTACGCCCATGGGGTTTCAAGCCCGCTACCCAAGTAAAACAATTAGGAGGGTGTGCCACTCTAACTATGTACTCTCATGTGTAAATATAATTGTTACAGTTTATGTCTATAACAGAACGTGCTCCTGGGTTATAATTTTTTTTTCACTTTTCGAAATTTATAAAGAAGTATAAATTGTAACTATAAATAATATACATATAAATAAAATATTAGACTAAAACAATGCTCATCTATTAATTTTAAAAGATCCATCAAATTAAATTATGAATCAATTGTACAATTAAGAAGTTTTTGCATATTAAATAAAATATCAAAGTAATTTTAAAAACTATGTGTATTTTTAAAAATTACCATGTCAGTTCAAAAAAATTACAAGTTTTTTAATAAAATATTCATGTTGTATATACAATTGTGCAAGCTATAAAGTTTTTATGTTGTTTTAAAAGTGTTCATGCGTTCTAATAAAATTTGTGTGTTTTCTAATAATTAGATATATATTTTAAAATTAACATAAATATATGTGTTAAAAATTAGCCTAGTGTGCCTCTCTTTTTTTTGCATGGAACCTAGTGTGCCTCGGACTGTAGATTCTCAAATGAATACGTATCTACAATTATATTTGCTAGGTCCTCCTCGTGGTATCTGTCACGTCGCTGGTACGAAATCCCATGGCTGTATCTTTTTTTACGAATTAAAAAATTATTATTTTATGTTTCTAAGAGCAACTCTAGCAGACCCCGCATCCCGCCGACCCGCATAACTCGTTTGCAGTTCGCGCAAAACCATTTTTGTGGGCCGGCGCGGGCTGGCACAGATGCAGACCCCGCATAATGGACCCGTAAAAAAGCATATTCGCGGAATATACATTTTTACGGATCGGCTTCATGGGTTCGATCCGCACAGCTAAATCCGCCCGTAAAACTTAGATTGATCTAGCATAATGCTTTTATTTGCTTTTGCAACAACATTAGATACAAAATATATCACCAAATCTTGGCTAGAATAGCAAAACCAAAGAAAACAAGAATCACAAGTATGCATTTCAGAAGATTTCCAACTTCCATAACTGCTTTCACTAGTTGATGCAATATATTCTCCATGCATTCATTGTTGATCCGCGGATTCTTGATCTTGCTTTTTTCATTCTTGATGCTTTCTTCATTCTTCATCTTTGGTTTTAAAGAAGTAGACGTTGCTTCCCCTCTAGTTGCACATGCAGCCGCATCATTGCCTTCGATTGTACTAAGGAGTGCACTAACATCTATTAAGTTTCTTTCTATCAACAAATCAATGTATTAGCCTTCCCAAAACCAAAATGAGCATACATCGTCTTACACAAAAGATTGAGCAATCTGGAAGTGAGTTACCGTACTTGAACTAAAGAATGAGCTATGGAACGAGCTACCACAAGTGCACGTACCCCGTCGTTTTCGCATTTGTAGAACACCCATCCGGGGTGCTTCGGCGTGCCCGAGGTGAGCCGCAACACATGGCGCGGGCAGTCGTCGCACTGTATGAGCGGCATCGGCAAGCCACAAAGACGATGCGCGAGCACCGAGCCCGGTGGACGGCCGGACGAGTCCATGCCCGCAAATCTTCGGCGGCGGCGGGCGGATTTAACCTGCTACCAGATGCGGCGATGCACCTTGCTCGGCTGCGGAGAGGCTCCCGACCACTCCATCGCCTGGGGCAGCAACCGGCGGCCGGAAAAAGCCAAATCCGGCGGCCCGCGATGAAGCGTCGCAGATCTGCAAATCCGACGGCCCGTCGACGCAGGGGGAAAGGGAAGGGAGGCCTCGTGCGCGTGGAGGCCTTCCGGCGTGCTCCTGCCGACTACTGTCACCGGAATTTTGGGCGGCGGCCGGCGGCGACGCGAGGGGGAGGAGGGGTGGTTGGTAGGAGAAAGCGCGGGATGAAATATTTCCCCCACCAACCGCTTCCGCTTATATGCAGGGCACCGCAGCCGGGGGGAAAGCCGCGTTTTCCTGGGTTGGGGTCGGGATTTTGCCGCGCCCCCTAAATTTTTTTGCGGGCCGAGGCGGGATGCGAGGTCTGATCGGGCTGCTTTTCGGTCCCGACTCATATTTTGGCGGTTATTTTACGGGTCGGGACGGGATGCAGGGTCTGCTAGAGTTGCTCTAACAAAGATATAAAGGCTACGTGTCATAATATGACATCAATTGTTATCTGATCGGTTGGCTAGTCGTGCTCTCGGGTGACTATAGGTCATCGATTCGAATCCTTGCCTGGGTCATATTTTTCCTTCTAATACTAATAAAATTTGTGATGTTTGGCTGATATGTGGGACCACCCGATGCCACACATGCAGTTACCCTCTACACCTGGTAGGGCCTTTAGTGAGGAAAAAATGAAAAAAAAATTGAGGATTTTTTTGCAAAAGGAGAACACCACACGCCCAGCTTCAACACATGGCCACCGACAGCGGGCCCTATGTCATGTTGTCATGCCTCACCAGCTTCGTCGGCGTATAGAAACGAGATTTGCACCGTATTTGCACATTCAAGCCAAGTTTTTGCATCATTTTAATGTATGCCGCAAGTTCTAGCACTAAAGTGACCGTTTACGTTAAGTTCTAGCACCATCGGTATAATTGATTTTTTTTAGAAAGGAGGTGCTTACCCGGCCTTAAACTGAGGCCTTACAAATAATGTCCGCCAGAGTGACATAATGTATAGCGAGCAACAAAGCAAAGTAAAAGAGATACATGCCTGAAGGCGGATACATAGTGGCACACCGCTAACATAGAGGATAAAAGAAAACACTAACGCTTCGTTTGGATGTCTCCATTAGAGAGCTCCATATTGAATTGGTCTCAATTCTAAATCATTGAGGAAACTGAAAATTGAAATGGCACAAATACGAGTTCATCTGGTTGTCCAATGAATTGGCCATTGAAATGCCTTTGAGATTTCAATACCAAATCCTGTTTCGATGACAAACTTTGGAATTGCATAGCTACATTACCTGGTTGCACCTTGTTCTACATGACTCAAAAATGAAATCTGACTACGAATGAATATATAGCAATGAAAATAAATAAATATTCTAGAAATGCATCAAGAAAACACAAATGGTCATATAATGACAACAATATTTTCTTACGATAACATAACACAAAATTCAAAAGAAAAATAAACAACACATACTCTCGTACATGACATAAATCACAACGATTTAAATAGATGTCCAAGTGCTTGACATAAACAATGCGTGGCAGTAGTTCATATATAGTTCCAAGTTACAGTAGGACATATAATAGATAGTTCGAAGTTCAGCGAGACATAATAAAAGAACATGCACATATCAGGAAAGCATCAATCTTCAAGGCAACATTAGCAGCCATGTCTTCCTCATGGTGATGAGCACCTCCTTTAGAGCTTGAAACAGGCGATAGTTGAGTACCAACTTCCCATAACGTCGAAGTATGTCTTGATCGGCTAAATCAGGTATCAACTTAAGTGCATCAAGTATTTCAGCGGGGAGTGGTAACCTTTGGTAGTGGAATGAGCTCAGTTGTCTTGAAAGCATCAACTAAGTCCTTCTTAATATCTCCAAGCATGCAAAAATAGCATCACATGTTCGCTGCCTCTTCGGCGCTACTTCTGGAGAGACTTCAATCGGTTCTTCTAATGGCTCTGCAGCAATATCAACACATGTCTTCGCACCCTCACCATTAGCATGATCTTTTGAATATATGATGCAAATGGACTCCCAGTTCTTGATTACTTTGGCCTTGTAAGACTTTATCTTCTTGCATGTCTTGTTAGCCTGCACAATAAACACAAGCCAATAGTAAAGTTGCTGCCTTGTTATTCCACATATGCAAACTATATAAAGAATATGTACTCATGGTGGTTACCTCCACGTATTTAGCCCAAACATCATCACTATCCATTGATAGCCTATTATTGGTCCAATCCCAACCAAAACCACTTTGAGAAAGGATTTTTCTTACGCCCTCATAGTGATGATCCAAAGTCCTCATCCTTCCACTCATGTTCTCCTTTGTGATATCCTTATTGCACTTGTCCTTCACATGCCTTATGGCATGTGTTTACACTCATGACTTCCATCCATTTTTGGCATGGCCACATTTCTTGTGATGCTCAACAAGGATTGCAAGCAATACATCATCCATCTCATCGCCCCATGAGCAGTAATTTCTCCTCCTTGTAGTTACTTCTTCGGCCATGGTGCTACAAGGAAATAAAATATTGTACATAATAGAAAAGGTTTGACAAATACCATGATGATAGAAACATAATGTCATCCATTAATTTCATGAAGGTGATGCATATACAAAATACCACAGGCATCATCACACTAGCAACTAGCTAGCTATACAAAGAAGACCACTGCAGCTAGCTATACAAAAGAAGACCACCACAGCTACCTATCATACTCTCATCCTATTCCATTTCCTGTACTCCTTGTGCCATGAGGTACTCAACAAACATATCATCAGCTAGTTGTTGCCTAAATTCGTACCATTTAGTAGTGACTTGCACACTTCTAATGAAGTTTTCATCATCTGGATCATCCTTTGGCGCATCTACTAAGTGAAAGGACCACGATGTTGCCTAGAGGGGGGGGGGTGAATAGGCGTTTTAAAATCTTTTACAGATTTGGCTATATCCTAATGCGTAAATAAACTAAGCGGATACTTTTCAAGCACAAATCCTAAATATACTAAGCTCACTAAGTGCACCAACAACTTAGCATAAGCAAGATGAGAACAACGAGGATATGAGTAAGCACAAGTAAGTCACACAAACTTACTCAGTGTATATCACGAGGTATGGAAATGAATAATACACACAACCACAAGTAAGCAATACAAGCTTACACAAATTGTATCACAATATATGGAATTGAATGATACAAGCAAACTTAAGTAAGTTACACAAACTTATTTGAGCAATATCACAGTATGTGGAAGTTTATAACACAAGTTAGCAATTCACACTAATCACAATGTATATCAATAGTAGCAAGTATGAATTGTGGAATAGGAAGTGTAGGCCTAAATAATCTCTACAAGGAAATGGCCAACACAATATAATCAACCACCACAATATAATGAGGACAACAAAATATAGTGAATGCACGGTCAAATGACCAAAGTAAACCACAAGTAAGGAGTTAGGGTTAGGGATAACCAAAGTCACGGAGACGAGGATGTATCCCGATGTTCACTTCCTTGGAGGGAAGCTAGTCACCGTTAGAGAGGTGGATGTTACCATGAAGGCACACAACCGCCATGAAGGCTCACCCTATTCTCCTTGAGATATCACCATGAAGGCGATTCTCAACCACTAGTGGTAGACCTTGAGGCGGCCTCCAAACCTTCACAAACTTTCCGGGGGACAAATCACAAGTTGATTCCTCACCGGAGCACTCCTACCGCCTAGGAGTCTCCAACCTCCAAGAGTAACAAGAACAAAGGGGAAATGCTCAAGACTTGCTCAAATCACGAATTCCTTTGGTCAAGAGAGGTAGAGGGAGTGGATCTATCACTTGATTGGAAAATCTCTCAAGAACTCTCACGAATATCTCCGGGATCTAAGATTTGGTGTAGGAGAAGTGAGAGGGAGCCTTTTTGTGTTCTAGGGTTCATATGAATGTGTTGCTCAACCTTCTCCCGGGGTGGAAGAAGGTTATATATAGTGGTAGTGCAAATATGGCCGTTGGAGTGTAAGTGGTTGTGTCGGGCCGGACATCCGGGCCTGGGGTCGGACATCCGGACGCTGTGAAGTGTGCACACAAGTACGCAGAAAAACAGGTTACAGGGCCGGACATCCGGCCAAGCCCGACATCTGCCAAACTTGGGGCCCCGGACATCCGGCAAGTGTCGGACATCCGTGGCACAGCCAACATTTGAAAACAGGTTCGGAATTTATGGGCGGATTTCGGAGGATCCTGACATCCGGGAGACCTGAAGCCGGACATCCGCCAAGTCCCGGATGTCCGGCCATCAAAAACAGCAGAACCCCAAAACTGAAACATGCATAACTTTTACATCCGGACTCGATTTTGATGATCTTGGGCTCGTTTTGAAGCTATGGAAAAACTCCAGGTCCTCACATATAGAACCACCCAAGAGAAGCCAAAATGGAGGGTGCAAAGCATGCAATGGTTATACATATACTTTGGGGAACCTAGCTGGCTTTGGATTTTCTTTTGAGATATGTAGGCATATTGTATTTGTATTGGATAGGAGCGAAATATGCCTATGTTGGAATATGATGTGAGAAGAATAGAAATAGATGATGTTGACTTGAGCAAATCCATCACTAACCCCTTTGATCCCCTCTTAATAGTGCGGGATCCCTATAACTCAAGAATCATAAAAGAACTATACTAGATAGCTTCCGAAAACTCATTCCTGAGCATATATCCTTTTCGATGGTCACCGATCCTCACATCTAAAGCCAATGGAACTAATACCTTTGACTAGAGCCTTTCACTTGAGCTTTATATTGATGTTTCTTCATGGCTCAAGTTGAAGGCAAGACATTCGAGAAGTCTTCAAGTAGCTCCCCCATACACAATGTGGGAAGCTTTGCTTTGCATTCATCTTTACTTGTCCATCAACATTAATTACTTGATGACATACTTTGATGAGCACCAAGCTTTCTTATAAGCACCAAGCTCATGAGAATTACCTAACCCACATAACATAGACAACACATAGTATGGGTTAGTACACAAAGCGCAATTGATAAATTCTTACCATACCACAAGATCTCATGTGGCACATGATATGCGCTTGTGTCATCCATCTTAGAGGTCAATCTTTGATCTTCATCTTGGTCAACATTTATCTTTGCTCCATGATTAATATTGATGTCTTGAAGGCCCTATTGATATCTTCACTATGCTTCATTTCTTCAAGACATAATAACCAATATCTCAATTCAACATGACCATATCAAGTTTCTCCTTGAATATCATATTGGACATCATTTGCCCGTTCTCATGCTCCAACATAGTATCTTGAGAGGCACAATGAATTCTTCACTTGAATTACTTGCTTCAACACATAATAATCCCCGACTCAACAAATGAGCTCATAATGATCCTATCATCAAGCATATATAGAATTCTTCTCTTCAATCATTCTCTCAAGATCTTGATCCATCATGGTTCAACCCATAAGCCTTGATGCATGCACAACAATATGTATATGGCATTCATTTTGAATCCATTCTATCTCCTTTCTTGCATCACCGTGGAATAAACATCCTTCAGTTCATCCAATATTCTTCATGCATTGGAAATGGAACTTTCCTTCAAATGTATAACTTAATGCAAACATTAGTCCATTAGGATTGTCATTAATTACCAAAACCACACATGGGGACTACATGTACTTTCAATCTCCCCCATTTTGGTAATTGATGACAATCTCAACAAAAGGGTTTATATAATGAATTTTAACCCAAGTTTGCAATTTACCCAAGGATAAATTGTATACTTGGGATAGTTTTGATAGCATCAAGTGTCACAAAGATACTTGAGTTTATCAAGACACGTGTACTAACATCGAAACACTACACAAGTATTTGATGTTAGTAGAACCACAATATATAGAGCAAGCTCCCCACAATATATGCATGTGTGAATGAACTTTGAATTTCCTTGCATATATTGTTTGTCATACATTAGGTGGAGTTTACTCTATATATTCATTCATGCAACAAACATATGTAACCAGGTAGATAAGCATGAATGAACAACAAGCACTTAAAATACTTATCATAAAGCACTTAAAATACTTATCTTAAACCCTCTAAACTTCTCCCCCATTGGCAACAAATGCCAAAATGGGAAAAATATAGAAGCCAATATACTATGAGTTCCTCCTTAATGTGTGCGTATTACAAGATGTGAGTGAAAATTAAATGCACATATTCAATGAGGAAAATTTGAGGAGTTCGGGATCTATAGAATGCACCAAGATATTACGATACGAAAATAAGCATTCTATATGTGAAAAAAAACTTTTCAAAAAAAAAATCCAAAGAACATATTTGTGGACAATATATAATATGAATAACTAGTTTGATCATCATCATGAAAATGTGTCCAAAATACATTCAAAACACACGAGTACGCAAGATTATACACACAACATACAAGCACTCATGCCACAACCTCTTATCAAAACCACCATAAGAATAAAAGGAAACAACAAAGTGGCCGGCAAGGAATAAATGATATCAAGAAAGGATATGAACTTTCACATGTATAAAATTTCTAAGAGGCCAACAATAAACATGATATGTATCCAAAAAGAAACCCGTATACACAAAAAAAAGTTGTAATTGATAAGAACATGATATCCACAGGTGAATCCACTATTATATAACTTTGAGCCTAGCATAAGAGCAAGGCAGATGGCACAAAGCACATGGCACAAATTGATCTCATTTGCATAACACAAAGTAAGATCCGACGAGCCGGAAGGATAAAAGAATATTATGATTTGAGCAAATGAGTGTTCTAAGGAAAATAGAGAATCTCCCCATGATTTGTGCACTATTTAGATTTTTTTATTTGGATACAAGTGCACAAAATAGGATCATCACTCCCCCAAAATCAATAGGAACACACAATGATTGCAAGCAAACATAGATAAGAAAAGAAGCCTAGCATTTGCAACAAACATATGGTTAAGCAATATGTACATGAGGCAACCTAAGAATAGGCACAACCAAAATGATGTGTGAGAGTCACGTCAAAGCACTTGAAAAGACTATTATAAGGATGGGAATTAAGCATCAACATAGTCTTGAGTAAATGAGATACAAAGTGCAAGACATGTCCTTCCCACTCACACGAAGTTAAGAAAGCCACACACACATCAAGCAAATGGATTCACAAGCTCACTAATAGCAAATTAAAAATCGAATCTTGTGACAACACATGATGAAGATAGGAAATAATAGGCTTGTCAAGACAAGCACGAGGACAATAATCTTCACCAAACATGAGTGGACTAAGATGCAAAGAGGTAAGACACGCACTCATACAACAAATGCTTCCATGAAGCCACCAAAGATATAAAAAGTAAATGAAATGGCGGACATGAAAGAAAAGGGATATCAACTAGAGATGTAACTTCTCTGACGTGTATAAGATACTAGGTAGATGATAGCCACAAAGAAGGATGTACACATAAAATAGTTACAAAAGGAAGGAATAAGATATCCAAACGGGAGTCATAAAATATACCAATGAGATCTTTGCTTGAAAGCATAGCACATGGCTTAATATAATCTTATTGTATATTAATGAACTCCAAACACACAACCATCAAAGACATCACAACTAGCAACAAGAGATGAAGAAAGGAAACAAGTATCACAAGAACGAGTCAAGAAATTCATGCCATGATGCAACCTACACAAGGCTGACCTCATTTCTATATATATATATGCATGAAGTAAATACTTGTTACCGAGATAGCATTGGTATGAAGTTGTAGATCAATAAAATGTCCAATCTTGGCTCTAATTTCCTCATTGTGCCACCACCTTCATGAATAAGCCAAGCACCCAATGCTTCTCAAATGTACCTAAAACATTTTAAGTACAATATGGTCCCCAACCTTATTGGGTCCGAAGTAGTTAGCATAACTACAACACATAGGATAAACCATTTAAATATGTGCCTATTGATATGAATTTGAATTTCATGCACATCATAGCTATTCAGAATTTGATGGATTTACCATATATATATATATATATATATATATTGGATCAAATAAGGCAAACACTGCATGTGAATTTACACATAGTAAATATGCATGCACAAGCCTACCAAAATCCAGGGAGATACAAATTGGACAAATGACCACATAACCGTTAATACTTCCAATAAAATCACTAGTCATTCATGTTGTCCAAAATGAATCAAAGTGACAAATCAACATATGATAGCACACAAAGTTCAACATATGAACCAAGGAAAAAAAATGAGCATATAAGATATGCATTGCACACATACTCATAGGAATATCTCACTCAAGTAGATATAGGAAACTATAAACAATGAGATAACAAACTCTCATATAGAGCAATAAGATGAGTTGGAACAAAATGGTATTTCGGGTTATCATTCGGTGTAGAAACCAAATAAGTACATGATCATCTCTACTAACACAAGCATAACATGAGAGTTTAGAAATAACCACAATGCTTGGATAGCATAATATTAACATTCCGACTAGATAGATAATCATGTAAAGCAATAATTGGAATAGATTTAATCAAATGATTTTCCAAATATAATTTTAAAGATAACCATGGGCAAAACCGCACAAGAATGCCATACGTAAACAAGACATTGCATGCCACGGAGATATAAGATAATCTCAAATATAAATTCTAGGTGGGATCCCTCAATTGTTCATATTAACAAGGATTGTGATATGCACAAAGCATATAACTCCCCCATAATATGATGATCCATGTATTATCCACAAGAAGCAAATGAAACCCAACTAAGGATAATTAATGGATGAGAATTTGAGTTTCAAATGAGCTTTACATACCACATAGTACCTAGATAATATTGCACTAACAATACTAGGTGGTATCCCACATACATACACATTTAAGGTTTGCGATATCTGTAAAACATAGCACTCCCCCATAATGTGATGATCCAGCCAAGAAAGATTCAACTAATGAAGCAATAAAAGCTTGAAACCACACACGCACAAATATATGAAGTGCATTGTGACCTACACATGCTAGATAACACAAATCAAGCATACTAGGAAGCACAACTATAAAATCACATGCTAGGTACAAAACCTAACAATGCAAGGGACATAGTAACTTTCAATGTAAACAATGCAAGTACAAGTTACCGCAAAGAGGAGCATTGGATTGATAGATATGATGATAATCCACTTGACTTGGCATTAACCATAACATATGGTGAAAATAGTTTTTCTTCATGAAGTAGCCAAGTCTCCAATGCCATCCACACACCTATTGATCAAGTTTGAGCTTGATGGTCCCCAACCAAGTTGGGTCCTAAGAAGTTAGTAACAATAGGCTTGGCAACCCAAATGGTCTTATCCACTTTCAAACTTCTTTGGGAACCCACAAACTTGGCAAACACATTGCCAACAATATCCTTCCTTAGCTAATAATGATTATTGACTATAGGAGGCTTAGATATGTTACCGTTGGGACAAGATGAAGCTATGTGTCCCTTCTTCGACAAATATAGCAACATGTGCTCCCCTTTCTCTTCTTCTTTACCTTTTCAACTTGGAGAGCATTATCTTGGTTAGGCATGGGAAGAGGCCTTTCATTATCTTGATATTGAACTTGAGTCCACTTCCCTTGATGCTTCACATTTGAAGCCTTCTTCTTCAATGGACAAGATCTCACATGGTGTCCAACATTCTTGCACTTGAAGCAAGTAATGTTGGCTGAATTCTTGACTTGATCTTGTCCCTTCTTATTGTTCTTGGACTTCTTCTTGTTGGAGATGAAATCAAGTCCTATTTTGTCCTGAGGGTCCTTTTGCACACTCAAGACATTATCACAACATTTTTCCAAGTCTTTCTTCAAACTAGTGACTTGGGCCTTGAGCTCTTTATTTTCCTCTACAAGGTTAGTATTAACAAAAGAACTAGAGGAAGTAGAAGCTTCATTGTTAGAGCAACAAGGCATGGTGAGCAATTCATTACAAGATGTACCAATATCATGTAGAGAGGAATTGCAAGGACTAGCACATGACAATAAGGCATTTCGAGTAGAAGATGTGCTAATATCCACATGAGACTCACATGATTTTACCTTGGTGACCATAGCCTCATGATCTAACTTTAACTCATAATGAGAGATTAGAAGATCCTCATGAGTGCCTGAGAGCTTTTTATGACTTTCTCCCAATTTCCCATAATTGCTAGTTAGCAAATCAAGTTGAGTCCTTAGCTCAACATTTTCTTTTAATATCGATGCTTCACACAAGATAGAGTTAGTAGCACAAGCATCATTATTAATATGAGAGTAGCATGTAGAAGCTAGAGACTCCGCATGAGTACCTTGAAGTTCCTCATGAGACTTAGAGAGTTTGGTGAGCTCTCCTTTGACCTTCTTGTAGTCAAGGTCAAGGTGCTCGAAATCCTCTTTAAGTTTACAATGAGTAACTTCAATCTCTTCTTTTAAAGACCTCAAGTCACTAAGACATTGATGAGCCATAACAAGTTCATGTTCAAGTTGTTCACTTTTTGCTTGCTCGTAAAGAAATAAGTCGTTACGTTTTTGAAAGCAAGCAAGAACATCTTGGAGCCTTTTATAAGTCTTATTTTTAGCTCTACGAAGAGTTTTCCCAATCTCATAGAGATTTTGAGTCAAGACTTCATCATCTTCCTCATTACAACTATCATCATTATCACTAAGAGAAGATGATACCTCGTCATTACCTCTTGCCATGAGGCACATGTGAACAAAAGGGGTTGATGATGATTCTTTTGTAGAAGAGGGTTCTTCATCAATCAAGCATGCCTCATCTTTCTTGATTTCCTCTACATAGTTAGTCATAGAAAAACTAGAGGAAACCAAAACATTTCTATCATGGCAACATGGGAGATCAAGCATATCATCACAAATGAGCTGAACACCATCATTACAGGATATTTCTTCACTCACCATGTCATTACCTTGTGGTATGCCACATGTTGGTGAAGTGAAAGATGTTGAGGTATGCAAGTCATCGGAGGTGGAATCAATAGAGAGCTCTTCATGATTTAAAAATGTGGAGAACTCCTCCATTAACTCCCCCAACAGAATATTGTCTTCATCAAGATTGGACCCACCATATATATCTTCAATTTTGGTCCAAGCATCATGAGCCAACGAACAAGACGAGATTGACTTGAACACCTTGAAGGTTATAGCTTGGTGAATGATACTTAAAACTTCACTATCAAGATGCATATCACCAAGTGACGGAGATTGTCCATCCTTTAGATTTGAATTCCCTACAACCACAATCCATAAAGCATTTGGACCCATGGCCCAAAATGACAAAGCATGTGTAATCTCCACATAATGTAATTTGTGCCATTAAAACAAAATGTGTCATCGTGCACTAGTTCACTAGTCGACATCGTTACTCTCTAGGCGGTTAAGCCTAATAAGGAGAGACCTTGCTCTGATACCAATTGAAAGGACCACGATGTTGCCTAGAGGGGGGTGAATAGGCGTTTTAAAATCTTTTACGGATTTGGCTATATCCTAATGCAGAAATAAACTAAGCGAATACTTTTCAAGCACAAATCCTAAATATACTAAGCTCACTAAGTGCACCAACAACTTAGCATAAACAAGATGAGAACAATGAGGATATGAGTAAGCACAAGTAAGTCACACAAACTTACTCAGTGTATATCACGAGGTATGGAAATGAATAATACACACAACCACAAGTAAGCAATACAAGCTTACACAAATTGTATCACAATATATGGAATTGAATGATACAAGCAAACTTAAGTAAGTTACACAAACTTACTTGAGCAATATCACAGTATATGGAAGTTTATAACACAAGTTAGCAATTCACACTAATCACAATGTATATCAATAGTAGCAAGTATGAATTGCGGAATGAAGTGTAGGCCTAAATAATCTCTACAAGGAAATGGCCAACACAATATAATCAACCACCACAATATAATGAGGACAACAAAATATAGTGAATGCACGGTCAAATGACCAAAGTAAACCACAAGTAAGGAGTTAGGGTTAGGGATAACCAGTCACGGAGACGAGGATGTATCCCGATGTTCACTTCCTTGGAGGGAAGCTAGTCACCGTTAGAGAGGTGGATGTTACCACGAAGGCACACCAACGCCACGAAGGCTCAACCTATTCTCCTTGAGATATCACCATGAAGGCGATTCTCAACCACTAGTGGTAGACCTTGAGGCGGCCTCCAAACCTTCACAAACTTTCCGGGGGACAAATCACAAGTTGATTCCTCACCGGAGCACTCCTACCGCCTAGGAGTCTCCAACCTCCAAGAGTAACAAGAACAAAGGGGAAATTCTCAAGACTTGCTCAAATCACGAATTCCTTTGGTCAAGAGAGGGAGAGGGAGTGGATCTATCACTTGATTGGAAAATCTCTCAAGAACTCTCACAAATATCTCCGGGATCTAAGATT
Organism: Aegilops speltoides; assembly: GCA_021437245.1. Lineage (NCBI taxonomy): Eukaryota > Viridiplantae > Streptophyta > Magnoliopsida > Poales > Poaceae > Aegilops > Aegilops speltoides. Next base: position 441,950,620 of record CM038144.1, read on the forward strand.
TGGTGTAGGAGAAGTGAGAGGAGCCTTTTGTGTTCTAGGGTTCATATGAATGTGTTGCTCAACCTTCTCCGGGGTGGAAGAAGGTTATATATAGTGGTAGTGCAAATATGGCCGTTGGAGTGTAAGTGGTTGTGTCGGGCGGACATTCGGCCTGGGGCGGACATCCGGACGCTGTGAAGTGTGCACACAAGTCTGCAGAAAAACAGGTTACAGGCCCGACATCCGGCGAAGCCCGGACATCCGCCAAACTTGGGGCCCGGACATCCGCAAGTGCCGGACATCCGTGGCACAGCCAACATTTGAAAACAGGTTCGAATTTATGGGCTGATTTCGGAGGATCCGGACATCCGGCGACTTCGAAGTCGGACATCCGGCCAAGTCCCGGATGTCCGGCCATCAAAAACAGCAGAACCCCAAAACTGAAACATGCATAACTTTTACATCCGGACTCGATTTTGATGATCTTGGGCTCGCTTTTGAAGCTATGGAAAACTCCAGGTCCTCACATATAGAACCACCCAAGATAAGCCAAAATGGAGGGTGCAAAGCATGCAATGGTTATACATATATTTTGGGGAACCTAGCTGGCTTTGGATTTTCTTTTGAGATATGTAGGCATATTGTATTTGTATTGGATAGGAGCGAAATATGCCTATGTTGGAATATGATGTGAGAAGAATAGAAATAGATGATGTTGACTTGAGCAAATCCATCACTAACCCCTTTGATCCCCTCTTAATAGTGCAGGATCCCTATAACTCAAGAATCATAAAAGAACTATACTAGATAGCTTTCCTGAGCATATATCCTTTTCGATGGTCATCGATCCTCACATCTAAAGCCAAAGGAACTAATACCTTTGACTAGAGCCTTTCACTTGAGCTTTATATTGATGTTTCTTCATGGCTCAAGTTGAAGGCAAGACATTCGAGAAGTCTTCAAGTAGCTCCCCCATACACAATGTGGGAAGCTTTGCTTTGCATTCATCTTTACTTGTCCATCAACATTAATTACTTGATGACATACTTTGATGAGCACCAAGCTTTCTTATAAGCACCAAGCTCATGAGAATTACCTAACCCACATAACATAGACAACACATAGTATGGGTTAGTACACAAAGCGCAATTGATAAATTCTTACCATACCACAAGATCTCATGTGGCACATGATATGCGCTTGTGTGTTGTCCATCTTAGAGGTCAACCTTTGATCTTCATCTTGGTCAACATTTATCTTTGCTCCATGATTAATATTGATGTCTTGAAGGCCCTATTGATATCTTCACTATGCTTCATTTCTTCAAGACATAATAACCAATATCTCAATTTTTCAACATGACCATATCAAGTTTCTCCTTGAATATCATATTGGACATCATTTGCCCATTCTCATGCTCCAACATAGTATCTTGAGAGGCACAATGAATTATTCACTTGAATTACTTGCTTCAAGACATAATAATCCCCTACTCAACAAATGAGCTCATAATGATCCTATCATCAAGCATATGTAGAATTCTTCTCTTTAATCATTCTCTCAAGATCTTGATCCATCATGGTTCAACCCATAAGCCTTGATGCATGCACAACAATATGTATATGGCATTCATTTTGAATCCATTCTATCTCCTTTCTTGCATCACCATGGAATAAACATCCTTTAGTTCATCCAATATTCTTCATGCATTGGAAATGGAACTTTCCTTCAAATGTATAACTTAATGCAAACATTAGTCCATTAGGATTGTCATTAATTACCAAAACCACACATGGGGACTACATGTACTTTCACTAAGTCACTGTCCACTTCCGAAAATAACAAATCATCCATGACATGTTGCATATCCCCTGCAAAGTTGTGTAACACACAACAAGCATTAATAATTCGAATCTGCAATGATATTTTATTTCATAGTAAGCAATTGTCATCTCACAAATTTATTTTGTTTAACAATATATTTACTTTCGGTACCTGAACCTTTATGTCAAAGAAGGTTTAGGAACGCAAGATAACCCATTTTTTCTTGAACAAGTCAAATATTCGCTCCACTACATTCCTAGCACGAGAATGGCGCAAGTTATATAACTCCTCCTCGATTTGAGGCTCTTGTGCCCTTGCAGCCCATTCTTTTAGATGATATCGAGTGGACCTGAATGGAGCTAGACATCCTTCTCCATTGGTATAACCAACATCCACTAAATAGTATTTCCCTATATCAATAAGTTAGTTAGATAAAAATCAAGTCAAAAAACTACATGCCAAGAGTAAGAGTCGGACACTACTAGGGAAAACCCTAGTAGTAGCGCGGGTTTAATGCCCAGTAGTAGCGCGGGACACCGCGCTACTAGTAAGGCGCTACAACTATTACTTAGCACTAGCGCGTGCGACACGTGCTACTGCTAAGACATATTGCCGCAACGTGTGTCCACTCCCGCACTACTACTAATCTAGCTAGTAGCAGCGTGTTTACTATCCATCGCTACTAGTATTCTTTTTTTAATTTTTTTATTTTTAGTGTATTTATACGCCGTTATATAAATTTTGGTACAATACCAATTATTAGGTTTATATCATTATGTCCATAACAGTGTGTCAAATGAATGTGGATTAGATTCAAGTGGAGGCAACATGTGGTGCATGTCAAAAGTATACTACTAATCCAAACTTGATCTAGTTTGGACTAGTAGTACTTTCGATGTGCACCACATGTAGCCTCTACTTGAATCTAATCCGCCAGCACAAGCTATTTAATCATCATCATAGTCATTACCACCAACAATAGCTATTTAATCATCATAGTCATAGTGTAGCACATCATCATCTTCAAACTCATTCTAGCTAGCTAATCACCACCAACACTAGCTGCGGTAGCTATCTAATCACCACCAACACTAGCTAATAATAATAATCATAGTCATTACCACCAACACTAGCTATTTAATCATCATAGTCATAGTGTAGCACATCATCATCATCTTCAAACTCATTTCTGGCTAGCTAATCACACCTGCTGCTCTCTCTCAGGTAAAATAGCATAAAACATGTGTAGCACTCCTGCTTCATCATGTTGGAGCATGCAGATGAACCTATCTCCTAATCATGGGCTGCGCTTCTGATTGCTGCCCCTAGTACTTCTCTATGATCGTTCACAATTTTGCCCCAGTCTTTCACTATTAAGCATTCCTCGCTTTTAGAAATCCTGAATGCACTTAAGTGCATTGTAGCATGTTGAAAGTGCAACTATCCCTAGGTGGTTTTGGTAATTCCTAACAACATATATCTCATTGAGCTAACACTATTTCAAGATAAATATTTCAGGAAAAGCTCAATGAATGGCATGGCATGGATGAGAAAAGTGGACCCCTCAAAATGCTAAGGATAAAAGGATTGGCTCAAGCTCAAGGCTCAAGACTCTATATTTTATATTTTAGTGATCCAAGATCACATTGAGTCTATAGGAAAAGCCAATACTATCTAGGAGGGATGAGGTTCTTGCTTCAAAGTGCTTAGTGATATGCTCCAAAACCCTCAACTACTTTCTCACATCCACATATGACCTAAACCAAAAGTCTACCTCGGCCCCACTGATTCTTTCTATCCGGCGCCACCGAGTTCAGATGTCATAGCCACTATCACAAACCCTAGGCAAATCGGTCTCACCGAGATGGGATTGTAATCTCTCTGTTTCCCTTCGTAACGTTTCGGTCTCACCGAGATCAGCGATCGGTCCCACCGAGATTGCAATGTAAACTCTCTGTTTCCCTTTCGTAACATTTCGGTCTCACCGAAATGAGCGAACCGGTCCCACCGAGTTTACCTGACCAACTCTCTGGTTAGCTTATTACGAAAATTGGTCTCACCGAGTTTGTGTAATCGGTCACACCGAGATTACGTTATGCCCTAACCCTAACTATATCGGTCCTACCGAGTTGCGTGTCGGTCCCACGAAAACCCTAACGGTCACTGGATTTGTTGAATCGGTCTGACCGAGTTTCTCAATTCGGTCCCACCGAGATTGGCAAGTTGTGTGTAACAGTTAAATTTTGTGTGGAGGCTATATATACCCCTCCACCTCCTCTTCATTCGTGAAGAGAGCCATCAGAACAAACCTACACTTCCAACTTACATTTTCTGAGAGAGAACCACCTACTCATGTGTTGAGACCAAGATATTCCATTCCTACCATATGCATCTTGATCTCTAGCCTTCCCCAAGTTGCTTTCCACTCAAATCTTCTTTCCACCAAATCCAAATCCTGTGAGAGAGAGTTAAGTGTTGGGGAGACTATCATTTGAAGCACAAGAGCAAGGAGTTCATCATCAACACACCATTTGTTACTTCTTGGAGAGTGGTGTCTCCTAGACTGGCTAGGTGTCACTTGGGAGCCTCCGACAAGATTGTGGAGTTGAACCAAGGAGTTTGTAAGGGCAAGGAGATCGCCTACTTCGTGAAGATCTACCGCTAGTGAGGCAAGTCCTTCGTGGGCGACGGCCATGGTGGGATAGACAAGGTTGCTTCTTCATGGACCCTTCTTGGGTGGAGCCCTCCAAGGACTCGTGCAGTCGTTACCCTTCGTGGGTTGAAGTCTCCATCAACGTGGATGTACGATAGCACCACCTACCGGAACCACAGCTCAAAAATCACTGTGTCTCCAAATTGCGTTTGAACTCTCCAAACCCTTACCTTTACATTCTTGCAAGTTGCATGCTTTACTTTCCGCTGCTCATATACTCTTTGCATGCTTGCTTGAATTGTGTTACGATTTCTTGACTTGTGCTAAGTTTGCTAAAATCTGCCAAAGACTAAAATTGGGAAAAGGATAAGATTTTATTTGGTCAAATTGTCTAATTACCCCCCCTCTAGACATACTTCCGATCCTACAAGTGGTATCAGAGCCTTGGTCTCCATTTGCTTTGATCTCCATAGCTTTTGGTGGTCATAGCCTTGGTTTCACAACCTAGGAGAGTATGGCGTCTAGCGAGGGAAACTACCACCGTAGAGGTCCTTACTTTGATGGTACTATTTTGCTAGTTGGAAGCATAAGATGAAAATGCATATTCTTGGACATAACCCTGCCATTTGGGCTATTGTGTGTATTGGCTTGCAAGGTGAATTCTTTGATGGGAGAGAACCGAACCGTGAAGCTACCAAGGAAGAGTTGAAGATGTTACAATACAATGCTCAAGCTTGTGATGTCCTCTTCAACGGATTGTGCCCCGGAGAATTCAACAAAATCAGCCGTCTTGAGAATGCAAAGGAAATTTGGGACACTTTGATTGATATGCACGAAGGTACCGACTCCGTCAAGGAATCCAAATTGGATGTGCTTCAAAGTCAACTTGACAAGTTCAAGATGAAGGATGGTGAAGGCGTCGCTGAAATGTACTCTAGGCTTGCTCTCATTACAAATGAGATTGCCGGCTTAGGAAGTGAAGAGATGACCGACAAATTCATCATCAAGAAGATTCTAAGAGCCTTGGATGGAAAATATGATACCGTGTGCACATTGATCCAAATGATGCCCAATTACAAGAATCTCAAGCCAACAGAAGTCATTGGAAGAATTGTTGCTCATGAGATGTCACTCAAGGATAAGGAGGAGCTCCACAACAAGTCTAGTGGTGCTTACAAAGCCTCATGTGAATCCCCCACATCATCAAGTGAGAAACAAGCCTTCAATGAAGAATTGAGCCTAATGGTGAAGAACTTCAACAAGTTCTACAAGAGTAGGAGCAAGGAAAGAAGTTCCAAGTCAAGGTCCTACAATGACAAAAGATCTTCGAGCCGAGAGCGCAATTGCTACAACTGTAGAAGACCCAGACACTATTCCAATGAGTGTACGGCTCCCTACAAAAGAAGAGAAGAATCACCTAAAGTGGGAAGAAGATCAATAGCCCAAGTTGAAGTTTTTTCCTCAATAAGAGAAGTATGATCCTACTTCCTTCAAAGGGACACAAGCTCAAGATGATCTTCCACCACAAGACCACAAGCAAAAAGGCAAGGATGAGCTTCAAGAGGAGATTGATGCATTTGAAGAAGCTCCCAAGGCCTTGGTCAAGTGGGTTCCCAAGACTACATCAAGTTCTACTTCATCAAGTACGACTACAACTCCAAGGATTCCCATCAATATGGTGTGGATCCCGAAGAAGAAGAACTAGAGAGTTCTTGAGGGTGACTCCGCCAACATACTTCACTCATATCATTTTGGCAAGGACAAGTGCAATCAACTTCCACATCTTGCACTAGTTCATGGAGTCACAAACCCTCTTGTTGGTAAGACAAGGGACAAGGTAACCTAATGCTTCATAGACATCATTTTGTTTGTGTGCATCAGTCTATGTCTATGGATATCCTTGTTTGTTCCTTGTGGGACTAACCCGTGTAGGTATTGAAAGTGCAACTCACTCCAAAGGATTGTTCCAAATGATCTACATCAACTTTGAGCATCCACATCTTCAACACCTACATGAAGTCATCATCGACAAAACCCAAGGTTAGTTCATCCCTCTAAGGGGGGGATCTCACATCTAGGGGGAGCTTTACTCTAAGAATTGAGTTAAAGCAACTCTAATGGTGTGAACACATCAATGCATTATGTAAAAGTGGCAACCCCACTTGAGCTTAAACGATGAGTATGACCTATGATCAAATGTTCTCATTTGACTCCTAAGTCAATATACTCATATATAGATGACCTAGTCATCGCTAATTGCTTGATAGATGCTAGAATTGGTTGTGCATGCTTTGTCACATATTTCATTTGTCATTTTATTGTGTGAGCATGTTATTTGCATACTTTACTCATTCGAGGACATCCACTTGTAGTTTTGCTTGTTTGGCTTCTTTTCTTTTTGCCAAGTGGATGGACAAGAATGCCTAAGAACCCTCTCTAGCTATCTATGCTATTCTTGTCTCAAACTCTATTCATGCTACATCACAAAGTTTGATCAAGTCAGATTCGAACCACTCTGTGTGAGGAGCACTCGGAGTCCCCGATTCGTCATGGACTTAAACTTCCAAAACTTCTTTGTGCATTTTGGTCTGACCGATTCTTCCATTTCGGTCATACCGAGATCACTAAGTCGATCAAGATTTTCAATCTCGGTGCAACCAATTTGAACATTTCGGTCACACCGAGTTGCAGTAACTGCTTGCAGTAATGCATCTCGGTGCCACCGAGTTGTTACACTCGGTCACACCGACAGAGTCGGGCTATATATATCCACGGGCAAAATTTTGGAAATTTTCTCCGAACCCTTTCGCCCGCGCTCAGCCCGCTCTGCCTCCTGGGTCTCCGGATTGTCCTCCTCGTCGCCGGCCGCCTCCCGCCGCTGGTCTCCGCTGTCGTCAACGGGAATCTTCAACGCCGTTGCCGCCGTAGCAAGTTCATCACCGAACTAGGGTATGGACTTGATCATTGTGCTATCCCTATCTGATTCCTACCACATTGTCTTCGCCATGTATCTTGCCACAATTGAGATCATCTTATCCAGTAAAAATGCTCCGTAGATTAGGTTTGGATTGAAAATTTAGGGTTAGGTTTCCGCCGAAACCATCTCGGACCCACCGAGTTGTAGAAATCGGTTCCACCGATTTGGCCAAGGCCATTGCACATGTGATTCTCGGTCTGACCGAGAATTGCAAATCGGTGTGACCGAGTTCAGGACTTTGTGAAACCCTAGCAGTCTCGGTGCCACCGAACTATGACTCGGTCTAACCGAGTTCACTAGTTTAGGTTCCTAAAGCTGCTTCAGTATCACCGAGTTTACAAATCGGTAGATCCGAAATGCTTTCTGTGGAAAACTAAAACTAAGTTTTTAACTCATTCTTTTGCAAAAACCTCTGTATTTTGTGATGCTTATCCCCTCTATCTCATCTATATCTATTCACAGAGTCAACTGTTAGTGTTTGCAACATGTCTGATCAGAGTGACAGCCAGAACAGAGAAGAGGAGCAGGTTCCCATGAGTGAGGGCACTCGTCCCTCGAGTTCCTCAGATGAGGGCAGCAGGAGCACTCCAAGCAACCTTCCCAAAGCTTCCACCAGGGCCAGGAAGAATAAAACCTCATACTCTGAGGATGAAGACTATGTGGCAGAAGAGGATGAGGCCACATCCAAAAAGATGCTCAAGAAGGAATATGGCACAGCTGCAGCCACCAAGCCTGGTTTGAACAGGAAAGTCCCTGCCAAGAGGACTCCTATGCTGAAGGTTAGAGGATCAACTAAAGAAGCAGAGAAATCTGATCCCAAAGAGCCAGAAGTGACTGAGAAGAAGAGGAAGGAAAGGGTCAAGAAGACCATGGCCAGGGTTGTTGGAAAGCCTTCCATGATGGAAGAGGAAGAAGAAGAGGTTGCTTCACCAGCTCCCGAAGCTCAGAAGCTTATGGGTGATGCCATCAGGACAGGGGCTGCTTCATCAAAGCCCAAAGAAGCACCCAAGGCTGCCTCCAAGCCCAAGACTGCACCAAAGAGGAATACTAGGAACATTCCAGCTGCTGAGAAAAACAAGGCCCCAGTGCCTGAAGTTGTTGTTGAAGAAGAAGATGATGAGGAACACATCTTGAGAAAGTTGAAGCCTAAAATTCTAGATCACAATGATGCTCATCCTGTAGCTGAGAACATGAAGCTGAGAAAGGATGCAGGACTCAGGCAGTGGAGGTTGACTGATCCATATGCAGTCAGGAGGAGAACTGTTGTGGACTACAGGTTCCATACAAAGGAACATCAGGATTTTTATGAGATAGTGTTGCTTGACAAGAAGCCAATAGTCTGTGATATGAGATGGGTGGACTGGAAATATATCAAGGAGAATGAAGAGCACTATCCTGGTGTGTTTGATAGTTTCAAGGGTTGTGGAGTGGATAACTTTGCTGGGCAGAAGCTCACAAAGTGGAATGATGAGCTTATAATGCAGTTCTACTCCACAACACACTTTTATCCAGATGGCAGGATAGTATGGATGTCTGAAGGTACTAGGTATCAATCAACTATTGAAGAATGGGCTTATATGATCAATGCACCTAAGGAGAAAGAGGATGAATTGGATGTCTATGCCAAGAAGAAGATGGATCACAACTCTATGGCACATATGTACAAGGAGATCCCAGATGAAGCACTTGAAACACACAAGTTTGGATCTGAACATTACCTTCTGTCAGAACTGCCAACCATCAACTGGATCCTCAGGCACACTCTTTTTCCCAAGTCAGGTGATCATAATATGATCAGAGGTCATGCTATCAATCTGCTTCACTTATTTGATGTGCCTCAAAAGTTCAAGGTCAGGAGCCTCATAGTAGAAACTATCAAGAGGACAGCTGTTGACCAGAAGAGAAGTTGTGGGTATGCCCCACAGATCCAGGAGCTGATTAACTCCAAGATGGGCACTGGCACATACCTGTTGGACAAGGAACACCTGCCCATCTACCCAGATTATGAGGACAACATAGTAGTGATGGATGAAGATGAACCATCTTCTGTGCAAGCTCAAGCAAAGAAGGAGAAGGCAAGGACTGAAAAGGCTGCCAAGATGCCAACCATTGATGAGGCATCTCAGTACTTCCTGAAGAGCAAGCAAGACCAGCTTGGCTACTTGATTGCATCCACTCTAAGGATTGAGAAAGGGTTGGCCACCCTGACTCAAAACCAGGAGAGCCCGGAGAGGATCATGGAGCAGAAGTTCTATGACTTGGATGTGAAGGTTACTGAGATCCAGTCTGTTGTTGAGAAACTCCAAGATGACATGCAGGAGAGGAAGGGCAAGACAACCACTGATGCGTTTGCCAGAGTGCCTAGAGCTCAGAGATCAGCTGCATTGCATGTTCCAGACACAAGAGCAACTTCATCTGCACCAGCTACAGCTTCAGTGCCACCAGCTCCAGCACCTACTCCACCAGCTCCAACTTCATCAACTGATGCCTTCGTCCTTGGAGTTATTTCTACACCACCACATCAAGACCAATCCTGAGAGTCGATTTAGTACTATGCATTTTCTACGAACTTTTTGGTAACTTGTTGCCAAAGGAGGAGAAAAATGTATAGATCATAGGCTTCAAGAGAGAGAGTTTGCTTTTGTTCTCTCTTGTTTTGGTGGTTGAACTTTGTTTGCTTGTTTGATATACTTTATGCCTGTGTGATACTTGGATGATCATGTGTTTGATCATATGCTACATTAATGCTTGTTGGATGACATTATCCTTTTCTCTCTATATGATCATTCACTTTTCTTGGGGATGAGTGCATGTATTTTAATTATTATCATTTTGAGCGCTCCACCAAGATGTATGTGACATGGGAGAGTAACTCATAATCCTAACTCATTGTGCATTTGCAGTCCAAAGCAAATCTTAAACCGTGCACAAACTTAGGGGGAGCTCTCACATTTTACATACCTCTCAAAGCGACAATGTTTTTAATCTTATTATCATTTGTCGAAGCTTTGATCTATATGTTGTTATCAATTACCAAAAAGGGGGAGATTGAAAGTGCAACTATCCCTAGGTGGTTTTGGTAATTCCTAACAACATATAGCTCATTGAGCTAACACTATTTCAAGATAAATATTTCAGGAAAAGCTCAATGAATGGCATGGCATGGATGAGAAAAGTGGACCCCTCAAAATGCTAAGGATAAAAGGATTGGCTCAAGCTCAAAGCTCAAGACTCTACATTTTATATTTTAGTGATCCAAGATCACATTGAGTCTATAGGAAAAGCCAATACTATCAAGGAGGGATGAGGTGTTGCTTAATGAGGTTCTTGCTTCAAAGTGCTTAGTGATATGCTCCAAAACCCTCAACTACTTTCTCACATCCACATATGACCTAAACCAAAAGTCTAACTTGGCCCCACCGATTCTCTCTATCCAGCGCCACCGAGTTCAGATGTCATAGCCACTGTCACAAACCCTAGGCAAATCAGTCTCACCGATAGAGATCTCGGTCTCACCAAGATGGGATTGTAATCTCTCTGTTTCCCTTCGTAACATTTCAGTCTCACCGAGATGAGCGATCGGTCCTACCAAGGTTGCAATGTAAACTCTTTGTTTCCCTTTCGTAACATTTCGGTCTCACCGAAATGAGCGAACCGGTCCCACCGAGTTTACCTGACCAACTCTCTAATTGGCTTATTACCAAAATTTATCTCACCGAGTTTGTGTAATCGGTCACACCAAGATTACGTTATGCCCTAACCCTTACCATATCGGTCCTACAGAGTTGCATGTCGGTCCCACCGAAAACCCTAACGGTCACTAGATTTGCTGAATCGGTCTGACCGAGTTTCTCAATTCGGTCCCACCAAGATTGGCAAGTTTTATGTAACAGTTAGATTTTGTGTGGAGGCTATATATACCCCTCCACCTCCTCTTCATTCGTGAAGAGAGCCATCAGAACAAACCTACACTTCCAACTTACATTTTCTGAGAGAGAACCACCTACTCATGTGTTGAGACCAAGATATTCCATTCCTACCATATGCATCTTGATCTCTAGCCTTCCCCAAGTTGCTTTCCACTCAAATCTTCTTTCCACCAAATCCAAATCCTGTGAGAGAGAGTTAAGTGTTGGGGAGACTATCATTTGAAGCACAAGAGCAAGGAGTTCATCATCAACACACCATTTGTTACTTCTTGGAGAGTGGTGTCTCCTAGACTGGCTAGGTGTCACTTGGGAGCCTCCGACAAGATTGTGGAGTTGAACCAAGGAGTTTGTAAGGGCAAGGAGATCGCCTACTTCGTGAAGATCTACCGCTAGTGAGGCAAGTCCTTCGTGGGCGACGGCCATGGTGGGATAGACAAGGTTGCTTCTTCGTGGACCCTTCTTGGGTGGAGCCCTCCGTGGACTCGCGCAACCATTACCCTTCATGGGTTGAAGTCTCGATCAACGTGGATGTACGATAGCACCACCTACCGGAACCACAGCTCAAAAATCACTGTGTCTCCAAATTGCGTTTGAACTCTCCAAACCCTTACCTTTACATTCTTGCAAGTTGCATGCTTTACTTTCCGCTGCTCATATACTCTTTGCATGCTTGCTTGAATTGTGTTACGATTGCTTGACTTGTGCTAAGTTTGCTAAAGTCTGCCAAAGACTAAAATTGGGAAAAAGATAAGTTTTTATTTGGTCAAGTAGTCTAAGCACCCCCCCTCTAGACATACTTCCGATCCTACAGATGTCTTGGTCGTAAGCTAACCATTCTCATGCGACCTTTAGTCTCGATCCAATGAGGCACAACATTCATCAAGAGTCCTTGTTGAAGAACATCGTATAGTAACATACTTAGCAATGAAGTTTAGCTTAAAAAATGTATGCAAAAGATGCACCGAAGACAAATAGTAAGAATCTTACCATCTTTTCTAAATAGATGTGACTGTAGTTCAGTACGAACACTATTGGTCGCACATTTTGAGTACTAAGATTTTCAAGTTCAGGAAAATAATTTGTCCTGACAGTATGAAGACCCTCAAGCCATGAAACATAATGACTTATCTCCTCGCAGTTTAGTTCAGCCCCGGACAAGAGTAGGTCCCAGATACCAAGCTACCGGACATGTTTGCTTGAATGGAAATAAGCTGTTAATAGAAATTAGTTGTCAACTATTTTTGAATAAACAATATAAAAGACATAAATATGGTTGAGAAACTCACATAATGGTATAACTGGTGGCGTCTGCACATCGACCCAGATGTTGATATTACCTTCAATATTATCTTCTGGACGAATATCAAAGGTGATAAACATATCAGGCTCAAATGCATAAGTCTTGCATAGTGATTGCCAAGTTTGGCATTCAAAATAAGTGTAAGTGTCTGCGTTGTATAATTTTGCGTGGAAAGTATAACTGCTTGTCAAACCGCGGATCTCGGTAGGGGTCCCGAATCTGTGCGTCTAGGCGGATGGTAACAGAGACAAGGGACACGATGTTTTACCCAGTTCGGGCCCTCTTGATGGAGGTAAAACCCTACGCCCCGCTCGATTAATATTGATGATGTGTATTACAAGAGTGGATCTACCACGAGATCAAGGAGGCTAAACCCTAGAAGCTAGCCTATGGTATGATTGTTGTAATGGAGGTTATGTCCTACGGACTAAGCCCTCTGGTTTATATAGACACCGGAGAGGGCTAGGGTTACATAGAGTCGGTTACAATGGTAGGAGATCTACATATCCGTATTGCCAAGCTTGCCTTCCACGCCAAGGAAAGTCCCATCCGGACACGGGGCGGAGTCTTCAATCTTGCATCTTCGTAGTCTTGGAGTCCGTGGACGATGATAGTCCGCTGTCCGGACACCCCTAGTCCAGACTCCTCAAGAGCCCCGAACCAGGCTTCAATGACGATAAGTCCGGCGCAGATATAGTCTTCGGTGTTGCAAGCGGGTTCTCCTTTTAAGTTCCATGTACCGCCGAGCGGTCCGCTTCCTTATCAATGTTGCGCTTCTTGGCTTCCACACCCAATAATGGTCTTCTTCCACGCGTCGCACGAATGCGAAAAGCCGTGGTATCTTTATGTTTTACCCCTAGCTGTGCAAATAATCTGCCTATAAGAGAGGCAAGAATCCAGATCCAAATCACACCATCTTCCTTCCGGATACTCATCGGGCGCCTTTGACCCGTAATCCATTCCATCATGGACCGTCGACGCGCTCCTCTTCTCGCGCCCCAGCCCTTTGCCAGAGATTGGAGGAGATGCTCATTCCGCACAACGAGCTGGTGAAGCTCCAAGCGGGGATATCTCCCACCGGCCTTCATGGTTCCGGTTCGAGCCGGGCTGGCCACCTACCAAGGTGGGAAGCAAGCGGAGGCTACCCCAAATCCCAACAAAGGGGAGCGGGTATGCTTCGTCCCCTATTTGATAAGGGGACTCGGATTTCCTATACATCCGTTCCTCCGCGGGCTCCTGGAGTTCTAGGGACTCCAGCTCCATCACCTTACACCCGCCTCTATCCTGCATATCGCGGGTTACGTAGCTCTTTGCAAGCTATTTCTGGGCATCGAGCCCCATTTTGCACTGTGGAAGAGGTTGTTTTGCCTCGTACCCCGTTCTCACGAGGGATCCATATATCAAGTGGGCGGCGCTGAAATATGGCGCATTGCCGGGACCGGGTATCCATCCGGAACCCCTAAGAAGGCGTCCGAAGACTGGCCTTAGGAATGGTTTTACATAGAAGACGCTCCGCTACCGGACCCTGTTTGGATCGGCCTCCCGGAGTTCAGCACTGCTCCTCTGAAGAAACGCCTTAGTTGGCGCCCGCGAAGCCCCCAACTGGAGGAAGACAAGAGCGTCCATTATCTGATGGGCCGAATAAGATTACTGGCCCATTCCGGGTTGACCATGATTGAGTCATGGCGACATGCATTATGCGGGGGGTGCAGCCACTGCAATACAGGGGCCACCCCATGTGGGATTTCAACGGGGAAGACGACGCCACCCGCCATGGCCACAAAGGACCGGATTCGGCAGAGGATCTGGTGCAGATCCTGTCCGGCCTGTACAAGGGGGAGAAGGAGGACTTCCTTCAGAAGAACCTGTTGAATGGGTTTTCCATGAATAACCCCCGTCGTTGGGTAAGCAAACACTTTAGGGGCTCGACCCATGATTTCGAAGTTTAAGCTTCTTATGTTATGTCTTCGACGCAGGAACTGCGCCGGATTGTGGAGGACATGTTAAGTCCAGCTCCACAACCCGAAGATCCAGAGAGATCCCAGGATCCGGCCTCTGAAGAGGATCCGTACATAAAGGTGGAGCTAATCGACGGGGTGTTCCACCAGCTCAGCATGGACAATGCTTTAGTCGCCATTACGGCTGACTACCCCGGACTATATTCGGCTTCCCAGGTGATTGTGACTGAAGTCCCGACACCATTATCTCTTCCTTGCTCATTTCTGACCTTCGCATACGATGGTGTTCTACAGGAAGCGCCTTCAAGGCGAGAAGCCGAGCCTGTGGCGGTTGACCAACAAAGGCCAGTCCGGACCAGTAGGCGGAAGAGGAGCGCGGCGTGGACCGAGACGTCGCCGCAAAGGTATAGCTCGCAGCTAATTATTCGGAGCAACGTTCCTAGGAAGCGTTTGAGTGCTCATGATCTTTGTAGGAGAAAAAGCGCCCGCCGGACTGCGGGCGTGGAGGTTGCCAATCCAACCTCTACTACCAGCTCGGCACCCGATGCGGGGGGGAGGCGAGCGCAAGGCGCGAGCCGGACACTCTTCCAACGGAGGATGCCGACAGATTGTCCGCCACCAAGTCTGAGGTGGAGAGCGCCATGAACCATAGGCGCTGCCGGACAGTATTTCGTGACGCGTGCTTCTCCCCCGAGGCGTTAAATGCCTTTAACACGGGGGACGCGCACCTCCGTGCCGCTCAAGATGGTTTTACCAGAGCCACGGAGCAGTATGTGAAAGACATACAGGTAAAAGATTTTAGAAGTAATATATGCCAGTAGCCCCCGAGACTTAAAGTAGTTATGTTAACTGATTTAAGGATCATTTGAAATGCAGGATCTTACCGAGAAGAATACCCAACTATCTCAGGAGCTGCAAGAGTGCAAGGCCCAACTTGAGGCCGCACTTGCTGCCGCAGGAGGAAACACGGAGGCCCCTCCTGGTAACACATTTTTTTAAATATAAGCGCTATGCGGCGTGCACGCAAGTCTAATAATGACATTGCAGGTGCTGCCGGACAAGATCCGGATAGGCAGGAACTACTGCGCCAGCTGAAGGCCGGCAAAAGGGTGCTGAATAGAGTGCAACAGGAAAGGAACAAGCTCCAAGATGCCCACGCCAAGCTTGGAGAAGAGCTGAAAGGCGTTCGAGTCGAGCTGTCCGGCTCCGTTAAGGAGAATCAGCGGCTTCGTCGCGGCATCTATGGTAAGTGCTTGAGCGGACTCCTTTGAAAAAGAAGAGTTCGGCGAGGAAGTCAATTGACAGAATATGTCTGTAGGTATACTCACAGGTCGCCCTGCAGAGGAGATGCCCATATCGACGGGTGATCAACTTCCCGAATATTGCGGCTGCTCGAACGAGTTCGGCGAGCGATGAGCGGCGCCGTTCAGGCTTTATGGCGGCCCTTTCCCCGCTCGAAGGCCTTGGGAGCTTCTTGAGAAGCTTCAGGAATGCGCAGCTTCCGTTTGTGGAAGATTTCAGCTGCCGCCAAGGTGCCAGGGAGGCTTGGGCCATGGTCAAGACGTGGTACAAGAAGGCGGATCCCAACCACATGGCCGAGGTCGGACCTATGGGGCCCGATGGGAAGGAGATCCCTGTGAGTGTAGTATACGACCAAGTAGAGTTGGCCGCTAAATTTTCCCAACGGGATCAGAAATTAGACAGCCTATTAGGCGGGATTGAGGAGGAATACAACGATGGATTTGACAATGTATTTTTAAAATGACATGTGAAATGCCTTCTAGCGGATTGTAGATCGTTTGTCTTTGCCGACCTTTTAAGCCCGACCTCGGGACCCTAGAGTCCGGAGTGTGTCCGAATACCTTTTCGGTTAAGAAACAACCGGGTATGCATGGAGACCAGCGTAGGGGTCATTAGTGCTTTATCGGACAAGTGCCCAACTAGTTATGTTATATTACATGGTCAAGAAGAAACATCTTCCGGGAGAATAGTTCCGTTAAGGGTTCCTTTCTCGGAGGCATGCCCTAAAGTGCATGTCCTGACTGCAAAAAGGTAAAAACATCTGGGGCAGATAAATAGGTAGGTAAAAATCATCTTTCAAGTCACCGATCGAATATTCCCTTAAGAACGCTAGCTTTCGGCTTCACCCGTCGAGGTACACATCCGGTGACCCGGCAATAATAATCGCAGAGGTGCTCCCTTTACCTCCTAGCCGAACAATCGGGAACGTAGGGGTAAGCACAAGAGCCAGGCAACCCAGCTTGGCCAAAACTTAAGTCATATCGATGCATATAATGGTGAGCAAAAGGTACATGTGGAAGCTTGACACATGTGCTAGGCATGAAGCCCTTTATATTTGAGCTTCTGGAAAGGAAGCCCCCAGGTATAATGAGTGCGGATGGCACATCAAGTATGTGCGAACAATGCGCAAGTAGGCCTTCAAGGGCTTTTTAGGGAAAGGTTTAAGAGAAGAAAGAGAAACAAAGGGCAGCTGAAGTGTAAAAATTTGGACGGGGAAGGGGACGAACTCTTAGTCCAGCGCTAGGCATAGAATCTTCGGAGGCGAGCTGCGTTCCATGGGTTCGGCTCGAGTCGGTTATCCGATGCATTTAAGTACGCAGTGCGCCCGCCGGTCGACTTGATCGGTAATGAAGGGCCCTCCCATTTGGGCTTAGGCTTGTCCTTTTCTTGTCCGGCGTAGAACTAGTTCGCCAACATTGTAAGTCTTGGCCCGTACTTCTGCTTTGATATCTTGAGCTCACATCGATAGAATGCGAATCGAGCCTTGGCGATGTCGCGTTCTTCCTCCAATGCATCCAAGCCGTCCTGCCGATCCAGCTCGGCTTCTCTTTCTTCGTACATGCGCACTCGAGGTGAGTCATGAATGATGTCGCAGGGCAAAACTGCCTCTGCGTCGTATACCATAAAAAATGGTGTGAATCCGGTAGTACGGTTGGGCGTTGTCCGCAGCCTCCAGAGTACGGAGTCGAGCTCCTCTACCCAGTGCGTGTCAGATTTCGTAAGTGGCCGCACTAGTCTGGGTTTAATGTCGCTCATTATTAGACCATTTTCTTGTTCCACTTGACCGTTGGTTTGAGGATGATAGACTGAAGCGTAATTGAGCTTAATGCCCATGTTTTTGCACCATGACTTAACCTTGTCGGCCGTGAAGTTCGTGCTGTTATCGGTGATGATGCTGTGGGGGACACCGTAACGGTGTACAACCCCGGATATAAAGTCTATCACTGGTCCGGACTCTGCCGTTTTGACTGGTTTGGCCTCTATCCATTTGGTGAATTTGTCCACCATGACCAATAGGTACCTTTGCTTGTGGGTTCCCCCTTTAAGGGGTCCGACCATGTCAAGCCCCAGGACATGACGGCGGGTAATGGGTATAGTTTTGAGGGCGGTGGGTGGCATATGGCTCTGATTAGCAAAGAGCTGACAACCAACGCATCTTTGGACTAAGTCCTGAGCATCTGCCCGGGCCGTCAGCCAATAAAATCCTGTACGGAATGCCTTTCCTACAAGGGCCCGAGCTGCTGCATGGTGTCCACCAAGTCCGACATGAATTTCAGCCAGAAGGTTTCGCCCTTCATCTTCGGAGATACACCTTTGAAGGACTCCGGTTGTGCTTTTCTTATAAAGTTCTCCCTCATGGACCTTGTAGGCTTTAGATCGCCGGACTATGCAGCGGGCCTCATTTTGGTCTTCGGGAAGTTCCTGCCTAAGCAAGTAGGCTAGGAATGGTTCTATCCATGCGGCGATTACTGCCATTATGTCGTGGGCTGAAGGTGTTATGTCATCGGCTGAATCACCGGTTGGCGCGGTTTTTTCCGGTTTGTCGTGTATGGACTCCTCTTCCCATAGTACGGATGGCTTGAAGAGCCGTTCCAGGAAGATGTTTGGAGGGACAGCATCATGTTTTGCGCTGATGCATGCCAGTACGTCGGCTACTTGGTTATCATCTCGGGCTACGTGATGGAATTCAAGTCCTTCAAACTGAGCTGACATTTTTAAGACAGCGTTGTGATATGCTGCCATTTTCGGATCCTTGGCATCAAAGTCTCCGTTTATCTGGGATATTGCAAGGTTTGAATCCCTGCGCACCTCTAGGCGTTGAATGCCCATGGAGATTGCCATCCGGAGGCCATGTAAAAGGGCCTCGTGTTCGCCGCGTTGTTGGAGTCCGTGTACATTATCTGAAACGTGTTGGATCGTGTCCCGGTTGGGGACGTCAATACGACGCCAGCCCCCAATCCAGCCAACATTTTAGAGCCGTCGAAGTGCATAATCCAATTGGAGTATGCGCCGTACTCTTTGGGGAGTTCGTCTTCGGTCCATTCAGCGACAAAGTCAGCCAAAACTTGTGACTTTATAGCTCACCGAGGTTTGTAAGTTATATCGAATGGTAAGAGATCAATGGCCCATTTTGCAATCCTGCCCGTTGCGTCGCGGTTGTTTATAATGTCGTTGAGTGGTACTTCGGAGGCCACCGTTATCGAACACTCTTGAAAGTAGTGTCGGAGCTTCCGGTATGCCATGAACATCGCATACGCTATCTTTTGATAGTGCGGGTAACGGGACTTGCAGGGGGTTAACACAGTGGAGACGTAGTACACTGGTTTTTGAAGAGGGAATTTATGCCCTTCTGTCTCTCGTTCGACGACGAGTACCGCGCTTACAACTTGATGTGTTGCCGCGATGTATAACAACATTGGTTCGCCCAGGTTGGGCGCAGCCAGGACCGGATTTGTTGCCAATATGGCCTTTATTTCTTCGAGTCCGGCAGTGGCAACATCCGTCCACTCGAAGTGTTCGGTGCGCCTAAGGAGACGATAGAGGGGCAATGCCTTTTCTCCCAAGCGGGAGATAAAGCGGCTTAGAGCCGCCACGCATCCAGTCAATTTTTGTATCTGTTTGAGGTCTTTTGGAATATCCAGCTGTGACAGATCTCGGATCTTGGCCGGGTTTGCTTCAATTCCTCTACCGGATACAATGAAGCCCAGCAACTTTCCGGTGATGCGCCAAAACGCATTTTTCCAGATTCAGCTTGATGTCATATGCTCTGAGGTTGTCGAATGTGAGCCTCAAGTCATCTACTAGAGTTTCGACGTGTTTGGTTTTGACGACTACGTCGTCTACGTATGCCTCTACTGTTTTGCCGATCTTGGTTGCCAGACATGTTTGAATCATGCGCTGATATGTTGCACCGGCGTTTTTAAGTCCGAAGGGCATCGTGTTGAAGCAGAATGGTCTATATGGAGTTATGAATGCCGTTGCGGCTTGGTCTGCTTCCGCCATCTTGATTTGATGGTAGCCGGAGTATGCGTCGAGGAAACACAGTGAATCGTGTCCTGCGGTAGCGTCGATTATCTGGTCGATGCGGGGGAGGGGGAAGGGATCCTTTGGGCAGGCCTTGTTAAGGTCCTTAAAATCGACACATAGGCGCCAGGATTTGTCCTTCTTTGGTACCATTACCAGATTTGCTAGCCAATTCGGATGTTTGATATCTCTGATGAATCCGGCTTCCAGTAGTTTGGCTTGCTCTTCTCCCATTGCCTATCTTTTAGGTTCGAAAATCGTCGAAGAGCCTGTTTGGTCGCTTGAATCCTTTTAGGATGTTTAGGTCTGTGTTACGCTTGTCTGCGTGGAATTCGGGCATATCCGAAGGGTGCCGGCAAAATGTCCCAATTTTCCCGGAGGAATTCTCGCAGTGCGGCGTCTACATCAGGGTTCAACTGTGCCCCGATGGAAGCCGTCTTTGTAGGGTCCATTGGATGGACCTGGAATTTTATTATTTCATCTGCTGGTTTAAAGGAGGTGGACTTGGATCTCTTATCAAGTATCACGTCGTCCCTATTCACCGTGGATCGCAGCGCGGTGAGTTCTTCTGCCGCTAGGGCTTCGGATAGTGCCTCCAGGGCTAATGCAGCTGTCTTGTTTTCAGCGCGGAGTGCTATGTCCGGATCACTAACGAGAGTGATTATTCCGCCGGGCCCAGGCATTTTGAGCTTCATGTACCCGTAATGGGGTACGGCTTGAAAAATTGTGAATGCCTCTCGCCCTAATATAGCGTGATATCCGCTGTTGAACGGGGCCACTTGGAACGTGACTTCTTCGGATATGTAATTATCCAGCGAGCTGAACACCACATCGAGTGTGATTTTTTCGGTGCAGCGTGCTTCCCGGCTAGGGATTATTCCTCTGAAGGTTGTGCTGCTTCGCTCAATGCGGCTCCAGTCTATTTGCATTTTTTGAAGAGTTTCCTCGTAAATGAGGTTTAGTCCGCTGCCGCCGTCCATGAGGACCTTTGTAAGCCAAAAGCCGTCCACTATAGGACTAAGCACCAGTGCGGCTGGTGCTCGGGCTGTTCGGAATGTAGGTTCGTCGCTGGCGTTGAAGGTGATGGTCGTGTCGCTCCATGGATTTGTTGTTGCTACTTGGTAGACTCCAGCAAGGCATGGATTGTTCGCTTCCGCATATTATTTGATGCGAAGGTCTCGAAGACTGTTGATAACGTACCGGTATTGTTGGAGTGGTTTTCCGGGGCTAGAAGCTCCTCGCCACTTTTGGCCACCTGCCGTAATATCCAACATGCTTGAAGGCTATGTGTTGGGACGGCGCCCTCTGTACTGTGAAGTTTACAGGGTCCGCTGAGCCATCCCTCCAGTACGGTTCCGTGCCCTCTATGGGGTTTTTGCTTTTTGGTTTTTGTATCTGTGGCCTGAGTCTAATGCACCCTTTTGTTGCGGACTAGGGTTGTATTCGGGGCCGGATTGTCCCAAAACTGGTTTTCGGTTTTCCGGAAACTCTCCATTGCACAGTACTTTCGTACTATGGATGCCAGGTCGGTGAAGCGTGTAATTTCACGACGGCTGATGGCATTCAATATTCCCTTGTCTGTGCAATTGTTGCAAAAAATGAAATTGCGTTTTCCTATCGGCAGTCCTTTATCCTGTCCATAACCAGGAGGAATCGCCCAGTAGTGACGTACTGTTTCTGCGGGCTCTTGCCGTATTAGAGATAGATCGCATATGTCTGGGCGGGTGGGTGGAATAAAGTCCGAAACCCTACCCACCTCAGGGCTTGAAGGCAGTGAAGTTTCCAAATTTGGAAGCTTGGATTGCTGGACGTTGTCCAACGAGTCCGGTCCGATGCCTGACTTTAAGTTCAGTGCTTGATCGAGGTCCGTCCCTCCGCGGGAATCCGGCATGGAGGGTCCGGTAGCCCGGGCATGACTAGTTTTCAATACAGGAGAAGAGTCCCCGCATTGTTCCTCTACCACTACGACGTGGTGGGTGACACAGGAGAGTTAATCTCTCGGATCGGTTTTAAGCCCAATCGATTGTAGTCCGTGGCGACTCCTGGCGGCGATGCGATCCAAGAGCTCGTTGATGAGATTTAAAGCTCTATCGGATCCAGCCGCTCGGCAAATTCCGAGCTGACGCGAAGATTGCTTTTGACGACTTGAGAAGTCATTGTCGAAGCGGTGGCCGGACTGGCGGTCATAAGAAAACCACCTAGCCGGATAGTTTGGCCGGAGGCCAAGGCACCTTTGGCGAAGATACCGTCCTTGAAGACGGGTGGAGGCATCCTTCCTGTCGGCGACGACACAGAGGAACTCTCAATGAAAGCACCAATGTCGGTGTCAAAACCAGCGGATCTCGGGTAGGGGGTCCCGAACTGTGCGTCTAGGCGGATGGTAACAAGAGACAAGGGACACGATGTTTTACCCAGGTTCGGGCCCTCTTGATGGAGGTAAAACCCTACGTCCTGCTCGATTAATATTGATGATGTGTATTACAAGAGTGGTTCTACCACGAGATCAAGGAGGCTAAACCCTAGAAGCTAGTCTATGGTATGATTGTTGTAATGGAGGTTATGTCCTACGGACTAAGCCCTCTGGTTTATATAGACACCGGAGAGGGCTAGGGTTACATAGAGTCGGTTACAATGGTAGGAGATCTACATATCCGTATTGCCAAGCTTGCCTTCCACGCCAAGGAAAGTCCCATCCGGACACGGGACGGAGTCTTCAATCTTGCATCTTCGTAGTCTTGGAGTCCGGTGGACGATGATAGTCCGGCTGTCCGGACACCCCCTAGTCCAGGACTCCCTCAATAAACATGCTCGATCTTCAATTAAACTCTCTTTACCTCCATAGTAGTTTTCATAGGACTGAAACCTATCTTATCCAAGACAAAAACTCTTGCATGGCAGGGGATACGCTAGTAGAATAGTAAAAAAATTAAATTATAAGTTGAAGCAAATGAAGCAGATGTCATGCTTAATTACAAAAAAGACTTGTCGTTGTGACTTCATCAGATCCACTTGAAGTTCTTGTCGACTTGATGTCAAGTGCCTATCATCATCTAGGAAGATTACATCATACGAGTCGCGCTTCGTCTTTGCGGTATTTGCAAATACCAAATCCTTTTCGTCGTCAGACATTTCCTATGTTCATAGTTGAAACATTAATTGAAAATCGATCGAAGACAACTACCAGAATACTCAACACACAAATCCGGGGCACTCGATATTTCCTACATATTCTGGCACAAGTCATGCCAAAATTCACGGAAAAATCCGGCATGACCTTTGCTAAAATAGGACATATTGAGCGCCTGAAATTTGCCGGAACGAAAATGAATCAACACTCCGGCAAAACATAGGCCACTCGGAGGTGTAACCTGCAAACATGACTGGCTACTTGGGCAAGCACATATCCTATTTGAGCAACACATGATATACATTTCAAAATATCTTATAGGACTCATATTGACATGAGCATTCAATAAGCAAAACCAAATCGTAAAATAAATAAGTATTCAAATTAGCATGCATTCAATAAGTAAAAGTAAATCATCTCTTGCGTCCGTACATCGTCGAATATTATCACTAATACATCCCAAATAGTATCATACATATAACATCACTAATACAACTAAAGCCCTAGCGAACGACGGGTATCGGCGCGGGCGGTGGACACCCAAAAGAAGGAACCATCACAGATCATAGCTCGGTGAGATCCCCGGAGAACCCGCCAGTATTAGAGAATCAGTGCTCCAGCGCAACCAAGTAGCGACGGACGTGCGCGTCCTCCCCGCTAACACGGTGACGTACCACCTCCGCGGGGTCCTCAAGCCTCTCGACCGTCATTGACCCACGCGACCGCCACCAAAGAAGGTTCGGGTCAATGACGGGCTGACTCCTCACCAAGCTGCGCCCCCCGGCAGGTAGCGCCTCCCAATACCAGCCCGGCGGAGCCCAATCCCGGACATGGCCCATCTGGTCAAGCAGGTGTCCTCCGCCGAGTCGACGACGAGGATGTGGGATAGGCATCATCGACGTCGATGCGGGTAAAATTGCTTTAACTAAAAAAATAACAACAAATGTGACATGTTCAACTAGTTCTATTAATTCAACTAGTTCTTACTAAAAATAAACTTACTATAAATAAAAATAAACTAGTACCTAATTAGTACCTAGTTCTTACTAACTAATTAGTACCTAGGAACTACTGCCCTAATTACCATCTAATTTGATGAACCTAGGGGTGGAAAGTGGTAGCGGATAATCCGAAATTTGATGCAATAGATGAAGCCTAACTAATTTGATGCAATTAAAATTTGAAGAACCCTAGGCAGAGGTAGGGGAGGGGGAGGAGCAGGCGTGCTCACCTCGGGTGCTCTGGCGCAGGGAGGGCAGGCGCGTCGAGGTCGGGTCGAGGCTCGGGCGCTGGCGGAGGGCGGCGTCGAGGTCGGGTCGGGCTCGGGGCGGTGCGGAGGCGGCGTCGAGGTCGGGGTCAGGGGTAGCATCAAGGTCGGGGGCGGCATCAAGGTCGGGGTCGGGGGCGGCGGCGAATCCGGGGTCGGGGGCGGCGTCGAGGGTGTGCCGAGAGCGATGGGAGAGTGCGGATCTGCATGGGTAGACAGACAGACAGACAGACGTGGTAGTTGAATAAGGCGGGGTAGACAGACAGACGATGTGGTAGTCTCCAGCTATGTTCCTTTTAAAAGCCTTGACAACTGGTTTGGATCCTGCCACTGCATCATACATGGTTTTAAGCAAATAGTCCAGAAGCCTATGCTTGCCCTCATCATCATGAAAACTTCCTAGGTCCCTTGGTCCCCTATCCCTTTGTGTAGTAACGAATGCTAATGCAAGAGCACATGTTTCAACAAACAATTTGGTCAAAACAATTCTTTTCCTCTTCCGTCTTTTATTTTATTCATTTATCCACTCAACCAACTCCAATTGATCCGACATTAGGTTGTACAACTCAATTATCTAGTCGTAAGCAAATCAAAGAGACATCACATACACAAAGGCCAAATTACCGAACAAATTTATGCAAGAACTAAGTGGTTAATCTAAGAGCAGAAGATACGAATAGTTTGCATTGCATTTTTAATGGAAGTCTATGAATGATTTATTTTTGAAAAGGAGGATGTATCCCCGGCCTCTGCATCTGGACAATGAATGCAACCATTTTATTAATTATTCACAAAGACCATACAAAGTAATACATCAGTAAGCCTCAAGCCACCATCTAGGCAACACTTGTTGCTACTCCTATTCCCTTGATGAAGGGGTGCCGAATGTCCAAGCCAAATACCAAACAGACATAGCACCAAAGCCTAACATCTAAAGCCGGATGCCCCAGCCCAGCCACATACCAGGACTGGGTCACACACCGGACCGACGCACTCTCATAGGCCGCCGCCACCATCTTCCACTGGTCCATCTCCAGAGCAGGAACTGACGCATCGACCTTGCCTGGCCTACCATCGACGCCACCGCGGCGCCAGACAACGCCACCATCCTGCACGTATTTGTCCCCATGTGCCCTTCGCCAAACCTCTGCAGCGCCATGCCGCCGCGATCCGCCGTCGACCTTGCGGTAGATGTAACACCGCTCCTCCTCTTGTCCCCTCCAGGCAACACTTACTCTAAAATGGTGCCTCCAGGAGGGACAACGGCATCGAAGGTGCCATCATCATCCGATCTAGTAGACTCAGATCTAGGATTTCCCCTGTAGCATCACGACTGGGGTGTCACGACCTGCAAAAACGATGCCTCGAGAAGGAAATGACGTCACAGACGCCGCCATCGTCCGCCATGACCGTAGTCGGCACGATTTTCACCGGAAGTCGCGGCCCCCGATCTCGCAGCTGACTGGAATTGTACGGAGCCTCGCCGTGAAGACGAAAGCCGCCGTCGGCACGCTGGCAGGGAGCCTTGAGCCGCCCCTCACCAGTCCCTCCACGTAACGCCGGTTGGAAAAAACCACGCGGGGCAGACCTGGATGGGATGCCAGATCCGCGGCTTCCGCCGCCACCCATCTCCAGGCACAGACTCCACTGAGGGAAAGAGCACCATGCCTGCCATCGATCTGGCAGCCGCCACACAGGCGAGGGGCACCGCCCTACCTGCTGCTCGCGTAACCAACGCCGGAGTCTACAACTTATATACCTCATTCTTCCACATTATCAATGCTAGTTTACTTTGAACTGCAAAGGTTTGTTGTTTTCCTTGGGTTCAATTTCAAGTTATGTATTACTTATTATGTAGTCCACTTTTCTGTTGGAATGAGTCCAGATTATGCCTGACGACTTTTATCTGAGTTTAATGGTCAAAAACAGCCATATACTCTGGGACTCACATGTATCACAGCCCTACAGGAGAATGTCCTCTAGCAAAACCATCAAGATTTTAGTTCTCTGTGGCACTGGCGAGATGCTAGCTTGCCGTTGCCGGCAATGGGCCCCACAGTCAATTGCTACATGCTGCCAACAAAAATGTTTGTTAATTGAACTTATTATCTTTGTGTATGCTAGATTTTGAATAGAAATTGGCATTTGCTTGGTCATTCCTACAGGGGCATGCAAGTGTAGCAGCATTTGCTGACTGTATTTCGGCACTAAATTTATCCAGTAGTCAAAGAGTATTGAAAATGGTCAGTTAAAGCATCTAACATGGGTTTTGTTTTGATATTTCTTACACATGCAGGTTTGTTTACTATGGGCAGCATTATCCTGGCGTCGGCTTTCAAGGGTAAGCAATTGGATCATGTATGATATATATACGTACCCACTGAAATAAACCCCAATTTATTCAGTTTTTTTCAGCATACCTACTAAAGAAGAAGTTTGTTTGGTGCTTCCTTCTTAGTGCAGGTTATTGGTGTCTGGGATGATGAGATGCTCATTATGCATGTATGAGAAAGATCATTTACAATCTCAAGGCTCTTCGCTGAAGCTGCAGATTAGTTTTCTTCAAACTTGTTGTTGTGAGGTGTCGATTTTTCTTGGTAAGTGAAGATTAGAGATAGAAAATGAAGTATGTTATTAGCTATATATGGGGGTAATTGTGGCAGTTGAGCAATTGCACTGGCTTATCAGATTTTGAGGACAATGGGATGCTGATAGTTCTTTGTTTGTTGAAAATTATTGCATGAAAAGATAGATGTTGGCATGAAGTCCCTCGTACTGGCACTAATTTTGGCTGCTGTCAGTTTAGTTTAGCGTACAATTTCGTTCTAAGCCGGCAGCAGCTAGTACTAAGAATGTCAGACAGACATCTGATGGAGGCACACTTGATGAATACAAAACTTTTGAGTTTGTAGCACAATCAACATACATGCAAAACAACGAGTTTACAGAACAATCATATCCCAGACAGCATGAACGACAGGCAGGGAGATGCAAAATAGAGGAGACAGTTATCGTTTTGCCAATCCAAGGTTGCTCTAATTGTCGTGGAGGTTGGGGATGTTGGGATTGACAAGTTTTAGCGCTCGGGTGGCAAACCGTAGAACCGCCTTGGACGACTCGTTCTCTTGTAGGGCGACCTCCGGAAGCTGGTTGATCCTTAATGCAAGATCACGCACCTTGGTGTTCACTTCCTGCATGTACGTATATCATCATTGTCAGACATGGGTTATCTAATGGGATGAGAGTGAGACTTGACTTGAGAGTAAGCAAAATTGCCACACAAGATGGAGGAGAGGGATCGAAACTTACATGACTGCACTGCCTCTTCTTTAGTGCCTCACAGATGACGGTACTTGAATGAGTTCCGTTTACCATCGCAGAAAGTCGATCGTCGTTGAGGCCGGTCAGTGAATCCAGAACAAGACGCATCGTTTCGGTGTCAAGGGACGCATCAGGTAGCTTGAAGTAACACTGCATCACGGATACGCCCTGCTGATCTGCACACAAACAGACAATGTTCTGTGCTAGCTTCTCCATGAGTCGCTTCTTCATCTCAGGGCTGCATTTCCTGAGTACGTGCTGGAGCAAATAATTGCTGGATGCACCACGTCAAAGGGGTCACAACACACAATCTTGGAAGGGCCTCACAACACACAATCTAGAAAGGGCATTATATAAATTGTAGTACCTGTAGGCTCCGACCGCCAAGCCCATGGCATTCTCAATTAGTAGGTCTTCAATATCTCTGAGAAATTTTCCTGAAGCACGCCCATAAAGCTCGATCAGAAACCCTGACACATGCCTTGCATATTCTCTATTGCTGGTCAAGCACTCGATGCCATGCTCGCACAGAATCTGCAACACATACAGTAGTCATCTGAATCAGAGTCACGAGAAAATAAGAAAAACGGGGCAGGAGGAGGCTTTGATCATTGCACAGTACCCTTGCCAGTGAGGCTGGCCGTGCTCTGATCTATTATATTGCACGTATGCATCTAGAGGAGATCGCTGACTGCAACTTAAACATACCTCGATGGACACGATGTTTTTTTTCGAAAAGGGGGGCTTCCCCGGCCTCTGCATCAGCATGATGCATACAGCCATCTTATTAAACATAAAATAGTCCACAAAGTCTCCAAGTCTCAAAGATCTCAACATGAAAAAATAAGAAAAGGCTCACACAGAGCCCGAAGGCTAGATACACAAGCTAGCCAAAGCACTATTACATCACAGCCGGTTGGCTCCAAAATAGACAGGTAAACTAATTGCCTATCCTATTACACGACCGCCATCCAAACCGGCTGAATATATCCCAAGCTACCATCTCCCATCGGATAGCAGCAGTAACCAAAAGCTCCCTGGCCTCCATCGGAGTGAGTAGCGACCAGGAACGGATAAGAGCCGTTGCTCGGAAGATAACCTGCAAAACATGGATGTTTGTTGATCTGTTAAAGACGAAGTCATTTTGCAATTCAAAAGCCCACGAAAAGCGCAAACCCCCAGCTTAATATGTTTTGCTAACCCGGGCTCTACCCTAGTTAGCCATGTCCCAAACAACATGTTAACCGACCTTGGTGGGGTAATATTGAAAGCGACTTGAATAGTCGTCCAAAGAATTCTAGCTAGTGGGCAATCAAAAAATAGATGTTTAATGGTTTCACCCTGATCACAGAAACTACACCTAGTAGGTCCTGTCCAATTACGCTTAGTTAGATTATCCTTTGTTAAGATAACTTGTTTATGTAGAAACCACATAAACACCTTGATCTTTAAAGGAACTCTGACATCCCACACATGCTTGGAAGTAGGAATCGAGCTCGAATTAATAACATCAACATACATTGATTTAACCGTGAATTCACCCGACCTAGTGAGATTCCAGCGCAATTTATCAGGTTGTTGAGATAGTTGTACCTGCATCAGTCTCCTAACTAGATGCAGCCACTCTTCCCAACGATTGCCCACTAACGATCTTCTAAACTGGATATTCAGGGGTATCGAGGTGAAGACCGATGCAACCATAGCATCGCGCCTTCGAACTATACGATACAGAGACGGATACTGGATTGCTAGGGGAGCCTCTCCGAGCCAAGTATCCTCCCAGAATCTCGTGCTTGCACCATTGACAACTATATGTTTTGACCTCTGAAAAAATGAAAGCTTCACTTTCATAAGCCCTTTCCAAAAGGGTGAATCAGTTGGTCTAACCGACACCTGAGCCAAAGTTTTGGTTTGGAGATACTTGTTACGCAGGATTTGAGCCCACATGGCGTCAGTTCCTGAGGATAACTTCCACAACCACTTACTAAGAAGGCAGCGGTTCTTGACCTCGAGATTCTCAATCCCCATACCCCCTTGGTCTTTCGGTCTACAAATGATATCCCACTTCGCTAACCGATATTTTCTCTTAAGCTCATCCCCCTGCCAAAAGAACCTCGATCGATAGAAGTCCAGTCGTTTCCTAACACCAACTGGGACTTCAAAGAAGGACAAAAGGAACATGGGCATGCTCGTGAGCACCGAATTAATAAGAATTAAACGGCCTCCATACGACATGAGCTTGCCCTTCCAACAACTTAGCTTCTTCTCGAAACGATCCTCAATACACTTCCATTCATTATTCGTTAGCTTGCGGTGATGTATAGGAATTCCTAAGTAAGTGAAAGGCAGCTCACCCAAACCACAGCCGAACAACTGTTTGTAAGCCTCTTGTTCCTCCTTGGCTCTCCCAAAGCAGAACAACTCACTTTTGTGGAAGTTAATTTTGAGCCCACTCAATTGCTCAAACAAACAAAGCAGCAGTTTCAGATTTCTAGCTTTTACCAAGTCATGCTCCATGAAGATGATAGTGTCATCAACATTGCAGGATGGATATGCCCCCATCCACTAAGTGTGGCACCAAGCCCCTATTTGGCCAACTTCCTTAGCTCTCCCTAACAAAACCGCCAACATATCGGCCACTATGTTGAACAGAATAGGGGACATCGGATCTCCCTGCCGCAAGCCCTTATGTGTGCGGAAGTAATGACCAACATCGTCATTCACTTTTATGCCAACACTACCCTTTTGCGTAAAAGTTTCAATCTGGCTCCTCCAGCCCTCGTGGAAACCTTTCATACATAAAGCTTGTTGCGAAAAAGGCCATTTAACTTTGTCATCGCTTTCTCAAAATCTACTTTAAAGATGACTCCATCAAGTTTCTTTGAGTGAATTTCATGGAGCGTTTCATGCAACACCACCACCCCTTCAAGGATGTTTCATGCGGCATGAAAGCAGTTTGGGATTGCTGCACCACAGAATGCGCAATCTGTGTGAGCCTATTAGTCCCAACCTTGGTAAAAATTTTGAAACTAACATTCAAAAGGCAGATAGGACGGAACTGCTCAATCCTGTTACAGGTCTCCACGAGCGCCATCGGGGCGGAGACCACGGATCCGGTGGGGACGTTGTGGTGATGATGCCCCACCGATGCAGGGGGCGCGCCGTAGTAGGAATCGCTGCCGCGCGGGCCGTAGTAGGCGTCGAGGCCGCGCGGGCCGTAGTAGACGGCGGCGCCCGGTGGGACCCGTGGGTAGTAGGGGCGGTAATGCCCCGCGTGCGAGACGAACTGGTCTTGCTGAGGGCGCGGCGGAAGGAGCTGCTGCTGCTGCTCGGCGCCAGGCGGGACGTGCGGCCAAGGAAGCGAAGCGAAGCAGTCGGCGCCCGGTGTGGCGTGCGGCGAGGGAAGCGAAGCGAAGTACTCGGTACCGGGCGGGACGCGCGGCGAGGGAAGCGAAGCGAAGCAGTCCGCGCCCGGCGTGGCGTGCGGCGAGGGAAGCGAAGCCAAGTAGTCGGCGTCTTGGCGAGAAGCGGCAAGGCACTCGGTACCTACCGGGCGGACGCCTTGGCGAGAAAAGGAAGCCAAGTAGTCGGCGTGCGGCGAGGGAAGCGGCAAAGTACTCGGTACCAAGGCGGGCGCGTAGCGAGAAAGGAAGCCAAGTAGTCGGCGTCTGCGAGAGAAGCAAAGCGGCATACTGATCGGGCGGACGCCTTGGCGAGGAAAGGGAAGCCAAGTAGTCGGCGTGCGGCGGGAGGCGCGGCGAGGGGAGCGAAGGGTAGTACCCGATGCTCGGGGGGAGGAAGCCGTTGGAGGCGGCGACCGGTCGGAGGAACCCGCCACCGCCAGCGACCGCCGCGGGATGCGGGAGGGCGCCCTGCTGGCCGTGCTGCGGCAGGGGGAGGCCAAGGTGCAGCGGCTGCTCCTCGGGCTCGGGCAGGAGGTCGGGGTCGTCGGAGTCGTCCTCCAGCAGAGCCTCAACGCTCGCCGCGAGCATCTCCATGGTGTTGAACTCCTCCATGGTCTCTGATTTGGTAGAGCGCGCGGTTGGGGATTTCGGTTATGCGACGGCGGGAGATTATATAGCCGTAGAAACTATTGGCAGGCAGGCAGCTCGAGAAGGATGTGGGGAGTGGGGTTCGCCGTCCGATATGGCGGTTGGCACTTGTTTTCGTGAGGAGCGGTTCCTCTTCCTAAGACAAGAGGATCTAGGACCAGAGCTCCGAACATCCTCCCTCTAGGCGCCTGAGCGTCCGCCAAGTCACTGCCATGTGGGCCTCCACATGGGCGGGGGCCGAGGGGAGGCGAGGACGACGGCGGCTACGCTCTGAGTCTGATGAAGCTGTGGGCGGCCGCAGGCCTGCAGACGAGAGGCGAGGAAGACGGATACGACGCTCTACTGGAGCTGGGTGGTCGCCGACAGCGTGCACAAAGAAGAAGACGGGCGGCATGGTCGCTGACGGCAAAAGAGGAAGACGGCGGCGGCGCTGCTCATGGAAGTACGCGGGCGCCGGGAAGACGGTCCACAGCACGGCGCACATGAGTGGTTCGTGGATGGTCGCCAACGAGCTCGCTGCGACCCAGGGGTTTGGCGTTATGGGGAGGAAGGAGAAGAGGAAATGGAGAAGCAGAGGGGAGCCTCGGCGTGCCGGCATCGACGGCCAGGCGGTGGCGGTGGCGGTAGCGGCGGCGAGAAATGAGGAAACCTAGCAAGCGGAAACCAATTCCTTCTCTCTCTCTCTACTCTGCAGTCGTTCACTAGTTTCACTGGGCTAGATGGGCTAAACTGACGTGCATTTTGCTGCTTGGGCTTCGCTGGGCTGCGAGCTTTTAGCTCGCGAGTTGGACCGAGACGAGAGCCTGCCTCGGCTCGAGGTCGAAACAAGCCCAAAAGTACAGCTCGGCTCGGCCTTTTTATCTCACGAGCCTGGCCTGGGCCGAGTCACAGCCACCGAATCGGCTGCCCCAAACGCAGCCGAAATGTCCGAGCTGACCATCACCCCCCATACACATCCCGTATGGCCGTATGTGGGGCAGATAGGGGACGCCCAGCCATGCCCGAAAGTGCCCGTCACGTCGGACTCATGGATGGGTCTGAGCTAAAACCCGTATGTCCGAGGGGTGACTCCTGTGGTTTAGGTGAGGACACATTCATGGCAGCGCGCTAACACCACCCGAGGGATCAAGTTCGACTAGTTAAGCCGGATGGCGAGGCAATCCTAGCCCCGTGGCATTATCTTCCTCCTGTCTGCGCCGCCGCTTCTTCCTACTGTTCCTATTCCACTTTGAATCTGAGGTCCACCGATGATGACACTGCCATGGTCTGTAGCAAGATCACCTGCTACAAGCTGTTGATGTCGGAGCGTCCGGTCGAGATCCAGGCAAAGATGTGCACCGTAGAGGAGCCTCGTGCCGCGCACATCGTGCCACAAGGAGGCGCCAGAGCACATGGAGTCGAGGCACCGGAGCAGGAGGAGGTGGGGGTTGAGATGGTGGCCTCGGAGCTAGAGGGGGAGGCGTCACTGCCGGACAAGGAGAAGGAGGCACCAACGTCGGAGTTCACGATGCAGGGCATGCTCGCTTAAGCGCGCACGCGGGGGGAGGGGAGGGAGGGTGGGGTGGCGGAGAGCAGCGGGCCATCCTCGACACCATCCACTCCGAGGCGGAGGTGGAGGCCAACTACCACTTCCTCCGTGAGGCGGCCATGGAGCTTGAAGAGGCATTCACATCTGAGGAGGCACCACCGTCTCGCCCAAAAGCCAATGACCACGAGGCCAATGGCTACCACATGAACGTTTTCGACATATCTGATGAAGGTAGTGTAGCTAGGTAGCAGTTTGCTACATTTTGTGTACATAGATCATGAATGTTTCATGGCTTTGTATGAAAATAGAGATCATCAAATGGGAGTGTGGTTGTGGCAAGTGAAATATGGGGGGTGACTGGGCGCAGTCCGATGATGTGACCAGACGCTTCCGCTAATGTTTCAGGGCTCAGTTTTGCTATGTGTGGTGGTAGATACCCTAAACACGCGCAGCCGCTGGCTCCCCCCTCTTGTCGCTCTAGAGCGGTAGTGGCTGATACGTCTCCAACGTATTTATAATTTTTGATTATTCCATGCTGTTTTATTATCAATCTTGGATGTTTTATAATCATTTTATAGCCATTTTATATCATTTTTGTACTAACCTATTGACATAGTGCCAAGCGCCAGTTGTTGTTTTCTGCATGTTTTTACATTACAGAAAATCAATATCAGATGGAGTCCAAATGCCACGCCAATTTACGATGATTTTTTATGGACCAAAAGGAAGAAGATGGGCCCTGGTTGCACCTGGGAAAGTCCCGAGGAGGGGACAACCCACCAAGGCAGGCTAGGAGGCCCAGGCGCGCCCTGGTGGGTTGTGCCCACCTCGGGTGCCCCCTGGACCGACTCTTTGCTCTATAAATACCCCGATATTCCAGAAACCCTAGGGGAGTCGATGAAATATTCATCCAGCCGCCGCAGAGTCCAGAACCACCAGATCCAATCTAGACACCATCATGAAGGGGTTCACCACTTCCATTGGTGCCTCTCCGATGATGCATGAGTAGTTCTTTGTAGACCTTCGGGTCCGTAGTTAGTAGCTAGATGGCTTCCTCTCTCTCTTGATTATCAATACAATGGTCTCTTGGAGATCCATATGATGTAAGTCCTTTTTGCGGTGTGTTTGTTGGGATCTGCTGAACTTCGAGTTTATAATCAGTTATATCTTTTTATATCCATGAAAGTTCACTAGTGCAGAACCGGGCATTAGCACCGGTTCGTAAGACCCTATAGTGTCGGTTACATAACCGGCACTAATTTGTGGTCACTAAAGGCCCCCCCTTTAGTACCGGTTCAGCATGAACCGGTGCTAAAGGGCAACCACGTGGCACGAGCCAGCTCCGGGGGCCTAGAGCCCTTTAGTACCGGTTGGTAACACCAACCGGTACTATAAGGTTTGGTGGGTTTTTAGTTTTATGATTTCTTTTTCATTTAATTTTGTGTTTCCATTTTAATTCTTTTTCGTTTGCTGGTATTTTACGATACTACACATTGTACACGTTATGCATCATACATCATGCATGCTTTGTTTATCAACGCTGCTGCTATGTTCATTGCACCCGCGGATATAACATGCTCATGCATGTTTTGCATCATTACATCATCATATATATATAATAACAAGTCCTACTAATCATGCATCATCATACAACTTCTACTCGTTATTAATAATAAGTCATACGATCATCATCCTCATATATAGTCATCGAACCCAACCCTACATAATTGTTCTTAGCACATGATCATCGATGATCGGTAGGACCTAAACACCCTTAAGGTAAAATAGCATAAAACAATATAGACCCTGACTCTCCATTATGAAGAATGGCGATCATCCTGTCTCCAATTCTTACCTTTCGCTGCTTATTGTTTCCAAGAAGCTCCTTACGACTGTCCATACATTTTTTCCATTCTTTGATTGTTATATCTCCACTTCTTTTAGAAACCCGGTATGGACAGTTGAGATTCGTAGGACGACCTGGTCGTATGTTCAAAACATGAAGGCTACCACGCGTATACATCAGATGAGGCACCCAATCATTCGGGATTATCTGTTGAAAAACATAATAATAACTTTGTAGCTAGCAATGATGTACTAGTTTTAGAAGTGTGCAAAAAGATGCACGGATGTTGTAATAGTAAAAATAATCTTACCAGGTATCTCCATGGTAGTTATCAGAGTTCAACACGTGCACTAGTGGCGCGTATTGACCATAATGTTGAGGAGTTTGATTGTAGATATTGTAATTCTCAAGATCGGTACAAAATCCGACCGGATGATTTTCTCCGATAAGTTAATTCGAACCTTCAATTAGTAATGCGTTATGTCTACCATCTTCCGCACATTCTTTGAAGAATGAAAATAAGTTGTCAATGAAGATAAGTTGTCAAAATTATATTTTGAAATAAACAATATAAATTACTTAATAACTATGTTTAGCTCACATGAGGGAAGAACTGGAGGTGTATCCACAAAGACCCAAATCGAAGGTGTCTCTTGCTCGATTGTAGGATCACCAAGATCCATGGTGACAAGCATACCCTCATCAAGACCATACATCTTGCAAAATGCATCCCAATTTTGCAACCAAAATGGGTTACACTCGAGCATTGTACAGCTTTACTTGAAAATCCACAACATGTTCGGTACTTAGAATAATTTTTTTGGTTTCGAAATTTTCATGGTCTTCAAAACCCATCCTCTCCAAGACATAGCGTCTTGCAAAGCATGGGATAAGCTAGTCGAATTAGAAAAATGAAAATACACGTTAAAATAGTTGAAGTCGTGGCAATTACGAAAAAACTATTGTCGTCCTGCGTGCATCGTATGAACATCGCAGGTCTCCTCGAGCTTAATGCTGAAGCGCCGATCTTCGTCCAGCTCAATGAACCTGTCGCAGATACCTCGGTCGTCATGGCACGAGTCGCACTCCCCCGGGCGGTTATCGTCGTCCGATGAGTACGACATTTCCGGCCTACGTTCATAATTTAGTTTTATTAATTAAGTCAACTATCTAGTTCAACTACTAAGCACTTACTATAAATAAATAAGTAGTACTTACTAAAAACAAACTACTTCTATATATAGTAAAATAAATTAGTTTATTAAATCAACTAGCTAGTTCAACTATATATAAACTACTTCTTCTTTTTTTTCCTTTTTCTAAATACTATGAACAAAAAAATCATTAAAATTCTATGAACAAAATTAATTACACAATCTAAATATCACCAAAAAATCTATTAACAATAATATCACCAAACATGCATATTCAATAATAATATCACCAAAAAAATCTATTAACAGAAAAAAAATCTATTAACAGAAAAATCTATTAATTCAACTAGTTCAACTAAGCATTTACTAAAAATAAACTAGTTATATTAATTCAACTAGTTCAACTAATTAAGCATTTACTAAAAATAAACTAGTTCTATATATTACAACAAGTTCAACTAAGCATCTTCTAAAAATAAACTAGTTCTATATATTAATTCAACTAGTTCAACTAATTAAGCATTTACTAAAAATAAACAAGTTATTATATTAATTCATCGATGATAACATTTCTAACATACTAAAAATAAACTAGATAGTTCTAATTCATCTAAACATTATATATAGAAAACAGAAAATAAGTAAAAA